>OU015525.1:310000-532553 GCA_907165065.1 Caprimulgus europaeus | reverse complement strand
TGGTATTTGGGGGGGTCTGTACTGGTGAGGGGGTTTGTACTGGTCTGTACTGGTATTTGGGGGGGGGTCTGTACTGGTATTTGGGAAGGGGGTCTATACTGGTCTGTACTGGTGGGGGGGTCTGTACTGGTCTATACTGGTCTGTACTGGTGTGAGGGGGTCTGTACTGATGTGTGTGGGGTCTGTACTAATCGGGAGGGTCTGTACTGGTCTGTACTGGTCTGTACTGGTATTTGGGAGGGGGTCTGTACTGGTCTGTACTGGTGGAGGGGGACTGTACTGTTCTGTACTGGTCTGTACTGGTATTTGGGGAGGGTCTGTACTGGTGTTAGGGGTCTGTACTGGTCTGTACTGGTATTTGGGGAGGGTCTGTACTGGTGTTAGGGGTCTGTACTGGTCCGTACTGGTGTGTACTGGTCTGTACTGGTATTGGGGGGGGGGGGGGTTGGGAGGGGGCGGTACGGGTGGGTGGGGGAGGGGCGGTGCCGCAGCGCCGGGAGGGGGGTGGGGGAGGGGCGTGAAGGGGCGGGGCCACCCGGAGCTGCGGGACCGGGAGGGGACACGAGGGGACCGGGGGGACCGGGGGGCGGCGGCCATGGAGGGGTCCCGCTGCATCCGGCACGAGATCGCGTCCCTCAAAGGTACCGGGGGGGCGCGGGGGGGACACGGGGGGGGTGATGGGGGGCACGGGGGGGGGGGACACGGGGGGTGACGGGGGGTGATGGGGGGGGGGCTCGGCCACGCTGGAGCCGTGGTCACCCCATCGCAGTGAGGTGGGGGCTCCCCCAGTGTCCTCCAGTGCTCCCCCAGTATCCCCCAGTATACCTTAGTTATCCCCCAGTGCCCCCCCCAGTGCTTCCCAGTATCCCCCAGCATCCCCCAGTATCCCCCAGTATCCCTTGTCATTCCCCAGTGCTTTCCAGTGCTCCCCAGTGCTCCCCAGTGCTCCCCAGTATCCCTTCAGCATCCCCCAGTGCCCCCCCAGTGCTCCCCAGTGTCCCCCAGTATACCTTAGTCATCCCCCAGTGCCCACCCAGTGCCCCCCCAGTGCTTCCCAGTATCCCCCAGTATACCTTAGTCATCCCCCAGTGCCCCCCAGTGCCCCCCCAGTGCTCCCCAGTATCCCCCAGTATACCTTAGTCATCTTCCAGTGCCCCCCCAGTGCTCCCCAGTATCCCCCAGTATCCTTTCAGCATCCCCCAGTTCACCCCAGTGCTCCCCAGTATCCCCCAGTATCCCTTCAGCATCCCCCAGTGCCCCCCCAGTGCTTCCCAGTATCCCTTCAGCATCCCCCAGTGTCCCCCAGTGCTCCCCAGTATCCCCCAGTATCCCCCAGTATACCTTAGTCATCCCCCAGTGCCACCCCCAGTGCTCCCCAGTATCCCCCAGTATACCTTAGTCATCCCCCAGTGCCCCCCCAGTTCACCCCAGTATCCCCCAGTATACCTTAGTCATCCCCCAGTGCCCCCCAAGTTCACCCCAGTGCCCCCCCAGTTCACCCCAGTATCCCCCAGTATACCTTAATCACCCCCCAGTGCCCCCCCCCAGTGCTCCCCAGTATCCCCCAGTATACCTTAGTCATCCCCCAGTGCCTCCCAGTGTCCCCCAGTGCTCCCCAGTATCCTCCAGCATCCCTTGGCATCCCCCAGTGTCCCCCAGTGCCTCCCAGTATCTCTTGGTGTCTCCCAGTGCTCCCCAGCATCCCTTGATGTCCCCTAGTGTCCCCCAGTGTCCCTTAGACATCCCCCAGTATCTCTTGGTGTCCCCCCAGTTTCCTCCAGTGTCTCCCAGTGTCCCCCAGTATCTCTTGGGCATCCCACAGTGTTCCCAGTGCTCCCCAGTGTCTCCCAGTGTCCCCCCAGTTTCCCTTGGCATCCCCCAGTGTCCCCCAGTATCCCCCAGTGTCCCCCAGCATCCTCCAGTGCTCCCCAGTGCTCCCCAGTATCCCCCAGTGTCCTCCAGTGTCCCCCAGCATCCTCCAGCGCTCCCCAGTGTCCCCCAGTGCTCCCCAGTATCCCTTGGTGTCTCCCAGTGTCTCCCAGTGTCCCCCCAGTTTCCCCTGGCATCCCCCAGTGTCCCCCAGCGTCCCTTGGTGTCCCCCAGTGCTCCCCAGTGTCCCCCAGTATCTCTTGGTGTCCCCCAGTATCCCCCAGTGTCCCCCAGCATCCTCCAGTGCTCCCCAGTGTCCCCCAGTTTCATCTCCCCAGTGTCCCCCAACATCCCCCAGTGTCCCCCAGTGTCCCCCAGCCCCCCAGTGCGGTGCGGTGCGATGCGGTTCCGTTCCGTTCCGTTCCGTTCCGGGCCGGTGCCGCAGAGCCCGCCCGGGGCGCTGGACCGTGAGTAACGGGGCGGCCGCCGATCCCGGTCACGGGGCCACCGGCTGCCACCGCCGCGAGCGTCACCGTGACATGGGGGAGGGGGGGGGCACCCACGGGTGGGTGAGGGGTGGGGGGGTGGCACCCACGGGTGGGTCACGGCAGCCGGTGCCCCCCCCCCCCCCCCTTCGGTGCGACACCGGAGCCTCGTGAGCCGGTACCGGCTGTGGGTGGGCTGGGGGGTCCCCGCTGTGCCCCCCCACTCTGCCGTGGGGTGCCCGTGGGGTGCCCGTGGGGTGCGGGGGGGTGCCCGTGGGGAAGGGGGTGCCTGGGGGGGGGAGGGGTGGGTGCTGGCACCGGGCCCGGTGTCACCGGAGCCAGGAACCGGGCGGGACTCGGCGCCCGGCGATGCGGCAAATGCTGACGCGGCGATTCCGGGGCGGGGGGGGGCGGGGGGATGGGACCGCGCTGTGTCCCCACCGTGACCACACCCTCGTGTCCCCACGCTCGTGTCTCCATTCGTGTCCCCCCACTGTGTCCCCACTTTTGTCCCCACTCATGTCCCCACACTTGTGTCCCCACTTGTGTCCCCACTTGTGTCCCCACTCATGTCCCCACTCATGTCCCCACCGTCCCCCCACTTTTGTCCAGACTGTGTCTCCACTGTGTCCCCATTTTTGTCCCCATTTTTGTCCCCACTCATGTCCCCACTCATGTCCCCACCTTGTCCCCACTCGTGTCCCCACTCGTGTCCCCACTCGTGTCCCCACTTTTGTCCCCACTTGTGTCCCCACTCATGTCCCCACTGTGTCCCCACACTCATGTCCCCACTGTGTCCCCACTTTTGTCCAGACTGTGTCCCCAGTGTTGTCCCCACTCATGTCCCCACACATCCCCACACTCGTGTCCCCACTCATGTCCTCATTGTGTCCCCACTTGTGTCCCCACTCATATCCCCATGCCCGTGTCCCCACACTCATGTCCTCACTCATGTCCCCACTTTTGTCCCCACTGTGTCCCCAGTTTTGTCCCCACAAATCTCCCCACTCGTGTCCCCACTCACGTCCCTACTTGTGTCCCCACCATGTCCCCACACTTGTGTCCCCACTTTTGTCCCCACTCTGTCCCCACACTTGTGTCCCCACACTCCTGTCTCCACTGTGTCCCCACTGTGTCCCTGCTTTGGTCCCTACTTTTGTCCCCACTCGTGTCCCCCCTTGTGTCCCCACTGTGTCCCCACTCCTGTCCCCACTGTGTCCCCTCTTGTGTCCCCACTGTGTCCCCACTATGTCCCCACCCCTGTCCCCACTGTGCCCACCGACACAGGGACAGGGACAGTGGGGTGGGGGCTGATGCTGGGGGGACACACGTGGGGCAGGAGGTGGCTGCGTGGGGGACACAGGTGAGGGGTGACCGGGGGTGTCATCGCTCCTGTCACCGTCCCTGGCTGGGGGGACACGACTGGGGGTGACACACGGCATGAGGGGGTCCCAGCTGGCTGTCCCCATTACTGTCCCCTTTACTGTCCCCACTGATGTCACCACTGCTGTCCCCACCGCTGTCCCCACCAGTGTCCCCACCCTCCCCCCCATCAGTGTCCCCAGAGTGGGTCCCTCAGGCCCCGGGAGGGTGTGGGGGAGGTGTCACCACTGTCCCCAGTTGTCCCAGTCCCGGTGCTGGTGCCCTCCCGGCAGTGCCACCGCGGCCGATGTCACCTGTCCCCGTGGCTTTGGGACACACGGGGCATTAGTGGGGCTGGGGGCTGCTCCCCCCACTCACCCCATTGCCACTCCCGGCAGCGCTGGCACCAGGACAGGGGGAGACAGGGATGGGGACAGGGATGGGGACAGTGCCACTGCTGCACCTGACACTGTCCCCAAGGCCACCATGTCCCCCAGACCCCCCCACGGCCCCCAGACCCCGCGTCCCGCCCCCCCCGTTCCTGTGGCCAAGTGTCCCGGTGCCACCGTGGTGACCTGGCACCGTGGCCGTGGGACCGGGACCCCACTAGTGTGGGGACCCCCCCGTGTGTGGGCGCCCCCCCCCCCGTGTGTGGGGACCCCCCCCGTGTGTGGGGACCCCCCAGGACCCCCCGCGTGGGGACAGGTGACCCCCAGCACCCTGTGCCATCCCAGTGTCCCCCCAGCTCGTGGCACCGGCGCTGGCACGTGGAGGGGGTCTGGGTGCCCACGGGACAGTCGCTGGCACCCACCCCCCCCCCACTCACCCACCCCCCACCCTACCCACCCACCCCCCACCCCACCCTACCCACCCACCCCCCACCCCACCCCACCCACCCACCCACGGGGCGTGGGTGCTGCCCAGGGTGGGGGTCCCGGGTGCTGGGAGCGGGGGGGGCGGTCCCCACCGGCGTGGCCAGGGCTGTGCCGGGGTCCCCGTGGCCGTGGTGGCACCGGGGGTGGCAGCTGCTCGATTGTGGGGACACGGGGTCCCCCGGGGAGTGCAGCCGCCCCTCCGCACCCCCTCCCCGCACCCCCCCGCACCCCCCCCCCCCCGCCCTGCGCAAACACCCGAGTCAATATTGACCCGGGCGGGATGCGGCGGCCGGAGCCCGGCCCGGCCCTGCCCGGCCCTGCCCGCACCCACTGCACCCAGCACCCAGCACTGCCTGCACCCCAGCACCCAGCACCCCCTGCACCCAGCACCCATCACTGCCCGCACCCCAGCACCCAGCACCCCCTGCACCCAGCACCCACTGCACCCCAGCACCCAGCACCCCCCGCACCCACTGCACCCAGCACCCCCTGCACCCCAGCACCCATCACTGCCCGCAATCCCTGCGCCCCACCTTGCCTGCACCCCCTGCACCCACTGCACCCCAGCACCCAGCACCCCACCCCCCGCACCCACTGCACCCCAGCAACCTGCACCCCAGTACCCATCACTGCCCACACCCCAGCACCCAGCACCCCAGCACCCATCACTGCCTGCACCCAGCACCCCCTGCACCCACTGCACCCAGCACCCCCTGCACCCACTGCACCCCAGCACCCCCTGCACCCCCTGCACTCCAGCACCCACTGCACCCATCACCCAGCACCCACTGCACCCCAGCACCCATCACAGCCTGCACCCCAGCACAGCCTGCACCCCAGCACCCATCACTGCCTGCACCCCCTGCATCCCAGCACCCCCCGCACCCACTGCACCCATCACCCAGCACCCACTGCACCCCAGCACCCATCACAGCCTGCACCCCAGCACAGCCTGCACCCCAGCACCCCACCCTGCCTGCACCACCTGCACCCCAGCACCCATCACTGCCCACACTCCAGCACCCATCACTGCCTGCTCCCCCTGCACCCCAGCACCCATCACAGCCTGCACCCCCTGCACCCCAGCACCCATCACCCCCTGCACCCCAGCACCCATCACTGCCTGCACCCCCTGCACCCCAGCACCCATCACAGCCTGCACCCCAGCACCCATCACTGCCTGCACCCCCTGCACCCCAGCACCCATCACTGCCTGCACCCCCTGCACCCCACCCTGCCAGCACCCCAGCACCCCACGCTGCCCGCACCCCCAGCACCCCAGCACCCATCACTGCACCCCCTGCACCCCTGCATCCCAGCACCCAGCACCCCACCCTGCCTGCACCCTGCCCGCACCCCCTGCACCCCAGCACCCATCACTGTCTTCCCCCCCCTGCCCGCCCCTGCCTCGGGGTCCCCCGGGGGGCTGGGGGCGGTGCCGGGGCTCAGGGTGGGGCCCGTGGCGGTTCCCACGCGAGAACCGGCCGGGTGGGTGGGGGTTGGGTGGGGTTGGGGGCGGGGCCGGGTGGGGGAGGGGCCGCTGAGTCAGTCCGGCCCCAACCCCCCCCCCCTCCCCGTCCGACCCCCCCCTCTCCCATCCCCGGGGGTGGAGCTGCCGCCCGGCTGCCCGCGGCGGGGACCGGGGCTGGGCTGGGCTGTGCCGGGCCGGGCTGGGCTGTGCTGGGCTGAACTGGGCCAGACTGGGCTGAACTGGGCTGTGCTGGGCCAGACTGGGCTGAACTGGGCCAGACTGGGCTGAACTGGGCTGTGCCGGGCCAGACTGGGCTGTGCTGGCCTGTGCTGGGCCAGACTGGGCTGAATCAGACTGGGCTGGACTGGGCCATCCTGACCCGTGCCAAGCTGTGCTGGACCATACTGGGCTGTGCTGGACCATACTGGGCTGTGCTGGACCATACTGGGCTGTCCTGGACTATACTGGGCTGTGCTGATCCATCTTGAGCCGTACCGAGCTGTGCTGGGCTGTACTGGACTGTATTGGGCTGTACTGGGCTGTACCAGACCACACCGAGCTGCTGTGAGCCGTGCCAGACCGTACCGAGCCGTGCCAGACCGTAGCGAGCCGTGCTGAGCTGTGGTGAGCTGTGCCAGACTGTACTGGGCTGTGCTGGGCTATACTGGGCTGTACCAGACCACACCGAGCTGCAGTGAGCCGTGCCAGATCATACCGAGCCGTGCTGAGCCGTGCCAGCCCATACCGTGCCATACCGAGCTGTGCCAGACTGTACTGGGCTGTATTGGGCTATACTGGGCTGTACCAGACCACCCCGAGCTGCACTGAGCCGTGCCAGCCCATACTGCACCGTACCAAGCCGTGCTGAGCCGTGCCAGCCCCCCCCCCAAGCCCTACCCAAGCCGTGCCGAGCCGTGCCGTGCCGTGCCACACCATGGTGGCCGGGATGCTGATGCCGTTGGATCAGCTCCGCTCCATCCTGGAGCTGCTGTTCCACGACGGGGTGTTGGTGGCCGAGAAGGACCCTCGTCCCCGGCGCTGTCACCCGCAGCTGCCCGGTGTCCCCAACGTGGCAGTGCTGCGGGCCATGGCCTCGCTGCGCTCGCGCCACCTGGTGCGGGAAACCTTCGCCTGGCGCCACTTCTACTGGTACCTGACGGACGCGGGGGTCGCTCACCTGCGCGGGTACCTGCACCTGCCCCCCGACATCGTCCCCCTCTCCCGCCAACGCGGAGCGGGGCGGCGCCTCGAGACCGCCACCCGCCGGGTCGCCGCCGTCACCTGCCGTGACGCCACCGGTACCGGTAGGAGCCGTCCCCCCCCCGGCGCTGAGCGGCTCTACCGTAAGAAGGGGGATGCCGAGCCCCTCAGCGTGGGGGGGACATCCCGGTTGCCCCCCCAAGCTGATCCGGTTCCAGGTACCACCTGGGGTGGGGGGGGGGTGGCGGGGGGTCCCTGCGCTGGGACCCCCGCGCTGGGTGGGTGGCACCCAGGGGGTCTGCTATTGGGGGGGGGGGGTGTCTGTGGACCCTGGTGTGGAGCTGGTGCTGTGTCCCCCCCCCACTGTGAACCCCTCCCCACGCCCTCGGTGCACACCCAAGGGTGGGGGGCACCCACAGCCCTTAGGGGGGACCTGGGGGGCTTGGGGACCACGGGGACCCTGTGGTGTGGCAGAGCTCTGTGGGGTCTCGGCATAGGGAGGGGGGGGACACAGCCCTGGGGGGTTGGGGTGCTCCCGGGGGAGGGGGGGCTGCTGGAGACCTTGGGTGCTGCGGGGGGGGGGGGTCCTCAGTGCTGCCACCCCCTCCCCGGGGTCCCCATAGTGGGCAGGGGGCTGCACTGGGGGGGGAGCTCTCTTGTGTGGGGGGGGTCTGCACCGTGGCAGGGGATGCAGTGGGGGGGGGGGGGGCTGTGCCTTTGGGGGGTCTGTGCCTTTGGGGGGGGATCTGTGCCTTTGGGGGGGGTCTGTGCAGCTGAGGGGGGGTCTGTGCCGTTGGGGGGGGTCTGTGCCGTTGCGGGGGAGGGGGGGGTCTGTGCCGTTGCGGGGGGAGGGTCCTGCCCCCCCATCGTCCCCGCTGTGCCCGGGCAGTGTCCGGACAGACAGACGGACAGCGGCAGCTGTTGGTGGGGAGGGGTCTGCCCCCCACCCCCATTGTGTGTGTGTCCCCCACATTCCCCCCCCCCCCCCCAGCGACATGCGATCCCGACACACGATCGGCGGCAGCTGCGGGGTCCTTGTGTCCCCCCGCAAATCCCCCCCTGGCAGCTGCGTCCGGTGCCCCGAGGCCGCGGTGAGGGGCCCCCCCACGCCCCCCCACCCTCCCCATCCACCCTCCCGTCTCCCCCATCCTCCCCATCCCCCCCCCCCCCGTGACTCAGCCCCAAGTTTCCATCCCGGCGGCGCCGGGGCCGTGAGTCACCGGGTGGGAGCGGGGGGACCCCCGGGACCTCCTCATGTCGTTCCCCCCCCATCTCCCCCCATCCCACCCCCCCCACCCTCCATCCCCCCCCACTCATGGGCTGTGGAGTCCCCTCCCCAATCCACGCATCCCACCCCCCCATCCCGTTGGGTGCCTTGGGGGTCGCTGGATGGGGCGTGGGCGGGGATCCCGGTGTGAGGGGGGGTCCCGGAGCCCCCCCAGAGCCCCTCCCGGCCACTCCCGTCCCGGTGGATCCAGCTCCGGGTTTTGCGGTCGCTCCGAGGAGCCGCTGCGGGAAAACCCGGCGCGGAGCCGCGTCTGGCGCGGACGGGATCGCGGCCTTGGGGGGGGTCTGGGGGGGTCCCCGTGGGGTGGAGAGGGTCTCACCTCCCCTCCACACCCCCCATAACCCCCCCACACCCCCGTGGGGCGGTTTCCTCCGTGAGCAGAGGGGTAACGACCCCAAAAAAAGGGTTGGAGGGGTGACCCCCCCCAAAACCCCACCCCACGAAGGGTGGGTGAGGGGGGGGTGGGGGGGGTCCTGGGGGTGCCGCAGTCCCGCCCCCCACTCGTGTCATGTTCTAACTCCGGCTCAGTGACGGCTTCTGGGTTATTTTTATCGCTGCCTGGCCCCCACCCAAACTCCCCCCCCACCCCAAATCCCCCCCCCACGACAGCGTGGGAGACGCGCAGCACCCTCGCTGCCCGCACCCTGCCCGCACCCCCAGCACCCACAGCACCCACAGCACCCTGCCCGCTCATGAAGGTCGTGCCGGGTAGGTGGGACCCCCGGGGCGGGGGCAGATTTTGGGGGGGGGCGGGGGGGGGAGCACAGCTTAGACAGGGCGTCCCGGGATAAAAAAACCACCCGGGATAGCTGGGGGGGGTGACGAGCCAGTATAACCAGTAAGAAAATGTCTCCCCAGTTACGGACTGGGAGGGGTTAAAGCGGGAGTTGCCCCGACGGGGGGGGGGGGGGGGGGAGGCGGGGGCTGAGCTGTCCCTGCCCCCCCCCCCCCCCCTTTCCACGTTGTTTCCATTTCCCACCCCCCCTCTCCACACTGCCCCCCCCACCCACTCGAGGAGCCGATCGTGGCGTGTCCCCATGGAGGACACGGGTCCCCTGTTCCCGTCGCTGGTGGCAGCGGGACACGCGGCGTCGCTGGCACTGGTTTGGTACTGGAAACGCCGGGTGGAACTGGGGGGGGATGTGGGTGAGTTCTTTGGCCCCACCCATGATGGGGGGAGGGAGGGAAGGAGGGGGGGGGGGGCGTGGGGGGGTGTGTTTAGGGGTTGGGGGGGGTGGGACCTGCTGGCCCCATAGGATTGAGTAGGGGGAAAAGGGGAGGGGGAGGGGGAGGACACCCCACGCACCGTGGGTGACTCAGCAGCGTGGGTGCCCCCGCCCCCCCCACTCTGTCCCCATTAATTGGGTTGGGGGGGGGTGGTATCAGCCCCCCCCACGCCGCCCCCCCACCTCATTCCCCATCATTTTTGGGGCTCCTCGCTCCCCCCACCCCAAGGTGTCAAGGTGACAAATATTTTTGGTGACAGATTTGGTGACATGGGGGGGGGGTTTGGTGACATGATGGGGGGGGTGTTTGGTGACATGTTGGGGGGGGGTTGGTGACATGATAGGGGGGTTGGTGACATGATGGGGGGGTGTTTGGTGACATGATGGGGGGGTTTGGTGACATGGGGGGGGTGTTTGGTGACATGATGGGGGGTTTGGTGACATGGGGGGGGTTTGGTGACATGATGGGAGGGTGTTTGGTGACATGGGGGTGTGTGTTTGGTGACAGGGGGGGCCACAGCAATGTGCTTGTGGGTGTCACATTCCCCCCTCCTCCCCCCCAAAAAAAATGGGGTGACCACAGCCCCACACGTCCCCCTGCGGTGGGAGATGCCACCACGGTGCCACCGGTTGTGCCACCAGTTGTGCCGGATCAATGGGTGCGGGAGGGGACACCTTGAGGATGGGGGGGGGTGTGTGTGGGGGGGTCCGGTGTCCCTGGCGTGTGCCCAGCGCTGTCCCAAGGGCACCCACAATGTCACAGCTGCCGGCACCCATCAGCTGTGCCGGGGCCGTGCCGGAGCTGGGGGGCCCCGGTGGCGAGAACCACGCTCGTGGGTGTGGGGAGGGGGCTTCCACCCACCCGTGGGTTCCGTGGGGTGGCACATGGTGGCACAGGGGTGTTTCTTTCGGGGTGTCACCCCCCCACCAGGGGTTCCCCAGCCCCGTGCCCACCCGCTCTGGGTCACCCTTTGAGCTCGTCCCCACGGGTGACGCCGCGGTGCAGCCGCAGCCCCCCCATCCCCATCTGGCTGAGCCCGGGTGTAGTGAGGGGGGGGTTTTTTGGGGGGGGGGGGAGCTGAGGGACCTCCCCCCACCCCACCCCCCCCAGTGCCGTCCCCCGGCGCCGTGCCCGGTTTGGCAGCGGGACACCGGGTGTTTGTTTGGTTGCCAGGGGCCCGCGGGCACAGACGTGGCGGTGACGGTGGCCATGGGTGGGGGCGGCCCTTGGTGGTTTGGGAACCCCCCCTTAGTGTGTGTCCCCCCCCCCTCCCCACCACACCCCAACCCCATCCGCTCCACTCAACTTTTCCACCGCGCCGGCAGCTCCGGTGGTGCCAGACCGGGGGGGCCCCGGGGCGGGGGGCGGGGGTTGGATGCCGCAGCGCGGCCGGTGACTCACCGGGCTGGCGGGAAATGGCCGGGCTGGGGCTGCCAAATCCTGCCCGCGCTTGGCAGCACCGGCACCGGGCACCACCGGGCACCGGGCCGGCGGGGGGAGGCTCCTCCCGGTGCCGTCCCACGGTCTCCGTGTTGCTGGCCGTGGGGTGAGGGGCTCCCCGGCCACGGGGGATGGTGATGGTGGGCGTGGTGGCTCCGTGGCAAACACAGTGGGTCCGTGGCAAGCATGATGGGACTGTGGCAAACATGGCAGCACCGTGGCAAACACGGTGGCTCCGTGGCAAACACAGTGGGGCTGTGGCAAACATGGCAGTGCCGTGGCAGACACCGTGGGTCTGTGGCAAGCTCGTGCCAGGGCTGTGGCAAGCACAGTGGGGCTGTGGCAAACATGGCAGCACCGTGGCAAACAGGGCAGCATCGTGGCAAACACGGTGGCTCCGTGGCAAACATGGTGGGGCTGTGGCAAACATGGCAGTGCCATGGCAAACACAGTGGGTCCGTGGCAAGCACAGTGGGGCTGTGGCAAACATGGCAGCACCGTGGCAAACATGGCAGCGCCGTGGCAAACTCGTGCCAGGGCCGTGGCAAACTCATGTCAGGGCCGTGGCAAACGTGGCAGCGCCGTGGCAAACTCGTGCCAGGGCCGTGGCAAACCCGGTGGCTCCGTGGCAAGCGTGGCCAGTGCCGTGGCACGCGCGTGCCGGGAGCGTCGGGCGCGTCCCGAAGGAGCCGCGTCCCGGTTGCCGGTGGCGTTTCCTGCTCCCCCTGGGTCTTATCACCCACGTCCCGGTTCCCCCCCAGCCCCTTATCTCCGTGACCCAGCCGTGCCGTGCCGTGCCGTGCCGTGGGGCAGAGCGTGGGGGTGGCACCGTGCCCAGCCCCCTCCCCCCCCTCCCGGTGCATCCGCCTGGTTTGTGCCAAAATGGGACTTTGGCAGCAAAATCGGTGCCCCCGGTGCCGCCCCCCCCCCTCCAAAGGGCTCCGGACCACCCCGAGCCACCCCGGTGTCTCCTTCCCCGCGGGAGGGGGGGGGGGGGGGCGGTCCCGTACCCCCGGGGGTTTGAACCCCGTTTCTGGTCCTTGTTGTCACCCCCCCATGGCCGTGCCGGGGCTGAGGGGGGTCCCCCGGGGGGAGCAGCCCAGGGTGGGCTCCGTCCCACGCCGGGAGCCGGAAGAGCCGGGTCTGGCACGAGCCGTGGGCTCCGTGAGTCACCGACCACCGAGCGGTCACGGCTGCAGCCACGGGGCGGGCGGCGGCGCGGGGGTCCCGCCTGTTTCGGGTCTCACCGGGGGTCCCACCGGGGGTCTCACCGGCCGCGGTGATGCCGGTGGAGTTGGCAGGAGGCTGTTGGTGCTGCGGCGGCCGAAGAGGCAGGTGGCCCCGGTGTCACGGTGATGGCACCGGGGGGGACACCGCGGTGGTGACACCCGGGACCACCGGGGTGGGGTGGGGTGGGGCGGGGGTCTCGATCCTGGCACAGCTCCGTGTGCCGGGGGCTGCGGCCGGGGCCGGGGGGGGCGGTGTCCGTGGGGTGTTTGGTGTGGGGGGGGTCCCGCTGCTCCCGGTGTTGGGGGGGGGGGTCGGTGCTGTGAGGGGACCCGCCGATGGCTCCGCTCTGGGTGGGGACCCCCTTGGGTGCCCCCCCGCTGCCCCACTGCTGGGGGAGTCCGTGGGGGTGGGTGGGGTGGGGTGGGGGTGATGTTGGGGGGGGCAGGGTAGGGGTGGGTGATGTTGGGGGTCCCGTGGCTGCAGCACGGGGGTGGTGGGAGGGGTCAGGGTGCAGCTGGGGAGTGGGTGCACAGAATTAGGGGTGCAGAGGGGAGGGGGTGCACGTGGGGGTGTCTGTGTGCATGGGGGGGCAGAGGATTAGGGGTGCAGGGGGGCATGGGGAGGGGTCTGGGTGCAGATGCGGGGGGTGCTCGAGATTAGGGGTGCAGAGGGGAGGGGGGGTCTGGGTGCCGGTGGGAGGGGGTGCACAGGATTTGGGGTGCAGGGGAGGGGGTGCGGGGGGGGTGTTTGGGTGCGGTGGAGTGCGGGGTCCCATTTGGTTGTGTCGCAGGGTTCCTAGCGGGGGGGGGTCCCCGGTGAGGGAGGGGAGAGGGGGGTCCCGCCGAGGGGTGGGGGGTTCCCCGGGGCTGGGGGGTCCCGGGGTCGGGCGGGTCCCGGGGCGGGTCCCGGGGCGGATCCCGGCGGGTTGGGGGGGGGGCGGTTCCCGTTGGGTGGGGGGGGGGGGGGGCGGACTCGGGCCCCATCCCCGCCCGGTCCGGTCGGTGCCGTCGGTGTCGGAGCGGCCATGGAGGGGGTCCCCACCCCCCCGGAACCTCTCGGGATCTCCCCCGGGATCCCCCCCCACCCCGTTCCCTCCCCCGGGCTCTGGTTGAGCGGCGGCTCCGGCCCCGAGCGGCGGCGGCTCCTGAGCGACCGGTTCTGCTGCGCCGGTGCGTGGGGGGGGGCTGGGACACGGTGGGGGGCACCGGGCCACCGGGGGGGGGCACCGGGACCCCGGGAAGGGTAACGGGACCGGGAGCTGGGGTGAGGGGGAAGGGAAGGAGGGGGGCGGAGGGGGAGTCCCGGGGCGGGGGGGGGAAGTGGGAAGGGGCGGGGTCTGAGCACAGAGCCCCGCCCACCAGAGCCCCGCCCGGGGGGGGTGCCCGTGTGCACACGCGTGTGTGTGTGTGTACGTGTGTGCACACGCGTGTGTGTGTATGTACATATGTGTGTGTGTACGTGTGTGTGCACACGCGTGTGTGTGTATGTACATATGTGTGTGTGCACACGCGTGTGTGTGTGTGTACATGTGTGTGTGTGTACGTGTGTGCACATGCGCGTGTGTGTGTACATGTGTGTTTGCCCGTGTATGTATGTACATGTGTGTGTGTGTACGTGTGTGTACATGTGTGTGCACGTGTGTGTACGTGTGTGTGTGGGCACATGCGTGTGTGTGTATGTACATGTGTGTGTACATGTGTGTGCCCGTGTATGTATGTACATGTGTGTGTGTGCACACGCGTGTGCCTGTGTGTGTGTGCTGCTGTCTCTGTGTCTGTGTGTCCCTGTGTCTCTGTGTCCCCATGTCCCCGTGTCCCTGTGTCTGTGTGTCTCTGTCTGTGTGTCCCATGTCCCCATGTCCCTGTGTCTGTGTGTCCATGTGTCTGTGTGTCCCTGTGTCCGCGTGTCTCTGTGTCCCCATGTCCGTGTGTCCCATGTCCCCATGTCCCTGTGTGTCCCCGTGTCCCTGTGTCCCTGTGTCCCTGTATCTGTGTGTCCGTGTGTCCCCATGCCCCTGTGTCCCCATGTCCATGTGCCCATGTCCCTGCCAGTGTCTGTGTGTCTGTGTGTTCCTGTGTTTGTGTGTCCGTGTGTCCCCACGTCCCTGTGTCCCTGTGTCCCCATGTCCATATGTCCCTGTGTCCCCGTGTCTGTGTGTCCCCATGTCCCTGCCAGTGTCCCTGTGTCTGTGTGTCCACACACTGCCATCCACATGTCTATGTGCATGTCACTGTCCGTGTGTCTGTGTGTCCCTGTGTCAATGTGTCTGTGTGTCCATGTGTCTGTGTGTCCCCATATTCCTGTGTCCCCATGTCCGTGTGTCCCTGTGTCCCCGTGTCCGTGTCCTGTGTCCATGTTTCCCTGTGTCCATGTGTCCCAGTGTCCATGTGTCCGTGTGTCCCCGTGTCCCCATGTCCATGTGTCTGCGTGTCCCCATGTCCCTGTGTCCCCATATCCGTGTGTCCCCATGTCTGTGTGTCCCTGTGTCCCCATGTCTGTGTCTACCTATGTCCCTGTGTCCCCGTGTCCATGTATCCCTGTGTCCATGTGTCCCCGTGTCTGTGTGTCCCATGTCCCCATGTCCGTGTGTCTGTGTGTCCCCATGTCCATGTGTCCCCGTGTCCGTGTGTCCCTGTGTCCCCATGTCTATGTGTCCCTGTGTCCCCATGTCCCCGTGTCCAGGTGTCCGTGTGTCCATGTGTCCCCATGTCCGTGTCCTGTTTCCCTGTGTCCCATGTCCCCATGTCCATGTGTCCCCGTGTCCCCATGTCCATGTGTCCACGCGTGTGCACACGTGACTCCCCGTGTCCCCTCCCCACACCGCCCCTGTGCCGCGCCCGGCCGGGACACGGTGACCCCGCACACGAGCAGACCCCCCCCCCATGCCCGTCCCTGTCCCCACCCGCCGCCGTGTCCCCGCCACACCGGTGTCCCCACACGTGTCCGTGGCCTCCGTGGCACAGGGGGCGCTGCCGGTGGGGCCGGTCCGGGGGGGTCAGCAGGGCCCCCCCCCCCCCCCCCCCGCTGTGGCCGTGGCCTCACCGTCGCGGTTCGGGGCGCGGCGTGGCACCGGCGAGGGGACGCCGTGAGGGGGCTCCGTGGCACCCGTGGGGGTCCGGCTCGTCCCGGCTGGCAACTGCCGGTGGCCACCACACCGGGAGCGATGCCGGTGGCTACCGTGGCCACGCCGGTGGCTACCGTGGTGCCCACCTGGTCCACGACCCTCGGGGATCCCCGGTGCCACACGTGGAGCTGGGTCACGCCGGTGCGTGGCACATCGGTGACAGCAAGGTGGCCTTGGTGTGCCAACACCCATCCGCTCGGCACGGTGCCACCCTGGGCGTGTCACCGCCCCTTGTCCCCGGTGCCGGGCGCGGCGAGCTGTGGTGGCTCCGGTGTGTCCCTGTCCCCGCGGTGGCTCCGCTGTGTGTGTCCCTGTCCCCGCGGTGGCTCCGGTGTGTCCCTGTCCCCGCGGTGGCTCCGCTGTGTGTGTCCCTGTCCCCGCGGTGGCTCCGGTGTGTCCCTGTCCCCGCGGTGGCTCCGCTGTGTGTGTCCCTGTCCCCTGACGCATCCGCCCCCTTCCCGCCGCCGCGGTGGCTCCGGTGTGTCCCTGTCCCCGCGGTGGCTCCGGTGCCAGGTGTGACACCGGTGCCAGGTGTGACCCTGGTGGGCAATGTCCGTGTGGACCCGGTTTTGGCGCCGTGGCACAGCCGTGGTGCCAGCCCCGTGGCACCCGGTTCTGCTCCCGGCTCGTCCAGGGTGTCAGTGGGTGCTGTGGGTGTCAGTGGGTGCCGGTGGGTGCCAGTGGGTGCTGTGGGTGTCGGTGGGTGCTCACCACGTGCCACCTCGGAGCCGTGAGTCACGACAGGACGATGTCCCCGTGTCCCTTGGACTCTCGGTGCTGGCACCGTGGCTGTGGGTGCTGGTCTGGGTGCTGCTGCGCTGGCAGCGCTCAGGGTGCCCCAGGGGTGGGTGACACCCCTGTCCCCTGACACACCAAGGTCCCCTGTGTCACCCCAAGATCCCTTGTGTCACCCTGGGGTCCCTATGGCACCCCAAAGTCCTTATGCCACCCCAAGGTTCCTGTGTCATCCTGAGGTCCCCTGTGTCACCCCAAAGTCCCTTGTGTCACCCTGGGGTCCCTGTGTCACCCCAAGATCCCTTGTGCCACCCCGGGCCCCCTGTGTCACCCTGGGGTCCCTGTGTCACCCCAAAGTTCTTATGCCACTCCAGGGTCCCCTGTGCCACCCTGGCATCCCTGTGCCACCCTGGGGTCCCTGTGTCACCCAAGGTCCCTTGTGTCACCTTGAGGTCCCCTGTGCCACCCCAAAGTCCTTATGTCACCCCGGGGTCCCCTGTGCCATCCTGGGGTCCCTTGTGACACCCTGGGGTCCCCTGTGTCACCCTGGGGTCCCTTGTGACACCCTGGCACTGCGGGGGTCTCAGGTCTGGCCTGGGGGTCCGGCAGCCCCTGGGCTCCGGGGGGCACTGGGGCTCTGAACCCCCTAAGTGTGGGGGGGGCTGGGGGTCCCAGCTGGGGGCTTGGGGACGGGGGGGGCTGTGACCCCTGGGCAGGGGGATGGGGGTGTCCTGAGCTTGGGAACTGGGGGGGTCCTGGGACCCTGGGCTGTGGGGTGGGGGTCTGGCAGTGCCGGGGTGTGGGGCTGGGGGTCCCAGACCCCCCGGGATTTCAGACTTGGGGGGTCCCGAGACCCCAATGTGTGGGGCTGGGGGTCCTGAGCCCCCCGGGATTTCAGACTTGGGGGGTCCCGAGACCCCAATGTGTGGGGTCGGGGGGTTCCGCAGCACTGGGGTGGGGGTCTGCCGCCCCCCCCCCCCCCGCCCCGGTTGGCAGCCCCGGGCACGGAGGGGTTAACGCCGTGGGTCGGAGGTTTCCTGTGGGGCGGGTCCTGGGCGGGGCAGGGATGGGCTGGGGGGGGGGATGGGGGAAGGGGGGGGAGGGGATCCCCAATCTCCTCCCTGGGGCCGCCCCACAGCGGCGGGACCCGCGGAGGGAGCGGAGGGAGCGGGGCCGGGTGCGCTGAGCTGCTCCGGTCTCAGCCCGGCGGCGCCGCCATGTCCCGGCAACGGCCCCGCGGCCCCGGGGAGGGCCCGGCCGAGGGGCTCCGGGGGGGCTCGGAGGAGAATCTGTACCTGGCCGTGCTGAGGGCGGCCGAGGGGCGGAAAGGTACCGGCCCCCACAAGTGGGGGGCGTGGGGGGGGGGTGATGGAAGGGCTATGGGGTGTGGTGAGGGGCTGTGTGGGTTGGGAGGGGGCTGTGGGGGGTGGTTGGGGGCTGTGGGGGGGGCTATAGGGTGTGGTGAGGGGCTGTGGGGCGTGGTTGGGGGGCTGCTCCCCACTCAGTGTCGCTCCCCTCCCGCTCCCGGGCATCGAGGGGGCTCGTCCTGTGGGGTGGGGGGGTCTGGTCCCTGCGCCCCACATCGCGGGGCTGCCTCGTGGTGGGGCAGTGACCGCGGGGGGGGCTGTGGGGCAGAGCCCCGTGGTGGGGCGGGGTCCTTGAGGAGGTTGTGGGGCAGACCCCCAGGCTGAGTGTCCCCCGGGGGGGGCTATGGGGCAGACCCCCATGATGGGGTGCGGTCCCTGAGCAGTCTATGGGGCAGAGCCCCACACTGGGGCGGTGTCCCCAGGTTATGGGGCAGACCCCCATGATGGGGTGGTGCCCCCTATGCAGGTTATGGGGCAGACCCCCACGCGGGGTGTCCCCGGGGGGGTTATGGGGCAGACCCCCATGATGGGGTGCGGTCCCTGAGCAGTCTGTGGGGCAGAGCCCCACACTGGGGCGTGTCCCCAGGTGATGGGGGGCAGCACCGTGGGGCTGGGGGTGGTCACTGTGGCCCCCCCAGCCCCCCACGCCGGCGCCGATCCCGGTCCACGCGGTGCCGGTGGGTGCTGCCACCCACACCCGGCCTGTCCGGCGCGGTGGGTGCTGTGTGATGGGTGCGGGGGCGGGGGGTTGTGGGTGGGGGTCCTGGCGTGGGACCCCCACGGACCCGCCGGCTGAACGTGCCCCACGCGTCCTTCCCTCCTCCCGTGCCGCCGCCGTGGTCCCACCGGGACGGGGTCGTTGGGGTCCGCGGTGTCCCCGGGTGTTGGGGTGCTGGGTGTTGTAGGGTGCTGTGGGGTGTTGTAGGGTGCTGTGGGGTGCTGGGTGCTGGCTGTGGGGTGCTGGGCGCTGGCTGTGGGGTTCTGTGGGGTGCTGGGTGCTGGCTGTAGGGTGCTGTGGGGTGCTGGGCGCTGGCTGTGGGGTGCTGTGGGGTGCTGGGTGTTGGCTGTGGGGTGCTGGGTGCTGGCTGTAGGGTGCTGGGTGCTGTGGGGTGCTGGGTGCTGGATGTAGGGTGCTGTGGGGTGCTGTGGGGTGCTGGGCGCTGGCTGTGGGGTTCTGTGGGGTGCTGGGTGCTGGCTGTAGGGTGCTGGGTGCTGGATGTAGGGTGCTGTGGAGTGCTGTAGGGGTGCTGTAGGGGTGCTGTGGGGTGCTGTAGGGTGTTGTAGGGTGCTGTGGGGTGTTGGGTGATGGCTGTGGGGTGCTGTAGGGTACTGTAGGGGTGTTGTAGGGTGCTGTGGGGTGCTGGGTGCTGTGGGTGCTGGCTGCTCCGTGGGCAGATCCCGGCACGCTCGGGTCGGGGCGCGGCTCGGCACGTGCCACCCCAGCCGTGCCAGGCCGCCGCGGCGTGGGCAGGGGGTGTCACCCGGGGAGGGGAGGGGGGTGACTGTGGGGCTGGTGGCATCGCCCCACATGCCCCGGGGTGTCCCCTGGTGCAGCTGCTCCCGTGGGGCGCGGGCGCGGCCGCCGTGGCACCCGGTGCGTCACCGTCACCTCGTGGTGGGGCAGTGGGTGGGGGGGAGCCCGGTGTCACCGTCCTGTGGGGACCCCCTGCCCACTGTGGGGACACCCTGCCCACTGTGGGGACACCCTGCTCGTGGGGTCACCCTGCTTGTGGGGACACCCTGCTCGTGGGGACACCCTGCTCGTGGGGACACCCTGCTCGTGGGGTCACCCTGCTTGTGGGGACACCATGACCATGGGGACACCCTGCTCGTGGGGTCACCCTGCTTGTGGGGACACCATGACCATGGGGACACCCTGCTCGTGGGGACACCCTGCTCGTGGGGTCACCCTGCTTGTGGGGACACCATGACCATGGGGACACCCTGCTCGTGGGGACACCCTGCTCGTGGGGTCACCATGACCATGGGGACACGCTGCCCACTGTGGGGACACCCTGGTAGTGAGGACACCCTGGTAGTGGGGACACCATGACCATGGGGAC
Organism: Caprimulgus europaeus; assembly: GCA_907165065.1. Next base: position 512,817 of record OU015525.1, on the reverse strand, counting down.
ACGCTGCCCACTGTGGGGACACCCTGGTAGTGGGGACACGCTGCCCACTGTGGGGTCACCCTACTTATGGGGACACCCCGCCCACGGTGGGGACACCCCGCCCACGGTGGGGACACCCTGCTCGTGGGGACACCCTGCTCGTGGGGTCACCATGACCATGGGGACACGCTGCCCACTGTGGGGACACCCTGGTAGTGAGGACACCCTGGTAGTGGGGACACGCTGCCCACTGTGGGGTCACCCTACTTATGGGGACACCCCGCCCACGGTGGGGACACTCTGCCCACGGTGGGGACACTCTGCCCACGGTGTTGGCTCAGCCACACCCCGCTCCCGGTGACCACGCCGGTGCCCCCCGTGGGCTCCTCCTGCTCCCACCCACGTCCCCCTCGGGGTGAAGGTGCCACAGCGGGGCTGTGCCGGGACAGACACCCCACGGGCTCGTCGTCCCCATCCCATCCCACGCCCCACCCCACCCCATAGCACCCATGGGTGCGGCCGTGTCGGCGCAGACACCCCGTGGGCTCGTCCCAGGCGGCACCGCGCGCTGTGCCGGGGCGGCTCCCCGGGCTGCCCGCCATGGTTTGGGGGTTCAGGGCGGGGCGGGGGGGGCCCCCCCGGGCATTGCCAGGGCTGTGGGGGGTGGGGCCCCCCCGGGCATTGCCGGGCTGTGGTGGTGCCGCCGCGGCACGCAGGGGCCGGGCCAGGCGCCGCCGTTTCCTTCCCGTTGCGTGGCCGTGACTCACTCCCCGCCTTGGCTCATCGCTTCCGGCGGTGGCAGTGCCACCGGCGATGTGTCCCCCCCCCCCATTGTCACCGTGCCAGGACCCCCCCCTGAGTGTCCCCTGCCCTCTCTTGCAGATGAACGGGACCGTGTCCAGAAGAAAACCTTCACCAAATGGGTCAACAAACACCTCCTCAAGGTACCCCCCCCGAGCACCCCACCGTGCCCACCGAGCCCCCCCTGTGCCCGGGAGCCCCCCCCATGCCCGGGAGCCCCCCACACCCGGGAGCCTCCCACGCCGCTACCAGCACCGGGGTGCCCGGGGGAGGGCGATGCCACTCGGTTACCCCGGCTTGGGGTGGGGTTGGGGGGGCTCACGGGGGACCCCCGATGGCAGGGGCTGGTGGTTCTACCTCCCTGCTCCCCCCCGTGCCCGGCTGTGCCAGGGCTGTGCCAAGGGCTGTGCCAGGGCCATGCCAAGGGCTCTGCCAGGGCTATTCCAGGGCTATTCCAGGGCTGTGCCAGGGCCGTGCCAGAGCCGTGCCAAGGCTGTGCCAGGGCCATCCCACGGCCGTGCCAGGGCTCTGCCAGAGCTGTGCCAGGGCCGTGCCAAGGCCAAGCCAAGGGCTGTGCCAGGGCCATGCCAAGGGCTGTGCCATCCCAGGGCCGTGCCAAGGGCTGTGCCAGGGCTGTTCCAGGGCCGTGCTAAGGGCTGTGCCATCCCATGGCTGTGCCAAGGGCTGTGCCAGGGCCATCCCAGGGCCATGCCAGGCACCGAGCCAGGCTGGGAGCCGCCAGCTCCTCATCCCCTGCGTGCCGGGAGCGCGGTGCCAGCGCCGGGGAAGGGGGGGGGGACGGAGTTCTGGGTACAACGAGACCTTTGGTGGGTGCCAGCTCTGCCAGGCTCTGTGCCAGGCTCTGTGCCAGGCTCTATGCCAGCACCCCCGGGGCTCCCTTCGGCACCTCTGGGCCATCCCTGCCTGTCCCTGGGGGCGGGGGGGTCTGTGCCCACCGTGCTGCCCTTCCCCCCCCCCCCGCCCCCATCCCCTCCCCACACCGCACCGCGCCGGCGTGCCCGTGCCCGCCCCACGGCCCCGCCCCACGGCCCCGCCCCACGGCCCGGCACACGCCGAGGCGTCTCCCCAGCCCCGCGTGTGCACCCACGGGTCCCTGCATGCCCAGCACCCAGCCCTGCGGCGGTGCTGTGGATGCTGTGGGTGCTGCCGTGGTGCTGTGGGTGCTGCCGTGGTGCCGTGGGTGCCATGGGTGCTGCTGTGGGTGCTGCCGTGGTGCTGTGGGTGCTGTGCTGCTGTGGGTGCTGCCGTTGCCGTTGGTGCTGCGGGTGCTGCCGTGGGTGCTGTGCTGCCGTGGGTGCTGTGGGTGCCATGGGTGGTGCCGTGGGTGCCGTGGGTGCTGCCGTGGTGCTGTGGGTGGTGCTGTGGGTGTCGTGGGTGCTGCCGTGGTGCTGCCATGGGTGCCGTGGGTGCTGTGGGTGCTGCCGTGGTGCTGTGGGTGCCGTGGGTGCTGTGCGTGGTGCCGTGGGTGGTGCCGTGGGTGCTGTGGGTGTCGTGGGTGCTGCCATGGGTGCCGTGGGTGCCGTGGGTGCTGTGGGTGCTGCCGTGGGTGCTGTGGGTGCTGCCGTGGGTCCCTCCTGGCCCGGCCCTGCTGACCTCTCTCTCTCCTCCCCCCGGGCCCGGCGCAGCACTGGCGAGCAGAGGTAGGTCCGGTCCCTCCCCCCACGCCCTGCTCCTCCCACACCAGCACCCTCATCGTGGCTACCGGCGTGGCATTGTGGCTACCGGCGTGGCATTGTGGCCACCGGCGTGGCATTGTGGCTACCAGTGTGGCAGGCAACAGCTCTGACCCCCGTGGCTACCAGCCTGGCATTGTGGCTACCAGCGTGGCGGGCAGCAGCTGTGACCCCCGTGGCCACTGGCCTGGCATTGTGGCTACCAGCATGGTGGGCAGCAGCTCTGACCCCTGTGGCCACCAGCCTGGCATTGTGGCTACCAGCGTGGCGGGCAGCAGCTGTGACCCCTGTGGCCACCAGCCTGGCATTGTGGCTACCAGCCTGGCATTGTGGCTACCAGCCTGGCATTGTGGCCACCAGCGTGGCATTGTGGCTACCAGCATGGCAGGCACCAGCTCTGACCCCTGTGGCCACCAGCGTGGCGGGCAGCGGGTCCCCCCCCGTGGCAGAGCGGGTGCCAGGGGCTGTGCCAGCGCGTGGTGGGACACGGGGTGGGGACACCGGGCTGTGCTTGGGGACACGTGTGAGCACCTGGGTGGGGGTCCCTGGGGTGGAATGGGGTGGGGGTCACTGTGGCTCGGCCACCCCCCGCCCCCCCCAGGTGACAGTGCCACCGTCCCCGCAGGCACAGCGCCACGTCAACGACCTGTACGAGGACCTGCGGGATGGGCACAACCTCATCTCGCTGCTGGAGGTGCTGTCTGGGGACACGCTGGTGAGTGCCACGCTGGCCACCACGGTGCCACCACCACCACGGTGCCGTTGTCACCGTCACCTCCCCCCCATCCGCTGTCTCCTCCCGCTCCGCTTCTCCTCCGGCTTCGCTCCCATCGCGGTGAGGTCCCGGGTACCGGAGCGCCCCCCCGCGGCCGCCCGGCCCCCTGCACCCACCCCGTCTCCCCGGGACCCCGCCCCGGACCCCCCCCCTCTAACGCCCCCCCGGGCCCCCCCCGCAGCCTCTAATGCCCCCCCGGGCCCCCCGGGTCCCCCCCAGCCTCTAACCCCCCCCGTCTCTTTGCTCTGTGCCCTCTCTGCTGCTCGGCGCTGGCTTTGCCTCTTTCTTCCTCCTCTTCCTCCTCCTCCTCCTCCTCCTCTCGGGGCAGCCCAGGGAGCGGGACCTGATCCGGAGCTTGCGCCTGGTGAGTGGCTCCGCCCCTCGCTCCCTGCGCGGCACCGCGGCGTGACAGGCCACCAGTGTGTCACTGTGGTGCCATCGCGGTGTGACAGGCCACCAGTGTGCCACTGCGGTGTGACAGGCCACCAGGGTGTCACCATGGCGTGACAGGCCACCATGGTATCACCAGTGTGTCACCGCGGCGTGACAGGCCACCAGTGTGTCACTGTGGTGTCACCACGGTGTGACAGGCCACCAGTGTGCCATCGCGGTGTGACAGGTCACCAGGGTGTCACCGCGGCGTGACAGGCCACCAGTGTGCCACCATGGCGTGACAGGCCACCAGGGTGCCACTGCGGTGTGACAGGTCACCAGTGTGTCACCATGGTGTGCCACCGCGGTGTGACAGGCCACCAGTGTGCCACCGCGGTGTGACAGGCCACCAGTGTGCCATTGCGGTGTGACAGGTCACCAGGGTGTCACTGCGGCGTGACAGGCCACCGTGGTGTCACCGCGGCGTGACAGGCCACCAGGGTGTCACTGTGGTGTGCCAGGCCACTGCCGAGTCACCACAGTGTGTCACCACAGTGTGCCAAGCCACCACGGTGTGCTGAGCCACCACCATGTGCCACCTCAGTGTGCCAAGTCACCATGGTGTGCCAAGCCACCAGTGTGCCATCACGGTGTGCCAGGCCACTGCCAAGCCACCAAGGTGTGCCACTGTGGTGTGCCAGGCCACCACCATGTGCCACCACCGTGTGCCACCACCATGTGCCACCACGGTGTGCCAACCCCCTGCCACCACAACCACGAGGGTGTGGCTGCCCCGTGGGGGTCACCCAGGGTGGCCGGAGCCGAGTGTCCCCATGTCGGGCACACAGGACCCCGGTGTCACTGCGGTCGGTGCCACGGGGCCGGGGCTGGGCTGTGGCTGGTGGCACCCGGTGACGGGGATGGCGGTGACGGTGGTGGCACCGGTTCTCCTGCCACTGCTGGACTGTGGCCACCACATGGCACGTGGGGTCTCGGGGACCCCCTGGCTCCTTGGGAGTCCGGGGGGGCCTGTCCTGGTGGGGGTGCCGGTGCCGTGGGGGCGTGCTGGGTGGGGTGGGGGCCGTGCTGGGGTGGGGTGGGGGCTGTGCCGGGGGGGGGGGCCGTGCCGGAGGGGACCCCGGTTCACCCCCCCCCCCGGTGTCCCCCCGGTGTCCCCCAGCCCCGGGAGAAGGGCCGGATGCGCTTCCACAAGCTGCAGAACGTCCAGATCGCCCTCAACTACCTGAAACACCGGCAGGTGAGGGGGGGGGACCCCTGGGACCCCCAAACCCCCCGGGGTGGGACCCCCTGGGACCCCCAAACCCCTCAGGGTGGGACCCCCAAACCCCCCGGGGGGGACCCCCAAACCTCTCAGGGTGGGACCCCCTGGGACCCCCAAACTCCCCGGGGTGGGACCCCCAAACCTCTCAGGGTGGGACCCTCCAACGCCCCCCAGGGTGGGACCCCTGGGACCCCCAAACCCCCCAGGGTGGGACCCCCTGGGACCCCCAAACCCCTCAGGGGGGAACCCCCAAATGCCGTGGGGTGGGACCCCAAACCCCATAGACTGGGACCCTCCAACTCCCTCGAGGTGGGACCCCCAGGACCCCTCAAACCCCCCTGGGTGGGACCCCCAGGGATCCCCAAACCCCTCAGGGGGGGACCCTTCAACCCCCCCAGGGTGGGACCCCCAAACCCCCCGGGGTGGGACCCCTGGCACCCCGTGTGGTGGGACCCCCAACCCTTGGTGTGGGACTCCCAGGACCCCTCAAACCCCCCCGGGGTGGGACCCCCAGGGACCCCCAAACTCCTCAGGGGGGAACTCCCGAATGCCCTGGGGTGAGACCCCAAACCCCATAGACTGGGACCCCCCAACCCGCCAAGATGGGACCCCCAAATGCCCCAGAGTGGGACCCCAGGACCCCCCAGGGTAGGAGCCCCCAGGACCCCCGAGGGTAGGACCCCCCAACCCCCTGAGGTGGGACCCCCAAAGCCCCCCAGGACCTCCAGGGGTGGGACCCCCCCAGCCCCCCGGGCCCCCCCGGGGTGGGACCCCCAAAGCCCCTGGGGTGGGACCCCTTCCGCCCCACGGGACCCCCCAGGGTGGGACCCCCAAAGCTCCCTGGGACCCCCCGGGGTGGGACCCCCAAACCCTCTGGGCTGGGACCCCCAAATGCCCTGGAGTGGGACCCCAGGACCCCCCGGGGGTGGGACCCCCAAGCCCCCCCGGGGTGGGACCCCTTCAGCCCCCCGGGACCTCCCTGGGGTGGGACCCCCAAGCCCCCCGGCCGGGACCCCCAAGCCCCCCGGTGCCGCAGGTGAAGCTGGTGAACATCCGCAACGACGACATCACCGACGGGAACCCCAAACTGACGCTGGGGCTCATCTGGACGATCATCCTGCACTTCCAGGTGGGCACCGGCACCGGGCACCGGGGGCACCGGCACCACCGGCATCACCGGGGGCACCGGCACCGGCACCACCGGCACCAGCACTGGCAGCACCGGCACCACCGGCAGCACCGGCACCAGCACCACTGGCACCGGAACCGGCACCGGCACGTGCTCTGGTGCGGGGGACACCGGGGGTTCTGCAGCGCTGGGGTCTCCCTGGTGCCAGTTTGGTGCTGGTTTGGTGCCGGTTTCATGCCGATTCGGTACTGGTGTAACGGGTCCCAGGTACCGTTTTGGTGCCAGTTTGGTGCCGGTGTAATGGTCCTGGTGCCGGTTTGATGCCGGTTTGGTGCCGGTGTAACGGGTGGGCGGTGCTGGTGTAACGGGTGTCCCCAGTGCCGGTTTGATGCCGGTTCGGTGCCGGTGTAACAGGTGGGTGGTGCCTGTTCGTTGCCAGTGTAACGGGTCCCTGGTGCCGGTGTAACGGGTCCCTGGTGCTGGTTCGGTGCCGGTGTGACGGGTGGGCGGTGCCAGTGTAACGGGTCCCTGGTGCCGGTGTAACGGGGGGGGCGATGCCAGTTCGGTGCCGATGCCGGTGTAACAGGTGGGCGGTGCCTGTGTAACGTGTCCCCGTGTCCCCGGTGCCAGTTCGGTGCCGGTGCGACGGTCCCGGTGCCAGTGTAATGGGTGGGTCCCCCCGGTGTGACGGGTCCCTGGTGCCGGTGTAATGGGGGGGGCGGTGCCGGTGTAACGGGTCCCCAGCACCGTTTTGGTGCCGTTTCGGTGCCGGTGTAACGTGTCCCAGTGCCGGTGTAACGGGTGGGTGGTGCCGGTGTAACGTGTCCCCAGCACCGTTTTGGTGCTGGTTTGGTGCCATTTCGGTGCCGGTGTGATGTGTCCCCGTGTCCTGGTGCCGGTGTAACGGGTGGGCAGTGCTGGTGTAACGGGTGGGTGGTGCCGGTTCGGTGCCGGTGTAACGGGTCCCCCCGGTGTAACGGTCCCGGTGCCCCGTTCGGCAGATCTCGGACATCCAGGTGTCGGGGCAGTCGGAGGAGATGACGGCCAAGGAGAAGCTGCTGCTGTGGGCGCAGCGGATGGTGCAGGGGCAGCCGGGGCTGCGCTGCGACAACTTCAGCAGCAGCTGGCGGGACGGGCGGCTCTTCAACGCCATCATCCACCGCCACCGGTGGGTGCCCGGGGCCACCGGGGCTGCTCGGGACCCCCCAGGGCTGCCAGACCCAGCCACAGCCCCCCCGGTGCTGCCAGAGCCAACCACGGGCCCCCCGGGGCTGCTCGGGACCCCCGGGGCTGCTCAGGACCCCCCGGGGCTGCCAGACCCAGCCACAGCCCCCCCGGTGCTGCCAGAGCCGCCTGCGGCCACCCTGGTGGGGTCCCGGCACCCCCAGCCCCCCAGCCCTGGCATGGGACCCCCATCCGTGCCCCCCATTCACCGTGGGACCCCCACCCCTGTCCCCCAGCCCTGGCAGGACCCCCACTTATGTCCCCCATCTGCAGCAGGACACCCACCCCTGCCCCCCATTGTAGTGGGACCCCCAGCCCGGCAGGACCCCCATGACCCCCCCCAGCCATGTCAGGACCCCCACCCCGTGCCCCCCAGCCGTGTCAGGACCCCCGTGACCCCCCCTGCACCCCAGCCTGGCAGGACCCCCGTGACCCCCCCCGACGCCCCCCATCATGGTGGGACCCCCACCCCCTGAGCCGTGTCAGGACCCCTGCTCGCCCCCCATTGTGGTGAGACCCCCACCCCCCCAGCCATGTCAGGACCCCCGTGACCCCCCCATCGCGGTGGGACCCCCTGTGACCCCCCCATGACCCTGTGACCCCCCCGTGCCCCCCAGGCCGGCGCTGATCGACATGAGCCGCGTGTACCGGCAGAGCAACCCCCCACCCCTGCCCCCCATTGCCGTGGGACCCCCAGCCGTGCCCCCCAGCCCCCCCCGTGCCCCCCAGCTGTGTCAGGACCCCCCGTGACCCCCCCATGACCCCCCCTGACCCCCCCCGTGCCCCCCAGGCCGGCGCTGATCGACATGAGCCGCGTGTACCGGCAGAGCAACCAGGAGAACCTGGCCCAAGCCTTCACCGTGGCCGAGCGCGACCTGGGGGTGACGCGGCTGCTGGACCCCGAAGGTACCAAACCCCCCCCCCCAAATCCCACCCCCCACACCCCCCAGGGCCGTGTCCCACCCCCCCATTGTCCCCCCCAGACGTGGACGTGCCGCAGCCGGATGAGAAGTCCATCATCACCTACGTGTCCTCGCTGTACGACGCGATGCCGCGCGTCCCCGAGGCGCAGGACGGGGTCACAGCCAACGTGAGCCGGGGGGGACACCCCTGGGGGGGGGGGGGGATCAGAGGGGGACAGGGGGGTGGTGGCACTGGTGACACCGTGGTGGTGGTGGCAGGAGGTGCAGCTGCGGTGGCAGGAGTACTACGAGGTGGTGACGGCGCTGCTGCAGTGGCTGCGCCAGCACACGCTGCTGTGGCAGGACCGGCGCGTGCCCGCGGGCTACGAGGAGGTGGAGGTGAGTGGCCACGGGGTGGGGGCTGGTGGTCATGGGGGTGGGGGCTGGGGTGGCCACGGGGATGGTAGCAGTGGTGGCCATGGGGATGGGGGCTGTGGTGGCCACGGGGTGGGGCTGGTGGCCACGGGGGTGGCTATGGGGGTGGGGGCTGTGGTGGCCACGGGGGTGGTCACGGGGGCGGGGGCTGCGGTGGCCATGGGGGTAGTGGCTGGGGTGGCCATGGGGGTGGGGCTGGGGTGGCCACAGGGGTGGCTACGGGGGTGGGGGCTGTGGTGGCCATGAGGATGGTGGCAGTGGTGGCCATGGGGATGGGGACAGTGGTGGCCACAGGGGTGGCCATGGGGGTGGTGGCTGTGGGGACCATGACTGGTGGCCACGGGGGTGGGGGCTGTGGTGGCCACGGGGATGGGGGCTGGGGTGGCCATGGGGGTGGTGGCAGTGGTGGCCACAGGGATGGTGGCAGTGGTGGCCATGGGGATGGTGACAGTGGTGGCCACAGGGACAGTTACTGCAGTGGCCACAGGGATGGTGAGAGTGGTGGCCATGGGGGTGGTGACCATGGTGGCCATGGGGGTGGGGGCTGTGGTGGCCACGGGGGTGGTGGCTGTGGTGGCCACGAGGATGGTGACAGTGGCGGGCAGGGGGGGGCTCCTCTGACTCAGAGTTTTTTCACACGTGTGGAAAATTGGGGGGAGAATGGGGGGGTTTGGGGTCTGCACTGTCCCTCCCCCCTCAGCCCCCCCCCCTCAGCCCCCCCTCAGCCCCCCCTCAGCCCCCCCCAGCCCCCCTGACCCCCCCTCCCCTGCCCCCCAGCTCCTCTGGCGCCAGTTCCTGAGGTTCAAGGAGTCGGAGCTGCCGGCCAAGGAGGCCGACAAGAGCCGGGCCAAGGGCATCTTCCAGGCCCTGGAGGTGGGGGTCCCGGGGGGGCTGGGGGGGTCCCCGGGGGGTCCTGGAGGGATGGGGGGTCCTGGAGGGATGGGGGTCCCTGGGGGTCTGGGGGGTCCTGGGGGGATGGGGGGTCCCCGGGGGCTGGGGGGTCCTGGGGGGGCTGAGAGTGTCAGCCACAGGGCACGGGGATCTTGGGGGTCTCTAGGAGCTGGGGGGTCTCAAGGGACTGGGGGGTCCTGGAGGGATGGGGGTCCCAAGGGGCTGGGGGTGATGGGGGGGCTGAGAGTCTCAGGAGGATGGGGGTCCCTAGGGGCTTGGGGTCCTGGGGGGTCCTTGTGGGATGGGGGTCCCTGGGGGGTTCCTGGGGGGCTCTGGGGTCCTGGAGGGATGGGGGTCCCCAGGGGCTGGGGGGTCCTGAGGGTCCTGGGGGGAAGGGGGTCCCTGGGGGCTGGGGGGTCCTGGGGGGGCTGAGAGTGTCAGCCACAGGGCACGGGGATCTTGGGGGTCTCTAGGAGCTGGGGGGGTCCCCAGGGGTTCTGGGGTCCTGGAGGGATGGGGGTCCCAAGGGGCTGGGGGTTGGGGGGGGGGGGCTGGGGGTCCCCAGGAGCTGAGGGACCCCAAGGGACTGGGTGGGGTCATGGGGGATCTTGGGGTCCCAGGGCTCTGGGGTCCCAAGGGGCTGGGGGTCATGGGGGTTGCAGGTCCCAGGGGTCTGGGGTCTCAGTGGGTGGGGGGGTCCCAAGGGTCTGGGGGTCGGTCCCCCAAGGGCCAGAGGACTTGGGGGTCCCCAGGAGCTGGGGTTCCCCAAGGCCTGAAGGTTTTGGGGGGTTTGGGGTCTTGGTGGGTGGGGGGTCCCAAGTGGGCTGGGGTACCCCAGGGTCTGGGATCACAGTGGGTGGGGGGTCCCCAGGAGCTGGGGGTCTCCAGGGTATAGGGGTTGTGGTGGGGGGGACTGCCTGGGGGTCTGGGCTGCCCGTGGGTCTGGGGGCCGTGTCTGACCCGGGGGGGTCTGGGGGCCGTGTCTGACCCGGGGGGGTCTGGGGGCCGTGTGTGACCCGGAGGGGTCTGGGGTCCGTGTGTGACCCGGGGGGGTCTGGGGTCCGTGTGTGACCCGGGGGGGTCTGGGGCTGTGTCTGACCCGGGGGGGTCAGGGGTCCGTGTGTGACCCGGGGGGGTCTGGGGTCCATCTCTGACCCGGGGGGGGTCGCAGGGCGCGGTGCAGTCGGGGCAGCTGAAGGTGCCCCCCGGGTACCACCCCCTGGACGTGGAGAAGGAGTGGGGGCAGCTGCACGGGGCCGTGCTGGAGCGGGAGAAGCTGCTGCGGGCCGAGCTCGAGAGGTGAGGGGGGGCTGGGGGGGTCGCGGGGGGGGCTGGGGGGGTGCTGGGGGCTGGGGGGGTGCTGGGGGTCTGGGGGTGATGGGGGGTGAGGGGTGCTGGAGCGGGAGAAGCTGCTGCGGGCCGAGCTCGAGAGGTGAGGGGGGGCTGGGGGGGTCCTGGGGCGGGGCTGGGGGGTGCTGGGGGGTGCTGGGGGGCCGGGGGGGTCCGGGGGTGCTGGGGGGCTGGGGCGGTCCCGGGGGGGGTCTGGGGGGTGCTGGGGGGCTGAGGGGTGCTGGGGGGTCCCAGGGGGTGCTGGGGGGTCCAGGGGGGTGCTGGAGTGGTGAGGGGTGCTGGGGTCCAGCGAGGCATGGGGGGGGGGCAGGATGGGGAGTGGGGGAGTGGGACCCCTGTGCTGACCCCGTGCCACCCTGTGCACATGGGGGACCTGGGGGTCAGGTGACACGGGGACACAGGTGACGGGGACACAGGTGACATGGACACAGGTGACACGGGGGTATGGGGAAATGGGTCAGGTGACATGGGGACACAGGTGACACGGGGTCAGGTGACACGGGGGCACAGGTGACACGGGGGTCAGGTGACAGGGACACAGGTGACACGGGGACACAGGTGACATGGGGGCACAGGTAACACGGGGGCACAGGTGACACGGGGACACAGGTGACACGGGGATCAGGGATATGGGGGCACAAGTGACATGGGGACACAGGTGACATGGGGACACAGGTGACACGGGGGTCAGGGGGCACAGGTGACACGGGGGTCAGGTGACACAGGTGACACAGGTGACACGGGGTCAGGTGACACAGGTGACACGGGGACACAGGTGACACGGGGTATGGGGACACAGGTGACATGGGGTCAGGTGACATAGGACACAGGTGACACGGGGACACAGGTAACACAGGGACACAGGTGACACAGGTGACACGGGGGTCAGGTGACACAGGTGACACAGGTGACACGGGGTCCCTGTCCCAGGCTGGAGCGGCTGCAGCACGTGGTCACCAAGCTGCAGGTGGAGTCGGGGCTCTGCGAGGAGCAGCTGAGCCAGGCGGACGCGCTGCTGCAGGCGGTGAGGGGACAGGGGGGACACGGGGGGGGGGACACGGAGGGGGACAGGGGGGACACGGGGGGGAGACACAGGGGGGGTGACACCGGGGTGACCCTGTCCGTGCTCCCCCCCCAGGAGCTGCGGGCGCTGGCGGGGGGGACGCAGTGGGAGGTGACACGGGGGGGGGGACACGGGGGGTGACACAGTGGGGTGACCCTGTCCATGTACCCCCCCAGGAGCTGTGGGCACTGGCGGGGGGACACAGGGGGGGTGACGCTGGGGTGACCCCACCCTGATTGTGTCCCCTCCCCAGGAGTTCCAGCCCTGGCGGGGGGTGGGGTCCTGCAGGGGGGGTGACACAGCGGGGGTGACACAGGGGGGGTGACACCGGGGGGTGGGTGACCCTGTCCGTGCCCCCCCAGGAGCTGCGGGCGCTGGCGGTGGGGGGTGCAGGGGGGGGGGTGATACCAGGGTGACCCTGTCTGTGCCCCCCAGGAGCTGCAGGCGCTGACGGGGGGGACACGGGGGGTGACACAGGGGGGTGGGTGACCCTGGCCGTGCCCCCCCAGGAGCTGCGGGCGCTGGCGGGGGAGGTGCAGGGGGGTGACACGGGGGGGTGACACTGGGGTGACCCTGGCCGTGCCCCCCCAGGAGCTGTGGGCGCTGTCGGGGGGACACAGGGGGGGTGACGCTGGGGTGACCCCACCCTGATTGTGTCCCCTCCCCAGGAGTTCCAGCCCTGGCGGGGGGTGGGGTCCTGCAGGGGGGGTGACACGGGGGGGTGACACAGGGGGGGTGACACAGGGGGGTGGGTGACCCTGGCCGTGCCCCCCCCAGGAGCTGCGGGTGCTGGCGGGGGGGACACGGGGGTGACACAGGGGGGTGACCCTGTCCGTGCCCCCCCCAGGACCTGCGGGCGCTGGCGGGGGGTGCAGGGGGGGTGACACCGGGGGTGTGACCCTCTCCGTGTGCCCCCCCCGGAGCTGCGGGCGCTGGCGGGGGGCCGGGTCCCGCAGGGGGGGTGACACAGTGGGGTGACACAGTGGGGGGGTGGGTGACCCTGTCCGTACCCCCCAGGAGCTGCGGGCGCTGGCGGGGGGGGGCCGCGCCGCCGCGGGGGGGCAGCAGGAGCTGGAGCGGGAGCTGGACCGGGCCGAGGCCGCCCTGCGGCTGCTCTTTAACGACGTCCAGAGCCTGAAGGACGGGCGGCACCCGCAGGGGGAGCAGATGTACCGCAGGTGGCACCCCAAAACCCCCCGACACCCCCACCCCCGGCACCCCCACACCCCCCCGGCACCCCCAACACCCCCCCCGGTACCCCCACACCCCCACACCCCCGGCACCCGCAGGGGGAGCAGATGTACCGCAGGTGGCACCCCAAAACCCCCCCCGGCACCCCCACCCCCCCCCGGCACCCCAACACCCTCCCCTGGCACCCCAACACCCCCACACCCCCGGGCGCCCCCCTGACACCCCCCGATGCACCCCCCCGACACGTGCCCCACGCAGGGCATGACTTGTGTCCCCCATGTCCCCCCACATCCCCTATGCCCCCCATGCCCCCAGTACCCCCCAGTATCCCCCATGTCCCCTGCTCTCCCAATGCCCCCCAATACCCCCTAAGCCCTCTGTGCCCCCCATGCCCTCTGTGCCCCCATGTCCCCAGTGCCCCCCATGTCCCTAATACCCCCCAATACCCTCCATGTCCCCCATGTCCCAATACCTGCCATGTCCCCAATGCCCCCCATGTCCCCTATGCCCCCAATACCCCCCATGTCTCCTGTGCTCCCTATGTCCCCTATGTCCCCAAAACCCGCCATGTCCTCCCATGTCCCCCCATATCCCAAATACCCCCCATGCCCCCCATGTCCCCAATGCCCCCCAATACCCCCCATGTTCCCAATGCTCCCCATGTCCCCAATACCCCCCAATGCCCCCCATGTCCCAAATACCCCCCATGTCCCCAATGCCCCCATGCCACCTGTGCCCCCCCATGTCCCCAATACCCCCCAATACCCCCCAATGCTCCCTATGCCCCCCGTGCCCCCATGTCCCAAATACCCCCCAATGCCCCCCATGCCCCCCGTGCCTCCCATATCCCCAATACCCCAAATGCCCCCCGTGCCCCCATGTCCCAAATACCCCCCAATGCCCCCCATGCCCCCTGTTCCCCCAATACCCCCATGTCCCCAATGCCCCCCATGTCCCCCCATGTCCCCAATACCCCCCAATGCCCCCCATGCCCCCCATGTCCCCAATACCCCCCGTACCCCCCATACCCCCCATGTCCCCAATACCCCCCCAATACCCCCCCATGCCCCCCGTGCCCCCCATGTCCCCAATACCCCCCCAATACCCCCCAATGCCCCCCATGCCCCCCATGTCCCCAATACCCCCCGTACCCCCCATACCCCCCATGTCCCCAATGCCCCCCCAATACCCCCCCATGCCCCCCGTGCCCCCCACCGACGTGCCCCCCCCCCGCAGGGTGTACCGGCTGCACGAGCGCTTGGTGGCCATCCGCACCGAGTACAACCTGCGGCTGAAGGCGGGCGCGGCGCCGGCGGGGGCCGCCGCGGCGGGGCCGGCGGTGGCCGCGGGGGCCGGCGGGGGCCAGCGCGGGCGGGCGGAGCCGGAGGAGGCGCCGCTGCGGTACCTGCAGGAGCTGCTGGGCTGGGTGGAGGAGAACCAGCGGCGCCTGGAGGCTGCCGAGTGGGGGGCCGACCTGCCCACCCTGGACACCCAGCTGGGCACCCACCGCGCCCTGCACCGCGCCGTCGAGGAGTTCCGCGCCAAGATCGAGCGGGCACGGGCGGACGAGGTGGGACCCCCGACCCCTGGGACCCCCGAACCCTGGGACCCCCGAACCCTGGGACCCCCAAACCCTGCTCCTGGGACCCCCAAACCCTGCCCCTGGGACACCCAAACACCCAACACTGGGACCCCCAAACCCTGCCCCTGGGACCCCCAAACCCTGGGACCCCCAAACCCTGGGACCCCCAAACCCTGCTCCTGGGACCCCCAAACCCTGGGACCCCCGAGACCCTGGGACCCCCAAACCCTGCCCCCGGGACCCCCGAGCCCCTGGGACACCCAAACACCCAACACTGGGACCCCCACCTGACACTGGGACACCCAACCCCCTGGGACACCCAACCCCCTGGGACACCCAAACATCCACCCCTGGGACCCCCAAACCCTGGGACCCCCGAGACCCTGGGACCCCCAAACCCTGCTCCTGGGACCCCCAAACCCTGCTCCTGGGACCCCCGAGACCCTGCTCCTGGGACCCCCAAACCCTGGGACCCCCGAGCCCCTGCTGGGACCCCCCTGCCATTGGGACACCCAAACACCCCCAAACATTCACCCCTGGGACCCCTGAGCCCCTGCCCCTGGGACCCCCAAGCCCCTGCCCCTGGGACACCCAAACACCCAACACTGGGACGCCTGAGCCTCTGCCCCTGGGACCCCCGAGCCCCTGCTGGGACCCCCCTGCCCCTGCGACCCCCAAACATCCACCCCTGGGACCCCCGAGACCCTGCCCCTGGGACCCCCAAGCCCCTGGGACCCCCCTGCCCCTGGGACCCCCGAGACCCTGGGACCCCCCTGCCCCTGCCCATGGGACCCCCAAACACCCAACACTGGGACCCCCACCTAACACTGGGACCCCTGAGCCCCTGCCCCCGGGACCCCCCTGCCCCTGGGACATCCAAACATCCACCCCTCGGACCCCTGAGCCCCTGCCAGGACCCCCCCTGCCCCTGGGACCCCCGAGCCCCTGCCCCTGGGACCTCTGAACCCCTGCCCCTGGGACATCCAAACACCCAACACTGGGACCCCCACCCGGCACTGGGACCCCCAACCCCCTGCTCCTGGGACACCCAAACACCCACCCCTGGGACCCCCGAGCCCCTGCCCCTGGGACCCCCTGCCCCTGGGACCCCCGAGCCTCTGCCCCTGGGACACCCAACTGCCCACCACTGGGACCCCCGGGCTGACCTCCACCCCTGCTCATGGGGGGTCTCTTCATGGCTGACCCCACTCATGGGGGACCCCCAGACTGTCCCCACTCATGGGGGTCCCTCCATGGCTGCCCCCTCCCCTGCCCATGGGGGTCTCCCCGGGGCTGCCCCTGCTCCTGGGGGTCCCCAACATTGGGGTCTCTCCCCTGGGTGGGGGTTGGGGTGCTCCTGTCCCCAGGGGTGGGACTTGGGGGGGGGTCCCCACACTCACAGCCTGTCCCTGTCCCCCCCCCCCAGGCACAGCTCTCCCCCGGCCCCCGCAGCGCCTACAGGGAGAGTCTGGGCAAACTGGAGCTGCAGTACGGCCAGCTACTGGTGAGACTGGGGGGCTACTGGTGAGACTGGGGGGCTACTGGTGAGACTGGGGGGCTACTGGTGAGACTGGGGGGGGCTACTGGTGAGACTGGGGGGGCTACTGGTGAGACTGAGGGGGGCATGGCCAGCTACTGGTGAGACTGGGGGGGGCTACTGGTGAGACTGGGGGGGGGCTACTGGTGAGACTGGGGGGGGGCTACTGGTGAGACTGGGGGTGAGACTGGGGGGGCTACTGGTGAGACTGGGGGGCTACTGGTGAGACTGGTGAGACTGGGGGGGGCTACTGGTGAGACTGGTGAGACTGGGGGGGCTACTGGTGAGACTGGGGGGCTACTGGTCAGACTGGGGGGCTACTGGTGAGACTGGGAGGGGGGCTACTGGTGAGACTGGGGGGGGCTACTGGTGAGACTGGGGACTGGGGGGGCTACTGGTGAGACTGGGGGGCTACTGGTGAGACTGGGGACTGGGGGGGGGCTACTGGTGAGACTGGGGGGGGGCTACTGGTGAGACTGGGGGGCAACTGGTGAGACTGGGGGGCTACTGGTGAGACTGGGGGGGCAGGGCCAGCTACTGGTGAGACTGGGGGGGGGGGGGGGGATGAGGACTGGGGGGGGGAGATGTGGGGGGAGGAAGATGATGATGGAGTTTTGGGGGGAGGATGATGAAGGGGATGTGGAGGGGAGAGGATGAGGGGGATGAGAGGGGAGAGGATGAGGGGGATGAGGAGGGAGGAAGATAAAGGGGGGAGATGGGAGGGGAGGAAGATGATGGGGAGATGGAGGAGGAAGGTGAAGGGGGGAGATGTGGGAGGAGGAAGATGAGGTGGATGAGGAGGGGGGACGATGATGAAGGGGATGTGGAGGGGAGAGGATTAGGGGGATGAGGGGGGAGGATGACGATGGGGATGGGGGTGGAGGTCCTGTCCCCACGCTGTCCCTGTCCCCACGCTGTCCCTGTCCCTGACCCCTGTCCCTGTCCCCAGAGCTGCTCCCGCTCGCGGCTGCGGCACCTCGAGGCCCTGCAGAGCTTCGTGGCGGGGGCCACGGCCGAGCTGCTGTGGCTGAGCCAGCGCGAGGAGGAGGAGGTGGCCTTCGACTGGAGCCACCGCAACCCCCACCTGGCTGCCAAGAAGGACAGCTACTCGGTAACCCCTGGGACCCCCCCTGGGACCCCTCCTAAAACACCCCCCCCCCCCAGAACCCCCCCCCGGGACCCCCACCTGGCTGCCAAGAAGGACAGCTACTCGGTAACCCCTGGGACACCCCCCCTGGGACCCCCCCTGGGACACCCCCGGGACCCTGCCTGGGACACCCCCTAAAACACCCCCCCCCCCCCGAACCCCCCCCCGGGACCCCCACCTGGCTGCCAAGAAGGACAGCTACTCGGTACCGCCCCCACCTGGGACCCCCTCCCCGGGACCCCCCCGGGACACCCCCCCCCCCGGGACACCCCTGGGACTCCCCCAGGGCCCCCCCCGAGACCCCCACCTGGCTGCCAAGAAGGACAGCTACTCGGTACCCCCCCCCCCCCCCCCGGGACCCCCCCTAAAACACCCCCCCCTGGGACCACCCCTGGGACACCCCCCCCCCCCGGGACCCCCCCGGGACCCCCCTGGGACCCCCTGCCCTACCCCACCCCTGAGCACCCCCAGACCCCCATATCCTGTTCCGAGGCACCCCCAGCCCCTCTAAACCCCACCCTGGGGACCCCCACCCACCCTGTAACCCCCACCCTGGGCACCCCCAGCCCCACCCCTCCTCCCTTTGGTGGGTGCTGGACCCCCCCGCTTTGGGCCCCGTCCCCATCAACCCCCCGGCAGCCGCAGGGTGGGGCGGGGGGAGGGAGTCACAGCCCCCGGGACACGCTGGTGGGGACAGACAGACACACGGACACGTGGGCACACGGGGACACAGGTGGGGACAAAAAGACACACGGACACGTGGGCACACGGACACACATGGGGACACGGATGGAGACAGACGGACACACGGACATAGATGGGGGACAGACAGACACACAGACGTGTGGGGACACACACAGAGAGACACACAGACAGGGACAGACGGACACACAGACAGGGACAGACAAGCTCAGACAAGCAGATGGGGACAGACAGACACACAGACAGACGGACACACAGGAGGGCACAGACACCCGGGGACAGACAGGCGGACACATGGACATGTGGGCAGACAGACAGATACGCAGATGTGGACACACAAATAAGGCACAGACACAGGGACAGACACACGGACAGACAGACAGATGGACGGACGGCCCCGTGTCCCCCCCCAGGCGCTGATGCGGGAGCTGGAGCTGCGGGAGCGGCGCGTGCAGGAGCTGCAGAGCACCGGGGAGCGGCTGCTGCGGGAGGGGCACCCGGCCCGGCAGACCCTGGAGGTGGGGGCACGGCCGGGGGCGGGGGCACGGCGGGGGGCGGGGGGCACGGCGGGGTGGGGGGGGGCACGGCCGGGGGGCAGGGGGCACTGCCGGGGGGCGGGGGGCACGGATAGGGGGTGGAGGGCACGGCGGGGGGCGGGGGCACGGCTGGGGGGCACGGCCGGGGGGCTGGGGGGCACTGATGGGGGGCGGGGGGGCACGGCCGGGGGGCGGGGGGCACGGCGGGGGGCGGGGGGCACGGGCAGGGGACAGGGGGGCACTGCCGGGGGGGCGGGGGGCACTGATAGGGGGTGGGGGCACTGATGGGGGGCGGGGGCCCGGCCGGGGGGCGGGGGGCACAGCGAGGGGCACAGCGTGTGGGGCGGTGCCAGTGCCGATGTTGATACCGGTGCCGGTGGCGGTGCCGGTTGGTGCCGGTGGCGGTGGCAGTGACCCCGTGTCCCCCATGTCCCCCCGTGTCCCCCATGTCCCCCCGTGTCCCCCCTATCTCCCCATGTCCCCGTGTCCCCCCTGTTCCCCCCTGTCCCCCCTCTCCCCCATGTCCCCCCTGTCCCCCCGTGTCCCCCCGTCCCCCTGTCTCCCCCCGTCCCCCCGTGTCCCCCCGTCCCCCTTGTCCCCCCATGTCCCCCCCCTGTCCCCCATGTCCCCCATGTCCCCCTGTCCCCCCTGTCCCCCCCGTGCCCCCCCAGGCGTTCCAGGCCGCCCTGCAGACCCAGTGGAGCTGGATGCTCCAGTTGTGCTGCTGCATCGAGACCCACCTGCGGGAGAACGGCGCCTACTTCCAGGTGGGGAGGGTCCCCCACCCCCCTGGGTGTCCCCCCCGGTGTCCCCTGCCCCCACTGACCCCCCCCACTGGGCCCCCCCAGTTCTTTGCCGAGGTGCAGGAGGCCGAGGAGCGGCTGAGGAGGACGGAGGAGACCATGAGGAGGAAATTCACGTGTGACCACAGCGTCACTGTCACACGGCTGGAGGACCTGCTGCGGGACAGCCTGGTGAGGGACCCCCCCGGGACACCCCCCCCGCGATGGGGGACACCCCCCCCGAAATGAGGGACACCCCCCGAAATGAGGGACACCCCCCCCAATGGGGGACACCCCCCTGGTAATGGGGGACACCCCCCCTGCAATGGGGGACACCCCCCGAAATGGGGGACAACCCCCCCGCAATGGGGGACACCCCCGCAATGGGGGACACCCCCCCAAAATGGGGGACACCCCTGCAATGGGGGACACCCCTACTGAAATGAGGGCCCCCCCCCAGTGGGTGACACCCCCCCCAAATGTGTGACCCCACCCCCGCAATGGGGGACACCCCCCCGAAATGGGGGACACCCCTGCAATGGGGGACACCCCCCCGCAACGTGGACCCCCTGCAGTGGGTGACACCCCCCACAATGGGAGCACCCCCTGCAATAGGGTGACCCCCCCCCCCTGCAATGGGTGACCCCCCCCAAATGTGTGACCCCACCCCCCCAGTAGGTGACACCCCCCTGCAATGGGGGACTCCCCCGCAACGTGGACCCCCTGCAGTGGGTGACACCCCCCCCTGAAATGGGTGACCCCCCCTCAAAGGGGTGACAGCCCTCCAATACTCCTGGGGTCGCCCCCCAATGTGTGACCCCCCCCAATGCCACCTGAGTGACCCCAGCCCAATGTGTGATGACCCCCTCAATTTCTGACCCCCCCCCCAATGCGTGACCCCCCTGCCCCCCCAACTATGACCCCCCCCTGCACCCCCCCCCACCATGGGGGTCCCCCCACTCAGTCACCCACAGAGCCCCCCCACCCTCCCCAAGCCCCCCCCAGCCCCACCCCCCAGCAGCGGGGCGCAGCGAGGGGACCCCCCCGACCCCCCCGTGCCCCCCAGGAGCAGAAGGAGCAGCTGGAGGAGCTGGGGGGGCAGCTGGGGGGGCTCTCCCGCCGCGCCGCCACCATCGTCCAGCTGGAGCCCCGCAGCCCCGGGACCCCCCCCCAGGGCCGGCCCCCCCTCCGGGCCGTCTGCGACTACAAGCAAATGGAGGTACGGGGGGGGAAATTGGGGGGCTGGGGGGTCTGCGGGGGACCCCCCACCCCGGGGTGACACCCCCTGACCCCCCCAGCCCGGAGTGACCCCCCCGACTGCTCCACTGCTGGGGTGCCCCCCCCCTACCCTGAAGTGTCATCACCCTGCCCCCCCCCAACCCTGGAGTGACCCCCCCCATCCTGGGGTGACCCCCCCCCACCTCAGGGTAACACCCACTGACCCCCCCCAACCCTAGGTTGACCCCCCCCACCTTGGAGTGACACCCCCTGACCCACCCCACCCCAGGGTGGCCCCCCCCGACTTCCCCCACCTTGGAGTGACCCCCCCCATCCTGGGGTGACACCCCCTGACCCCCCCACCCTATGGTAACACCCCATGTCCCCCCACCCTGGGGTGCCCCCCCACCCCCTGTGCCCCCCCACCCCACAGTGCCCCCCCCACCCCAAGGTGCTGCCCCCATCCCCTGTGCCCCCCCCACCCCCTGTGTCCCTGCACCCCACAGTGCCCCCCCCACCCCACAGTGACCCCCCCCGGTACCCCCCCACCCCACAGTGACCCCCCCCCAGTGCCTCCCACCCCCGTGACCCCCCCGTGCTCCCCCCAGATCACAGTGCACAAGGGGGACCCCTGTGTCCTGCTGGGCAGCCCCCACCCCACAGTGACCTCCCCGGTGCCCCCCACCCCACAGTGCCCCCCCCCGGTGCCCCCCACCCCCTGTGATCCCCCTGTGCCCCCCACCCCACAGTGCCCCCCCCGTGCCCCCCACCCCCCGGTGGCCCCCACTCCACAGTGACCCCCCCAGTGCCCCCCACCCCCGTGACCCCCCCGGTGCTCCCCACCCCGCTGTGACCCCCCCCGTGCCCCCCACCCCACAGTGACCCCCCCCGTGCCCACTCCCCCTGTGACCCCCCCGTGCCCCCCCAGATCACGGTGCACAAGGGGGACCCCTGTGTCCTGCTGGGGACCCCCCAGCCCCAGCGCTGGCGGGTGCAGGCCCCGGGGGGCAGCGAGGCCTCGGTCCCCTCCGTCTGCTTCCTGCTGCCGCCCCCCAACCCCCGGGCGCTGGACGCCGCGCGCAGGTGGGTGACACCGGGGGGGACACCGGGGGGGGGGCACGTCGGGGTGGGGGGGGCATCGGGGGGGTCACTGGGGGGGGGAACCCCGGGGTGGGGGGTCACACCGGGGGGGGGGGGCCTTGGGAAGGGGGTCATAGTGGGGGGTCACAGGGGGGGAGGGTCACACTGTGGGGGGGCTCATGAGGGTGGGGGGGGTCACACCAGGGGGGTTCATTATATGGACCTACACGGTCATACATGGACCTACGTGGTCATACATGGTCATACCTGGTCATACATGGTCATACCTGGTCATACATGTTCATATATGGTCCTACATGGACCTACATGGTCATACATAGACGTACATGGACCTATGTGGTCATACATGGTCATACATAGACATACACAGACATACATAGACCTATGTGGTCATACATGGTCATACATGGTCATACATGGTCATACATGCTCATATATGCTCATACATGGTCCTATGTGGTCCTACATTAACCTACATGGTCATACATACTTCTACATGTTCATACGTGGACCTACATGGTCATACATGGTCATACGTGTTCATATATGGTCATATATGCTCATACATGGTCATACATGGTCCTACGTGTTCATACATGGTCCTACATGGACCTACATGGTCACACATGGTCACACATGGTCACACGTGGTCACCATGTGTGCTGGGACCTTGTCTCCACCCCCTCTTTTGGGCCGTTTCACCCCGTTTCCCTCAGTCCCAGGTGGAGCTGGGGTGGCTCCAGCCATGGGGAGTGGGAATGTCCTCACGCGGCTGAGGGGCGGTCACACCCTGGGGGTGGTGGCTTTTGGGGCTGGAGATGCAGTTTAGCATGATAATGAGATGGTAATGATATGGTAATGAGATGGAAATGAGATGGTAATGAGCAACATTCCACCAAGGACAGGGTTTTGGCCAAGCAAGGAGAAGCTGCTGGCCCAGGGTGGCACCCCCGTGGTTTATGGGTTCCATCAGGGTCCCCTTGGGGGGACCTTGGCCATGGGGTCCCCACCCCACCCCTGTCCTGTCCCTGTCCCTCCTGGTGGCCCTGAGGTCACAGGGAGCTGCCATGGGGTGGCTTTGTCCCACACCCTCCACCCTCCCAGGTCCCTTCACACGTGGTCCTGTGCCAAGGACAGGACCTGGGCTCCGTGGTCCTTGTGGGTCCTCCAGGAGCCTCTGGAGATGTTGGGGTGCAGGAGGTCCCTGTGTCACCTCCGGTGACAGTCCCCTCGCTCCCCCCCAGGCTGGAGGACACCCACCAGCAGCTCCTGGAGCTCTGGGAGCAGCTGCACCAGGACCTGCAGAGCCTCCTGGCCTGGCACCACCTGACCCGGGACATCCAGCAGATCCAGTCCTGGACCCCCCTGACGGTGAGGTGTCCCCCAGTGTCCCCTGGTGTCCCCTGGTGTCCCCTGGGGTGGTGCTGGGGTGTGACAGTGGCCCTGTCCCCCCCATTGTCCCCCAGGGTGGTGCTGGGGTGTGACAGTGGCCCTGTCCCCCCCAGTGTCCCAAGTGTCCCCAGTGTCCCCTCGGGCAGTGCTGGGGTGTGAGGTGGCCCTGTCCCCCCCAGTGTCCCCGGTGTCCCCCAGTGTCCCCCAGGGCGGTGCTGGGGTGTGGCGGTGGCCCTGTCCCCCCCAGTGTCCCTGGTGTCCCCCGGTGTCCCCTGGGGTGGTGCCAGGGTGTGACGGTGGCCCTGTGCCGTGGTGCTGGGGTGTGAGGGTGACCCTGTCCCCCTGTCCCTCCTGTTCCGGGGTGTGACCCTGTCCCTGTCCCCCCGCAGTTTCGGGCCCTGCCGCCGGAGGTGGCCCTGTCCCCCCCGTGCCGGGCGGTGCCGGGGTGTGACGGTGTCCCTGTCCCCTGTCCCCCCTGTTCCGGGGTGTGACCCTATCCCCTGTCCCTGTGCCCTGTCCCCCCTGTTCCGCGGTGTGACCCTATCCCCTGTCCCCGCAGTTCCGGGCGCTGCCGCCGGAGGGCGCCCGTCAGGCGCTGCAGAGCCTGGAGCGCCACTTCCAGGAGTTCCAGCGGCTCGGCCCGGCCCCGCGGCTCTTCCCGGCCGAGCAGCGGCAGCAGCTGGAGCGCGACCGCGCCGCCTGCGCCCGCAAGTACCAGGAGCTGCTGCACAGCCTGGAGAGGGGTGAGGCTCTCCTTCGACCTCCTCCTTCATCCTCCTGCTCCTTCATCCTCCTGCTCCTCATCCTTCTTTCTCCTTTTTCTCCTCCTCCTTCGTCCTCCTCCTTCATCCTCCTCTTCCTCCTCCTCCTTCGTCCTCCTCTTCCTCCTCCTCCTTCGTCCTCTCCTCCTTCGTCCTCCTCCTTCATCCTCTCCTCCTCCTTCATCCTCTCCTCCTCCTTCATCCTCTCCTCCTCCTTCATCCTCCTCCTCCTTCATCCTCCTCCTTCATCCTCCTCCTTCATCCTCCTCCTTCATCCTCTCCTTCTCCTCCTCCCTCATCCTCCTCCTCCCTCATCCTCCTCCTCCTTCATCCTCTCCTCTTCCTTCATCCTCTCCTCCTTCTCCTCCTCCTTCATCCTCTCCTCCTCCTCCTCCTTCATCCTCTCCTCCTCCTCCTCCTCCTTCATCCTCCTCCTCCTCCTTCATCCTCTCCTCCTCCTCCTTCATCCTCCTCCTTCATCCTCTCCTCCTCCTTCTCCTCCTCCTCCTCCTGCTTCTCCTTCTCTTCCCCCTTCTTCTCCTTCTCCTCCTTCTCCTCTTCCTTCTCTTTCTTCTCCTTCTTCCTCCTCCTTCTTCCTCCTTTTCCTCCTCCTCCTCCTTCTCCTTCTTCTTCTCCTTTCTCGTCCTTCTTTCTCCTTCTCCCCCTTCTTCTCCTTCCTCCTTTTCCTCCTCCTTCTCCTTCTCCTCCTTTTCTTTCTTCTCCTTCTTCTTCTTCCTCCTTCTCCTTCTCCTCTTTCTTCTCCTTCTCATCCTTCTTCTTTTTCTCCTTCTCCCCCTTCTTCTGTCCTTCCTCCTTCTCCTCCTTCTCCTTCTTATCCTCTTCCTTCTCCCCCTACTTCTTCTCTTTCTTCTCCTTCTTCTCTTCCTCCTCCTTTCTCTTGCTCCTCCTCCTCCCTGCACTCCCCACCATGTCCCCTCCCTCCCTGGGGACACAGGGGGGGTGGGAAGGTGCTGAGCTGTCCCCTCCATCCCTGGGGACACAGGGGGGGTGGGAAGGTGCTGAGGTGTCCCCTCCTTCCCTGGAGACACAGGTGGGGTGGGAAGGTGCTGAGCTGTCCCCTCTGTCTCTGGGGACACAGGTGGGGTGGGAAGGTGCTGAGCTGTCCCCTCTGTCTCTGGGGACACAGGTGGGGTGGGAAGGTGCTGAGCTGTCCCCTCCCTCCCTGGGGACACAGGTGGGGTGGGAAGGTGCTGAGCTGTCCCCTCCCTCCCTGGGGACACAGGGGGGGTGGGAAGGTGCTGAGCTGTCCCCTCCATCCCTGGGGACACAGGGGGGGTGGGAAGGTGCTGAGCTGTCCCCTCCCTCCCTGGGGACACAGGTGGGGTGGGAAGGTGCTGAGCTGTCCCCTCCCTCCCTGGGGACACAGGGGGGGTGGGAAGGTGCTGAGCTGTCCCCTCTGTCTCTGGGGACACAGGTGGGGTGGGAAGGTGCTGAGCTGTCCCCTGTGTCCCCTCCATCCCTGGGGACACAGGTGGGGTGGGAAGGTGCTGAGCTGTCCCCTCCATCCCTGGGGACACAGGGGGGGTGGGAAGGTGCTGAGCTGTCCCCTCCATCCCTGGGGACACAGGGGGGGGTGGAAAGGTGCTGAGCTGTCCCCTCCATCCTTGGGGACACAGGGGGGGTGGGAAGGTGCTGAGCTGTCCCCTCCCTCCCTGGGGACACAGGTGGGGTGGGAAGGTGCTGAGCTGTCCCCTCCATCCCTGGGGACACAGCTGGGGTGGGAAGGTGCTGAGCTGTCCCCTCTGTCTCTGGGGACACAGGGGGGGGTGGGAAGGTGCTGAGCTGTCCCCTCCATCCCTGGGGACACAGCTGGGGTGGGAAGGTGCTGAGCTGTCCCCTCTGTCTCTGGGGACACAGGGGGGGGTGGGAAGGTGCTGAGCTGTCCCCTCCATCCCCTCCATCCCTGGGGACACAGGAGGGGTGGGAAGGTGCTGAGGTGTCTCCTCTGTCTCTGGGGACACGGGGGGGGTGGGAAGGTGCTGAGCTGTCCCCTCCCTCCCTGGGGACACAGGGGGGTGGGAAGGTGCTGAGCTGTCCCCTGTGTCCCCGCAGGAGAGCAGGAGGAGGCCCTGTGCCAGAGCTTCATCTCGCAGCTGAAGGACATCCGCCTGCAGCTGGAGAGCTGCGAGTCCCGCACCGTGCACCGGCTCCGCCTGCCCCTGGACAAGGACCCGGCCCAGGAGTGTGCCCAGCGCCTCACCGAGCAGCAGGTACCTGTGACACACCTGTGACACACCTGTGACACACCCTGGTCACCCAGGATGGGGCTGCTGGCTGCCTGTCCACCCACACAACCGAGCTGAGGACCCTTCCCTGGTTCTTCTCCCTCTCCCTGGGGTTGGGACCAGCGTGGGGATGCGTTATGTGGGGGATCAGTGTCACCTGGGGGTTTGGCAGCTGGTGGGCACCAGGCAGGGGGTGATGGACCCTCCTCTCCCTGCAGCAAACCCACCTGGAGCTGGAAGGCATCAAGAAGAACCTGGACAAGGTGAGTGAGAAGACAGAGAAGGTGCTGGAGCAGCCGGAACCGAGCAGCTCAGCCCCCGTCCTGCGCTCGGAGCTGGAGATCACCCTGAGGAAGATGGACCAGGTGTACAGCCTGTCCAGCATCTACCTGGAGAAGTGAGTGCCCAGCTCCTGCCCAGCTCCTGCCCAGGGGAACACCAACCTGTTGGCCAGGATGGGCCAGGGTTGGGCTGGTGGGGACTGGAAGAAGCTGGGCATCCTTCCTCCTCTCCAACTTCATCCACCTCCTCCTTCTCCTTCATCCTCTCCTCCTTCATCCTCGTCCTCCTTCTCCTCTGCCTCCTCCTCATCCTTCTTTCTCCTTTTCCTCCTCCTCCTTCTTCTTCTTCTTCCTCCTTCTCCTCTTCCTTCTCTTCCTTCTCTTTCTTCTCCTTCTCCTGCCTCTTCTTCCTCCTCCTCCTCCCCTTCCTCCTCTTCCGCCTCCTCCTCCTCCTCCTCCTCCTCCTCCTTCTCCTCCTGCTTCTTCTCCACCTCCTTTTTCTCCTTCTCCTTCTCCTTCTCCTTCTCCTTCTCCTTCTCCTTCTCCTTCTCCTTCTCCTTCTCCTTCTTCTTCTTCTTCTCCTTCTTCTTCTTGCTCCTCCTTCTTCCTCCCTTTCCCCCTCCTCCTCCTTCTCCTCCTTCTTCTCTTTCTTCTCCTCCTTCTTCCTCCTTCTTCTTCCTCTTTTTCCTCCTCCTCCTCCTCCTCCTTCTTCCTCCTCCTTCTTCCTCCTCCTTCTTCCTCCTCCTTCTTCCTCCTCCTTCTTCCTCCCTTCCTTCCTCCTCCTCCTTCTCCTCCTTCTTCTCTTTCTTCTCCTCCTTCTTCCTCCTTCTTCTTCCTCTTTCATCCTCTCCTCCTCCTCCTCCTCCTCCTCCTTCTCCTCCTCCTCCTCCTCCTCCTCCTTCTCCTCCTCCTTCTTCTCCTTCTCCTTCTCCTCTTCCTTCTCTTTCTTCTCTTCCTTCCTCCTCCTCCTTCTTCTCCTTCTTCCTCCTTCTTCTTTCTCTTTTTCCTCCTCCTCCTCCTCCTTCTTTCTCCTGCTCCTTCTTTCTCTCTCTCCTCCCCATTCCTCTCTCTGGATGTCCCAGCGTCGTCCCCCCGTGCCCCCCGCGCCGGCCGTGCCCCCCGCGCCAGCCGTGCCCCCGGGGCTCAGGGGCCTCCTCTCTCGCAGGTTGAAGACCATCAGCCTGGTGGTCCGCAGCACGCAGGGGGCGGAGGAGCTGCTCAGGAGCTTCGAGCAGCAGCTGAAGGACGTGCAGACCGTGCCCGCCGACCTCCAGGAGCTGGAGGCCACCAAGGCGGAGCTGAAGGTAACGGCCGGGGCAGCGCTGCACCGGGGTGGGAGGGACCAGGGGGACACCAGGGTGACACCGGGACCAGGGGGACGCCAGGACCGGGGGGACACCAGGACCAGGGGGACACCAGGACCGGGGGGACACCAGGACTGAGGGGACACCAGGACCAGGGGGACATGGGGACCGGGGGGACACCGGGACCAGGGTGACACCGGGACCGGGAGGACATTGGGACCGGGGGGACACCGGGACCAGGGTGACACCGGGACCGGGAGGACATTGGGACCAGGGGGACACCGGGACCAGGGGGACACCAGGACCAGGGGGACACCAGGAGTGGAGGGACACTGGGACCGGGGCGACGCCGGGACCAGGGCGACACCAGGACCAGGGTGACACTGGGACTGGGGGGACACCGGGACTGAGGGACACCAGGACCAGGGGGGACACCAGGACCATGGGGGACACCAGGACCAGGGGGACACTGGGACTGAGGGGACACCAAGACCAGGGGGACAGCAGGAGTGGGGGGACACCAGGACCAGAGGGACACAGGGACTGAGGGGACACCGGAACTGGGGGGACACCGGAACTGGGGGGACACCAGGACTGAGGGGACACCGGAACCAGGGGGACACCGGAACCAGGGGGACATCGGGACTGGGGGGACACCAGGACCAGGGTGACACCAGGACTGAGGGGACACCAGGACCATGGGGACACCAGGACCGGGGGGACATCAGGACCGGGGGGACACCGGGACCGGGGGGACACCAGGACCAGGGGGACACAGGGACTGAGGGGACACAAGGACCAGGGGGACACCAGGACCAGAGTGACCCCAGGCCCAGGAGTGACCCCGTCCCCCCGCGCCCAGCGGCTGTGCGCGCAGGCCGAGGGCCACCAGCCCCTGTTCGAGACGCTGGAGAGCGACCTGGGCAAGGCCAGGGACGTCAACGAGCGGATGGTGCGCGGCCACCGCGAGCGCGACGTGGACCTGGAGCGCTACCGGGACAGGGTGCAGCAGCTGCTGGAGCGCTGGCGGGCGGTGCTGGCCCAGGGCGAGCTGCGGCTGCGCGAGCTGGACCAGCTGGGCCGGCAGCTGGGCTACTACCGGGAGAGCTGCGACGGGCTCCTGCGCTGGCTCCGCGGCGCCCGGGAGCGCCAGGAGCAGATCCAGGCCGTGCCCATCAGCGACAGCCAGAGCGTGCGGGAGCAGCTGCTGCGGGAGAAGGTGGGGATGGGGTGGGGGTGGTGGTGGGGACAGTGCTGGGGACGGTGCTGGCGCCGGTGCCGGTGCTGGGGACAGTGGTGGGGACAGTGGTGGGGTTGGTGGTGGGGCCGGTGGTGGGGTTGGTGATGGGGATGGTGATGGGGCTGGTGCTGGGGACAGTGGTGGGGCTGGTGGTGGGGTTGGTGGTGGGGCTGATGGTGGAGGTGGTGGTGGGGCCGGTGCTGGGGCCGGTGGTGGGGTTGGTGGTGGGGACGGTGGTGGGGACAGTGGTGGGGATGGTCCCGGGGCCGGTGGTGGGGACAGTGGTGGGGCTGGTGGTGGGGATGGTCCCAGGGCCGGTGGTGGGGACAGTGGTGGGGTTGGTGGTGGGGCCGGTGCTGGGGCCGGTGGTGGGGCTGGTGGTGGGGCTGGTGGTGGGGCTGATGGTGGGGCTGGTGGTGGGGCTGGTGGTCTCCAGTTGTTCCAGTGGTGGGACCAGTGCTGGGGCTGGTGGTGGGGTTGATGGTGGGGACAGTGGTGGTGGGGTTGGTGGTGGGGGTGATGGTGGGGTTGGTGGTGGGACCGGTGGCGGATCCGGTGCTGGTCCCGGGGCCGGTGCTGGTCCCGGGGCCGGTGCTGGGGCCAGTGCTGGTGCCGGTGCTGGGGCCGGTGCTGGGGCCGGTGCTGGGGCCGGTGCCGGTGGTCCCCAGTTGCTCCCCACCTTTGCGGGGTGTCCGAGCTCATCCCGCTGTGGTTCCCCAGGAGCTCCTGGAGGAGTGTGACCGCCACAAGGAGCAGGTGGAGGAGTGCCAGCGCTACGCCAAGCAGTACATCGATGCCATCAAGGTCTGTCCCCTCTCCCCTCGCTGCCCCTCGGTGCTGGGTGACCCCCAAAGGGGCTGGGGCGGGGGGGAGCTGCAGGGGGCTCCGTGCTGAGGACCCCTCTCCCCGGCAGGATTACGAGCTGCAGCTGGTGACCTTCAAGGCGCAGGTGGAGCCCATGGCCTCGCCCGCCAAGAAACCCAAAGTGCAGTCGGCGTCTGACAGCGTCATCCAGGAGGTGAGGGGGGTCCCCGGGGGTCCTGGGGTGTGGCTGAGCCCGGGCAGCTCCTTCCCCTGGAGAGCCAAGGTGGCCAAGGGCATCCTGGCCTGGATCAGCACCAGTGTGGCCAGTAGGAGCAGGGAAGTTCTCTTCCCCCTGCACTGGGCACTGGTGAGGCCGCAGCTCGAGTGCTGGGGTCAGTGTTGGGCCCCTGACTCCAAGAAGGACCTGGAGGTGCTGGAGCGTGTCCAGAGAAGGGACCGGAGCTGGGGAAGGGTCTGGAGCACAAGTGTGCTGAGTTCAGGCTGAGGGAACTGGGGGTGCTGAGCCTGGAGAGAAGGAGGCTGAGGGGAGACCTTCTGGCTCTGTCCAAGTCCCTTGGAGGAGGGTGCAGAGAGGTGGGGGTGGGTCTGTCCAACCAAGGAGCAAGGGACAGGACAAGAGGAAATGGGCTCCAGTTGTGGCCAGGGCAGCTGAGATGGGATGTGAGGAAGAATTTCTTTGCTGAAAGGGTTCTGAGGCATTGGAAGGGGTTGCCCAGGGCAGTGGTGGAGTCCCCATCCCTGGAGGGATTGAAGAGTCGTGTAGACACAGTGCTGAGGGACAGGGGTCAGTGGGGACTGGGCAGTGCTGGGGTCATGGTTGGACTCCAGGAGCTTCCAGGGCTTTCCCAACCCGGGTGGTTCTGTGGCACTCCCGGAGCAGGGGGTGGCAGCGCTTTGCCACGGGGGTGGGCACAGGGGGGGCAGGGGGGTGCTGGGTTCCCTCTCCCCCCCTGACCCCCTCCCCTGGCGCAGTACGTGGAGCTGCGGACGCGCTACAGCGAGCTGACCACGCTCACCAGCCAGTACCTCACGTTCATCACCGAGACGCTGCGGCGCCTGGAGCAGGAGGAGGTAGGACGGGCGCTGGCACGCGGCGGTGGCACGGCTCCGGCTGCACCGCCACGGGGGGCGCGGGCTGGGGTCACCACCAGACCCCCCCCCCTCATCACTAACGCTGCCCACGGCCTCTAACCCCGCTCCCATGGGGGCTCTCACGGCCCCGCGGCTGTTGGCGCTGGGTGGGGAGGGGGCTCCCAGCCGGGACTGGGAGCTGGTGCTGCCGGGCTCTGGTGTGACTGGTGGCAGGAGGCACTTCCCAGATACACGTGGCACAGCTGGCACCCGCCTGGGCACGGGGCTGTGCCGGGGCCCCCCGGGGCCCCCCGCGCCCCCGCCCTGTCCCCGCTGTCCCGGTCCCGTCTCTAACTCTTGGTTTCTGCCCTCGGAGCCGCTTTGGCAGCGCTTGCTCTGGGGGGATGGGTGTGGTGGTGGGGAGCTAACGGGGGTCACAACCGGGAACCCCGGATGACCCCGGCACCCCCGCAGCAGGTACTGACCGTCTGCATGTCCCTGTGCCGGGCACTCACCGTGTGCATGTCCCTGTCCCCACACCGGGCACTCACCGTGTCCCTGTCCCCGCACCGAGCACTCACCATGTCCCTGTCCCCACACCGGGCACTCACCGTGTCCCTGTCCCCGCACCGAGCACTCACCATGTCCCTGTCCCCGCACCGGGCACTCACCGTGTCCCTGTCCCCGCACCGGGCACTCACTCACCGTGTGCCTGTCCCTGTCCCCGCACCGGGCACTCACTCACCGTGTCCCTGTCCCCACACCAGGCACTCACCGTGTGCCTGTCCCTGTCCCCGCACCAGGCACTCACCGTGTCCCTGTCCCCGCACCGGGCACTCACTCACCGTGTGCCTGTCCCTGTCCCCGCACCGGGCACTCACCGTGCGCATGTCCCCGTCCCCGCGGATCCCCTCTGCATCCCGCCGTGGCCACCTGCACGTTCCTCCTGCTCCTGCTCACCCCGGAGAGCTGCTCACCCTGTGCTCCTCCTCCTCTTCCTCCTCTTCCTCTTCCTCCTCCTCCTCCTCTTCCTCCTCCTCTTCCTCCTCCTCTTCCTCCTCCTCCTCCTCCTCCTCCTCCTCCTCCTCCTCCTCCTCCTCCTCCTCCTCCTCCTTCTCCTCCTCCTCCTCTTTTTCCTCCTCTTTTTCCTCCTCTTTTTCCTCCTCTTTTTCCTCCTCTTTTTCCTCCTCTTTCTCCTCCTCTTCTTCCTCCTCTTTTTCCTCCTCTTTTTCCTCCTCCTCCTCCTCCTC
The DNA here is from genome assembly GCA_907165065.1 of Caprimulgus europaeus. The sequence goes on along the minus strand of OU015525.1, from coordinate 480,754 downwards.
CTCCTCCTCCTCCTCTTCTCCTCTTCCTCCTCCTCCTCTTCCTCCTCCTCCTCTTTCTCCTCTTTTTCCTCCTCCTCCTTCTTCTCCTCCTTCCTCCCTCTGCACCTCATGGAGCGGCACGAGGGGCCCAGCCCCACGGCGTGGGGCGCCCAGCTCACCCGCATGCGCGCTTGCCTCGCTCACGGTGCTCCGGTGGCACCACCGCCCGGCGGCACGGCCCCGAGCCACGCACGAGCCCTGGTGGCCCTTTGGCACGCAGCCAGCTGGCCAGCTGGCCCAGAGGGATTTGGAGCAGCTGGGGCAGCTCGGGCTGGAGCTTTTGGATTGCTCTTCACATCATCAAGGCTTCCCTGGCTCCCTCACGCCTGCTCCTCTCTGTCCTGCTCCGGTTGGGTCTCTCCGGTCCTCGGGGTGGTGGCTCTCCGTGCCGGTGGCTCTCTGTGCCGGTGGCTCTCCATGGTGATGGTTTCTATGCTGGTGGCTCTCCATGCTGGTGGCTCTCCATGCTGGTGGCTCAAGGCTGTGGGCACGGTGGTGGCAGTGGTGGTGGTGGTGGTGCACAAGCTGCTCGTGTCCCTCCTCTGTCTCCCGGAGCTTTGCTCGTGCTCCGTTCCTCCTCCGTGCCACGTGGGCCCTCCCGCTCCCCGCTCCCCGCTCTGCCGTCCCGGTCCCGTCACCCGCGCTGTGCTGTGCCGAGTGACACGTGGCAGTCGTGTGTGTGTCCCCTGTCTGCTGTCGTGTGTCTCCTGGAAGTCGGTGTCACCGCTCTCCGGTTCCTGGGGTAGCCCAGGAACCCGGAGCCGTTCCGTGCGCATCCTCCAGCCCGGAGCGTCCCGGTGCGTGGTGGTGGCTGGCGCCGAGGCCGCGGCTCGCTCGCATCCCTTGTGATGTCTCTTCCCCTCTCTTGTTTTCTCTGCACCCTCTTTCTCCTCCAGAAAGCCGCCGAGAAGCTGAAGGAGGAGGAGAGGAAGCGGCTGGCGGAGGTGGAGGCGCAGCTGGAGAAGCAGCGGCAGTTGGCCGAGGCTCACGCCCAGGCCAAGGCGCAGGCGGAGGCGGAGGCGCGGGAGCTGCAGCTCCGCATGCAGGAGGAGGTGACCCGGCGGGAGGTGGTGGCGGTGGACGCCGAGCAGCAGAAGCAGAACATCCAGCAGGAGCTGATGCAGCTGCGGCAGAACTCGGACCACCAGATCAAATCCAAGGTGAAGCTGATCGAGGAGGCCGAGTACAACCGCAAGAAGGTGGAGGAGGAGATCCGCCTGATCCGCCTGCAGCTGGAGAGCACCGAGAGGCAGCGGGCGGGCGCCGAGGCCGAGCTGCGGGAGCTGCGGGCGCGCGCCGAGGAGGCCGAGCGGCAGAAGCGGCAGGCGCAGGAGGAGGCCGAGCGGCTGCGGCGGCAGGTGAAGGACGAGAGCCAGAAGAAGCGGGAGGCGGAGGAGGAGCTGAAGCGCAAGGTCCAAGCCGAGCGGGACGCGGCGCGGGAGAAGCAGAAGGCGTTGGCCGACCTGGAGAAGCTGCGGCTGCAGGCGGAGGAGGCGGAGCGGAGGATGCGGCAGGCGGAGGCCGAGAAGGAGAGGCAGATCCAGGTGGCCCAGGAGGTGGCCCAGCGCAGCGCCGAGGCCGAGCTGCAGAGCAAGCGGCTCTCCTTCGCTGAGAAGACGGCGCAGCTGGAGCTGTCGCTGCAGCAGGAGCACATCGCCATGGCCCAGCTGCAGGAGGAGGCCGAGCGGATGAAGAGGCAGCAGCTGGAGGCCGAGCGGTCGCGGGAGGAGGCCGAGAAGGAGCTGGAGCGCTGGCGGCAGAAGGCCAACGAGGCGCTGCGGCTGCGGCTGCAGGCGGAGGAGGTGGCCCACAAGAAGACGCTGGCGCAGGAGGAGGCGGAGAAGCAGAAGGAGGACGCGGAGCGGGAGGCTCGCAAGCGGGCCAAGGCGGAGGAGTCGGCCCTGCGGCAGAAGGAGCTGGCCGAGGAGGAGCTGGAGAAGCAGCGGGAGCTGGCGGAGGGCACGGCCCAGCAGAAGCTGGCGGCGGAGCAGGAGCTGATCCGCTTGAAGGCGGAGATGGAGAACGGGGAGCAGCAGCGGCTGCTCCTGGAAGAGGAGCTCTTCCGGCTGAAGACGGAGGTGAGCGAAGCCATCCAGAGGAGGAAGGAGGTGGAGGAGGAGCTGGCCAAGCTGCGGGCCGAGATGGAGGTGCTGCTGGAGAGCAAAGCCAAGACGGAGGAGGAGTCGCGCTCCTCCAGCGAGAAGTCCAAGCAGCGGCTGGAGGCCGAGGCCAGCAAGCTGCGGGAGCTGGCCGAGGAGGCCGCCCGGCTCCGGGCTCTCTCCGAGGAGGCCAAGCGGCAGCGGCAGCTGGCGGAGGAAGAAGCCGGGCGGCAGCGAGCCGAAGCCGAGCGCATCCTGAAGGAGAAGCTGGCGGCCATCAACGAGGCGTCGCGGCTGAAGGCGGAGGCGGAGATCGCTCTGAAGGAGAAGGAGGCGGAGAACGAGCGGCTGCGGCGGCTGGCGGAGGACGAGGCGTACCAGCGCAAGCTGCTGGAGGAGCAGGCGGCCCAGCACAAGCAGGACATCGAGGAGAAGATCGCCCAGCTGAAGCGCTCCTCGGAGAGCGAGCTGGAGCGGCAGAAGGGGCTGGTGGAGGACACCCTGCGGCAGCGGCGGCAGGTGGAGGAGGAGATCCGCGCCCTCAAAGCCAGCTTCGAGAAGGCGTCGGCCGGCAAAACCGACCTGGAGCGGGAGCTGGGGCGCATCCGCGGGGAGGCGGAGGAGGCGCAGCGCAGCCGGGAGCAGGCGGAGCGGGAGGCCGAGCGGCAACGGGCGCTGGCGCTGGAGGAGGAGGGCCGGCGGCGGGAGGCGGAGGAGAAGGTTCAGGCCATCCTGGCGGCCGAGGAGGAGGCCGGGCGGCAGCGGCGGCTGGCGCTGGAGGAGGTGGAGCGGCTGAGGGCCATGGTGGAGGAAGCCCGGCGGCAGAAGGAGCTGGCGGAGAAGGAGTCGGAGCGGCAGATCCAGCTGGCGCGGGAGGCGGCGCAGAAGCGGATCGCGGCCGAGGAGAAGGCTCACCTGGCCGCCGCGCAGCAGAAGGAGCAGGAGCTGCTGCAGACGCGGCAGCAGGAGCAGAGCCTGCTGGAGAAGCTGCGGGAGGAGGCCGAGCGAGCGCGGCGGGCGGCGGAGGAAGCCGAGTTCGCCCGCAGCAGGGCCGAGCAGGACGCCAGCCTCTCCCGGCAGCGCGTGGAGGAGGCCGAGCGGCTGAAGCAGCGGGCGGAGGAGGAGGCTCAGGCCAAGGCGCGGGCGCAGGCGGACGCCGAGAAGGTGCGGAAGGAGGCGGAGCTGGAGGCGGCCCGGCGGGCGCAGGCCGAGCAGGCGGCCCTGAGGCAGAAGCAGCTGGCGGACGCCGAGATGGAGAAGCACAAGAAGTTCGCTGAGCAGACGCTGAGGCAGAAGGCGCAGGTGGAGCAGGAGCTGACCAAGGTGAAGCTGCAGCTGGAGGAGACGGACCACCAGAAGGGCATCCTGGACGAGGAGCTGCAGCGGCTGAAGGAGGAGGTGACCGACGCCGTCCGGCAGAAGGCTCAGGTGGAAGAGGAGCTCTTCAAGGTCCGGGTGCAGATGGAGGAGCTGGCAAAGCTGAAGGGTCGGATCGAGGAGGAGAACAAGGCGCTGATCCTCAAGGACAAGGACAACACGCAGAAGTTCCTGGCGGAGGAAGCCGAGAAGATGAAGCAGGTGGCGGAGGAGGTGGCCCGGCTGAGCGTGGAAGCCCAGGAGGCCGCCCGCTTGCGGCAGCTGGCCGAGGACGACCTGGCGCAGCAGCGGGCGCTGGCGGAGAAGATGCTGAAGGAGAAGATGCAGGCGGTGCAGGAGGCCACGCGGCTGAAGGCCGAGGCCGAGGTGCTGCAGAAGCAGAAGGACCTGGCGCAGGAGCAAGCCAAGCGGCTGCAGGAGGACAAGGAGCAGATGCAGCAGCGCTTGGCCGAGGAGACCGAGGGCTTCCAGAAAACCTTGGAGGCCGAGCGGCGGCGGCAGCTGGAGATCACGGCCGAGGCCGAGCGCCTCAAGCTGCACGTGGCCGAGATGAGCGCGGCGCAAGCCAAGGCGGAGGAGGAAGCCAAGCGCTTCAAGAAGCAGGCGGAGGAGATCAGCGAGAGGCTGCACCAGACCGAGCTGGCCACCCAGGAGAAGATGACCCTGGTACACACCTTGGAGATCCAGAGGCACCAAAGCGACCAGGACGCAGAGAAGCTGCGCCAGGCCATCGCCGACCTGGAGCAGGAGAAGGAGAAGCTGAAGCAGGAGGCGGCGTTGCTGCAGCAGAAGGCGGAGGAGGTATTGGGCTGCGGGTCCCCCTTAGCGGTGGTGGCACGTGGGGAGACCTCCTCTCACCCCACGACGCGTCCCAGGACGGCGGGGGCGGCCGGCCGGGCTCCGAGAGCCACGATGTCCCCTCCCCGAGGAGCGTCATCGCCGCAGCCTCTCGCCCGGTGTCCGTCCCCGCCCTGCCGGGGTCACCCCCAGGACCTCCCACCCCCCCTGGCTCCTGAGGGACCATCCCCACCCGCCCTGTGCCAGTTCTCCAGAGACAGGAGCCGTCCCCAGCCCCGGTCCCGGGCGGGGAGTCCCTGGTCCCTGCGGAAGATCTCGTGTCTTCTCCCTGACCTCGTGTCTTCTCCTTGCTCGTTCCACCCCCGTGTTGTTTGTGGCTCCCTAACCCCGGCTCTTGCTCCCTTAACTCTTAACCCACGTAGCAGAGGGGTTGTTGGGTGACTCCGTGTCACCTGCTGCCACCCGTGTCCCCCCGCCACGCCCCGTGTCCCCGCTGCCCCACCGCCAGCCGATGTCTGACCACGTTCTCCTCTCTCCCACCTCAGATGCAGGTGGCCCAGCAGGCGCAGCTCCGCCAGGAGACCCAGCTCCTCCAGCAGACCTTCCTGACGGAGAAGGACGCCCTGCTGCAGAAGGAGAAGTTCATCGAGGAGGAGAAAACAAAGCTGGAGAAGCTCTTCCGAGACGAGGTGGACAAAGCCCAGAACCTGAAGGCGGAGCAGGAGCGGCAGCAGAAGGAGATGGAGCAGGAGAAGCAGCAGCTGAAGGCTCTGCTGGATGACGCCAAGAAACGCCAGCAAGAAGCAGAGGAGAACGTCCGGCACAAGCAGGAGGAGCTGCAGCAGCTGGAGAGACAACGGCAGCAGCAGGAGAAGCTCCTGGAGGAGGAGAACAAGAAGCTGAGGGAGAGGCTGGAGCAGATGCAAGAGGAGTACAAGGCTGCCCTGGCCCAGACCCGGGAGATCATGATCCAGACGGACGATCTGCCCGGGGAGGGGACGGTCACGCCCACGCCGCTGCCGGACATCAAGGCCGTCCCCAACGGCAGGGACGCGGTGGACGGGCTGGCACAGAACGGGGAGCCCGAGTTCGCCTTCGAGGGCATCCGGCAGAAGGTCTCTGCCGAGAAGCTGGCCCAGGCCGGCATCCTGAGCCAGGAGAGCTTGGACAAGCTGGCCAAGGGCGCGGTGAGCGTGGGCGAGCTGGCGCAGAGGGAGGACGTCAGGAAATACCTGCAGGGCAAGAGCAGCATCGCCGGGTTGTTAATCAAACCCACCAACCAGAGGATGAGCATCTACGAGGCCATGAAGAAGAAGCTGCTCAGCCCTGGCACCGCCTTGGTCCTCCTGGAAGCTCAAGCCGCCTCCGGCTTCATCATCGACCCCGTGAGGAACGCGCGGCTCTCGGTGAACGAGGCGGTGAGGGAAGGAGTGATCGGGCCCGAGCTGCACCACAAGATGCTGTCGGCCGAACGGGCGGTCACCGGCTACAAGGACCCCTACACTGGTGACAAGATCTCCCTGTTCCAGGCCATGAAGAAGGAGCTGATCGTCAAGGAGCACGGCATCCGCCTGCTGGAGGCCCAGATCGCCACCGGCGGCATCATCGACCCCGTGCACAGCCACCGCCTCCCCGTCGAGGCTGCCTACAAGCGCGGGTACTTCGACGAGGAGATGAACCAGGTCCTCTCCGACCCCAGCGACGACACCAAGGGCTTCTTCGACCCCAACACTCAGGAGAACCTCACCTACCTGCAGCTGATGGAGAGGTGTGTGACTGACCCGGACACGGGGCTGTGCCTCCTGCCCCTCACTGACCAAGCGGCCAAGGCGAGGGAGTTGCTCTACACCGACAAGGAAGCCAAGGACGTCTTCAAGAAGGCCACGGTGACGGCGCCCTTTGGCAAGTTCCAAGGGAAGACGGTGACCATCTGGGAGATCATCAACTCTGAATACTTCACCGAGGACCAAAGGCGGGACCTGATCCAGCAGTACAGGACCGGCAAGATCACGGTGGAGAAGATCATCAAGATCATCATCACGGTTGTGGAGGAGAGCGAGAAAAAGAGCCAGATGTTCTTTGAGGGCCTCCGGGCTCCCGTGCCCGCCGCCGAGCTGCTGGAGAGCAAAATCATCACCAAGGACCTCTACAACCAGCTGCACCAGGGCAAGAGGTCCGTGAAGGACGTGGCGGAGATGGAGTCGGTGCGGCCGTACCTGCGGGGCACGGATGCCATCGCTGGTGTCCTGGTGGAATCAACCGGCCAGAAGCTCACCTTCTACGAGGCCCTGAAGAGGAACCTGCTGAAGCCAGAGGTTGCCTTGTCCCTGCTGGAAGCCCAAGCTGCCACCGGCTACATCGTGGACCCCGTGCAGAACAAGCTGTTCTCCGTCGACGAGGCGGTGAAAGCCGAGGTGGTGGGGCCAGAGTTCCACGAGAAGCTGCTGTCGGCGGAGAAGGCGGTGACGGGCTACAAGGATCCCTACACGGGCCAGACGGTTTCCCTGTTCCAGGCTCTCCAGAAGGGCCTCATCCCCAGCGACACCGGCGTCCGGCTCCTCGATGTCCAACTGGCCACCGGCGGCATCATCGACCCGGTCAACAGCCACCGCCTCCCGCTCGAGGTCGCCTACAAGCGCGGCTACTTGAACCCCGAGATGAGCGAGGCTCTGTCCGAGCTCCGTGGTGACACCAAGGCTTTCTATTGTCCCAACACCCAGGAGCACCTCAGCTACGCCCAGCTGCAGAAGAACTGCCGCCGTGACAAGCAGACCGGCCTCCACCTGCTGCCCTTGTCGGACAGAGCCATCCAGTCGCAGCAGGAGGAGGTCTACACGGACAGCCAGGCCAAGGAGTGCTTCGACAAGGCCACCGTGGAGGTCCCGGTGGGCAGCATGAAGGGCCAGACCGTGACCATCTGGGAGCTGATCCACTCCGAGTACTTCACCGAGGAGCACAGGCGGGAGCTGCTCCGGCAGTACAAGACTGGCAAGGTGACCATCGAGAAGATCATCAAGATCGTCATCACCATCATCGAAGAGGCAGAGACCAAAAAGCAGGAGAAGCTGACCTTCAGCGGCCTGCGGGCCCCTGTCCCTGCCAGCGAGCTGGTGGAGTCCCACATCCTCAGCAAAGCCCAGTACGAGCAGCTGAAGGAAGGCAAGAGGTCGGTGAAGGAGCTCTCCGAGACGGACGCCGTCAGGAGGTTCCTGCACGGCAGCGACTGCATCGCCGGCGTCTACGTGGAGGCCACCAAGGAGAAGCTGAACATCTACGAGGCCATGAAGAGGAACCTGCTGAAACCCAGCACCGCCGTGGTCCTCCTGGAAGCTCAAGCAGCCACCGGGTTCTTGATCGACCCCGTGAAGAACCGGAAACTCTACGTCAACGAGGCGGTGAAGGCCGGCGTGGTCGGGCCCGAGCTGCACGAGAAGCTGCTGTCGGCCGAGAAAGCCGTCACCGGCTACAAGGACCCCTACTCAGGTGACACCATCTCCCTGTTCCAGGCCATGAAGAAAGGACTCATCGTCAAGGAGCACGGCATCCGCCTGCTGGAGGCCCAGATCGCCACCGGCGGCATCATCGACCCCGTGCACAGCCACCGCCTCCCCGTCGAGGTGGCCTTCCAGCGCGGGTACTTCGATGAGGAGATGAACCGGACCCTCTCCGACCCCAGTGATGACACCAAGGGCTTCTTCGACCCCAACACGCAGGAGAACCTCACCTACCTGCAGCTGAAGGAGAGGTGCATCGAGGACCCCGAGACGGGCCTGTACCTGCTGCCCCTGCGGGAGGCCGAGAAGCCCACGGTGGTGGAGACCACCCAGGTGTACACGGAGGCCGAGACGCGGAAGGTGTTTGAGGAGACGCAGGTGGAGATCCCCGTGGGCAGCAGGGCGGGCTCCTCCATGTCGCTGTGGGAGATCATGCACTCGGACCTGCTGCCCGAGGAGCAGAGGAAGCACCTGATGGAGGAGTTCCAGTCGGGCCGGGTGTCCAAGGAGCGCATGATCATCATCATCATCGAGATCATCGAGAAGACCGAGATCATCCGGCAGCAGAACCTCACGTCCTACGACTACGTCCGGCGGCGCATCACGGCCGAGGACCTCTACGAGGCCAAGATCATCTCCCAGGACATCTACAACCTGCTGAAGCAGGGCTCCAAATCCTTCCGGGAGCTGCTGGAGGTGGAGACCGTCTGGAGGTACCTCTACGGGTCGGGCTGCGTGGCCGGTATCTACATCCCCTCCTCCAAGCAGAAGCTCAGCGTCTACCAGGCGCTGAAGAAGGGGCTGATCAACCCCGAAGTGGCCCGTTCCCTCCTGGAGGCCCAGGCTGCCACCGGCTTCATGATCGACCCCGTGAAGAACGAGATGCTGACGGTGGACGAGGCCGTCAGGAAAGGGGTGGTGGGACCCGAAATCCACGACCGGCTGCTGTCTGCGGAGAGAGCCGTGACCGGGTACCGGGACCCCTACAGCGAGCAGAAGATTTCCATCTTCCAGGCCATGAAGAAGGACCTCATTCCCAGCGAGGAGGCCCTCAAGCTCCTGGATGCCCAGATAGCCACCGGTGGCGTCATCGACCCGCGCCTGGGCTTCCACCTGCCCGTGGAGGTGGCCTACCAGCGCGGCTTCATCAACAAGGAGACCCACGACATGCTGTCGGAGCCCAGCGAGGTGAGGAGCTACGTGGACCCCTCCACGGAGGAGAAGCTGAGCTACACGCAGCTCCTGAAGCGGTGCCGGAAGGATGAGGCCACCGGGCTCCTCCTGCTCCCACTCTGCGACACCAGGAAGCTGACGTTCCGCGGGCTGCGGAAGCAGATCACCGTGGAGGAGCTGGTCCGCTCGCAGGTGATGGATGAAGCCACTGCCCAACGCCTTCAAGAGGGTCTCACCTCCATCGAGGAGGTCTCCAAGAACCTGAAGAAGTTCCTGGAGGGCACCAGCTGCATCGCTGGCGTCTTTGTGGACTCCACCAAGGAGAGGCTCTCCGTCTACCAGGCCATGAAGAAGGGGATCATCAGACCAGGCACCGCCTTCGAGCTCCTGGAGGCACAGGCAGCCACGGGCTACGTCATCGACCCCATCAAGGGCCTGAAGCTGACGGTGGAGGAAGCCGTGCGGATGGGCATCGTGGGCCCCGAGTTCAAGGACAAGCTGCTCTCTGCCGAGCGGGCGGTCACCGGCTACCGGGACCCCTACTCCGGGAAGCTCATCTCCCTCTTCCAGGCCATGAAGAAAGGGCTGATCCTGAAGGACCATGGGATCCGCTTGCTGGAGGCCCAGATCGCCACCGGCGGCATCATCGACCCCGAGGAGAGCCACCGCCTGCCCGTGGAGGTGGCCTACAAGAGGGGCCTCTTCGATGAGGAGATGAACGAGATCCTGCTGGATCCCAGCGACGACACCAAGGGCTTCTTCGACCCCAACACCGAGGAGAACCTCACCTACCTGCAGCTGATGGAGAGGTGCGTGACTGACCCAGAGACCGGGCTCTGCCTCCTGCCCCTGAAGGAGAAGAAGCGGGAGAGGAAGACTTCCTCCAAGTCCTCCGTCCGCAAGCGCCGCGTGGTGATCGTCGACCCGGAGACGGGCAAGGAGATGTCCGTGTACGAAGCTTACCGCAAGGGTCTCATCGACCACCAGACCTACCTGGAGCTGTCGGAGCAGGAGTGCGAGTGGGAGGAGATCACCACCTCCTCCTCCGACGGGGTGGTCAAGTCCATGATCATCGACCGGCGCTCGGGGCGCCAGTACGACATCGACGACGCCATCGGCAAGGGCCTGATCGACCAGTCGGCCCTGGACCAGTACCGCGCCGGCTCCCTCTCCATCACCGAGTTCGCCGACATGCTCTCGGGCAACATGAGCGGCTTCCGCTCACGCTCGTCCTCCGTGGGCTCCTCCTCCTCCTACACCATCAGCCCGGCCCCGACGCGAGCTCAGATCTCCACGTGGAGTGACCCCACCGAGGAGACGGGGCCGGTGGCGGGCATCCTGGACACGGACACGCTGGAGAAGGTGTCCATCACGGAAGCCATGCGCCGTAACCTCGTGGACAACATCACGGGGCAGAGGTTGTTGGAAGCTCAGGCTTGCACCGGTGGCATCATCGACCCCAACAGCGGGGAGAAGTGCTCGGTGGCCGAGGCGGTGAGCAAAGGTCTGGTGGATAAAATCATGGTGGACCGCATCAACCTGGCGCAGAAAGCCTTCTACGGCTTCGAGGACCCCCGCACCAAGACGAAGATGTCGGCGGCCCAGGCCCTGAAGAAGGGGTGGCTCTACTACGAGGCCGGGCAGCGGTTCCTGGAGGTGCAGTACCTGACGGGGGGGCTGATCGAGCCCGAGGCCGAGGGCCGCGTCTCCTTGGACGAGGCGCTGCAGAAAGGCACCATCGACACCCGCACGGCCCAGAAGCTGCGGGACGTCAACACCTACTCCAAGTACCTCACCTGCCCCAAAACCAAGCTCAAGATCTCCTACAAGGACGCCATGGACCGAAGTATGATCGAGGACGGGACCGGCCTGCGCCTGCTGGAAGCTTCTTCCCAGTCCAGCAAAGGCTACTACAGCCCCTACAACGTCAGCAGCGCCGGCTCCACCTCGGGCTCCCGCTCCGGCTCCCGCACCGGCTCCCGCTCGGGGTCCAGGAGAGGCAGCTTCGATGCCACCGGTTCCGGCTTCTCCATGACCTTCTCCTCCTCCTCCTACTCCTCCTCGAGCTTTGGGCGCCGATACGCCGGGGGTCCCCAGAGCACCCTGGAGGCGGCCGCCCTCCTCCTCGCCTCGTCCCTCCCGAGCCGGAGCTGTGGGTGGGAGGTGGGTGAGGAGCACCCAGGGCTGACCGGTCCCCAACTCACCGTGGCCTGAACCCTGCCGGCCCCTTCCGAGGACCCCGCCCGCTCCGCATGCCCAACGCTGCTGGCCAAGCACTAACAATTCCCTTCTGTTTCTGTTTCCTTTTCCTTTGAAAACTTTTAAACTCCGAAGCAGTGCCTGAGAGTGAACCAAAAACCAGAGACAGAGACTGGGGAGAGGTTAATTATGAGATATTCCCACGGGGTTTGTATATGAAGAGGTCGCTGACAACGCCGCTCCCCTCCCCGAGCCCCCGCGCCGGGGCTGCCCCCGCTCCTGCCCCGGCACCGCCAGGCAGAGCTGGAAAACAGCTCCAGGGGGGTCAGGGCTTTTTTTTTGGATCTAACCACTTAGTGACTGTTTTTGTAATTAATTAACAACGCCGGCTTCATCCCCCCCCCGCACCCCGAAGGAGGAGACGACCCTGTCCCCGCGGCACCGCGGCCGGCGCGCCGGCAGGATGGAGGAGGACGTGGTGGGCACCGCCAGGCAGCCGGACCCTCCTCACCAGCCCCGGAGCTGCCACCTGGACCCCTTCCACCCGCCCTCGGCACGGAGGGGGCTCCACACCCCGGCTCCCCGCCTGCCCCCGCTCCCCGGCTCGGCCTCCCGGCACGTCCCGCGCCGCCGCGCCGCTGCCGCCACCACCGTAAGTGCGATGCTCCCGCGCCGTGTGGAGGGCGCTGCCTCTGCTCCACCGCTTCTCCTGCCGAGGGGCTTCGCTGCGTGGCCACCACCGCCGCCTCCGCCAGCCCACCCACCCTCCCTCCCTCCCTCCCACCCACCCACTCACCCACCCGCCTGCCAGCTCACCAGGGTGCACCCGCCGCGCTTGGCTCCCCCGCTGGCCGGCGGCCGCTGTCTGTCCGTCTGTCTGTCCGTCCGTGTATCTGGGAAGTGCTCTGCACCAGGTTGATCTCTTGACACCAATTAACCAGAGCCCCGTGCCAGAGCTTGGCAGAGCCCGCGCTGCTGCCATGGTTCCTGCACCCAGACCCCCCTCACCACGGGGGCGGGGGGGTCTCCGGACCCTCTTGAGGGACGCGGAGGCTGCAGGACCCTCTGGGCGTGGTGGGTCGTGGTGGCAGCCCAGCAAACGGGCAGATCTCAAACCAAACTCCTCTTCTGCTCCTCGTGGCGACCCCGTCCCGCTCGGTGTCCCCCTGCTCCCCCCGCCCGCCGTAACCCCCTCTCTCTCTGCAGACGTCTCTTTCCAGTCCCACCAAGGAAGCCCCCGTGCCGCTGGGCGAGCTCCTGAGCTGGGTCTCCAACGTCAGCAGGTCATGGATGGAGCCGAGGGGAGCCCGGGGCGCGGCAGCTCCTAGCCCGCGCTCACCGGCACAGGTAACACCAAAGCTTTCCAGTGTCTCCCTCTCTGTTTGGAGCCGGGGTCCCCCCGTCCTGCTGCGCGCTGGGCCGGTGCCGGGGGCTTTGCCTGGGTGGTGACACCGAGATGTCCCCCGGGGCGTCGCTGTCCTCGGCTGCGCTTTGGGGTACGGTCACCCACGGTGAAAGCTTCTCAGCTGTGGTTGTGCCAGACCCGGTGCTGCGCTGGTGTCACTCCCTGAGGTGACACGGAGCAAGCTGGCTAGCACGGGACAAGCTGGGGCGAGCTGGCTGGTGTGGGGCAAGCTGGGGCGAGCTGGCTGGCACGGGGTGAGCTGAGCTGGCTGGCACGGGGTGGGCACTGCCGGCTGGGCTGATGGTTTCATCTCATGGTCCAGTGTCTTTGTCTCATCCCATCTTTTCTGTTCGCTCTGTTTTAGTGTTGCTGGATGTCCATCCCACCTCCCCTCACCGCTGCCACGGAGCCCGTGCCCCCGTCCTGGGGCACGCGGGACCGCGCCTGAGGACACGGGGACGCGCTCCCTCTCCCCTGCCACTTGCCAGAGTCCCTGGGCAGAGAGCAGGGGTGACATTGCTGGGGCACAGGGGCTGCCCTACAGCACCGGACCCCCACATCCCTCTGACCGGCAGTGGGGTGCCCGACCCACCCGCTGCCCCTGTCCCCCGGCCGCACGCAGCCCCCGTCCCCTCGCCGCGCTCCGCCGGGGCCCCGGGCCGGGGTGAAGCCATAAGTGACGCTGCACCAGCTCGGGCTGTCGGGGTTGTACCCTGAGCTTGGGGGTCGTACCCCCCCAGGAGACACCGGCGTGGTGGCCTGTCCCCACCCCCCACCCCGTGCCAGCGCGGTGCCACGGCTGAGCCGCGGTTCTGCAGAGCCCCTCTCCTCCTCCCCTCCCCTCTCATGTGCAGATCATGTTACTCCTCAGCCTCCGTTGTCGTTAATTCTTCTCATTAATCCAGTTTTGCTTTCGCATGAGCTTGACGAGTCTGAACCACAGCCCAGCCCGAGCCGGACCCCAACCCTCTCGGGACCCCGCCCCGCTCGGGACCCCGCGCTCCCTCCCCTCATTTCCCACCCCATCGCTCATCGGGGCAGCCGGGGCTGGTCCAGAACCCAACAGCATCTCGTTTATTATTAGTATTATTAATTATTATTATTGTTTTTGGGGACAAAACACTAAGCCCGAGGCGTTGTAAATAGCGCCGCGTTTGTGAGGCGCAGCCTGGGCCCGGGGCTCTCCCCAGCCAGGTCAGTAAAGGCTCCTACAAACCAGCGCCAGCTCCGCCTCCTCTGTCCGCCCCTCGCTGCCTCCCCGTGGGCAGCTGCGCTCCGGTGTCACCGCCACGGGCACGGGCTGGCAGGTCCCGGTCATCTCCGGCACCGTCGGGGCCGCGTGCTGCCGTGGGTCGTGGTGGGGAACCCGAGTTTGGGTGGGTGCTGTGGGTGCCGTGGGGCTGGGGTCTCTCCCACCCTGTGCTAGAGGGTTTTGGGGTTGGGGAGCGGCAGCGAGTGGGGGCGGCCGGTGCCGAGGAGGCTTCGGAGGCTGCGTCCTTCCCACCGGGGTGGCACTGCCCGTTGTCACCCCTGTGCCAACACGTGCCGGTGCCGTGGGCTCTGTGCCACGTGTCCCCACGCTGCCCACCGGAGCGGGTGGGCTGTGCCATGGGTGCTCCCCTGGCCTGGCAGTGCCGGAGCCGTCGTAGTGGCGATTGGGGTCGGCTGCCAGGATGAGGGGCTGGGGGGATGAGGAGGAGCCGGCGGTGGGGTGTCCAGGGGGGATGAGGAGGAGCCGGCGGATGTCCAGGGGGATGAGGAGGAGCCGGCGGGGGGATGTCCAGGGGGATGAGGAGGAGCCGGCGGATGTCCAGGGGGATGAGGAGGAGCCGGCGGTGGGATGTCCGGGGGGGATGAGGAGGAGCCGGCGGTGGGATGTCCGGGGGGGATGAGGAGGAGCCGGCGGTGGGATGTCCAGGGGGGATGAGGAGGAGCCGGCGGTGGGATGTCCTGAGGGGATGTCATCGGTGCAGATGCCGGTCTGGGAGGTTCCCTGGCGCTGGCTTGGGTGGTCACAGATCCCCTCCAGGGTCTCCCCGAGCCGGGACACACCGCGCCGGGGTCACCGGAGCCACTCAGGACCACGCCGGGGCCGTGTGGTGTCCGGGGCTTGGTGGGGGCTGTGCCGGGAGATGATCCAGGGCTGCTCTGGACAGATGGCAGCAGCTTGGGAGCTCGTTAATTGCGCGTCGGTAATTAGTGGCGGCAGCAGCGTCCCTCCCGTGCGCCGGGACGTGGCGGTTGGACCCAGCCGGGGTGGGGGGGGACTGTGGGGGGGCATCCCCTGTGCCGGGGGCTGCGGTGCCCATGGGGGTGCCAGGAGGGTGGCAGGGGTGGCGATGGCTGTGCTCCACCCGCGGGTATTCCCTGATCCCCCCTCGAGGCCGGGGGCCCCTCACTGACCCTGTGAGACCCCGGAAACCCCTCTGCCCCCCTGGCTCTGCGGGTTGGAAGCCTCTCAGCTCCCCCCAGCTTCTGTGGGGGTCCAGCTCCCCATCCCATGAGGAACCCCCCGGTGAACCCCTGGGCCCAGCCTGGGGTCCAGTGCCAGAGGGGACCCCCTTCCCCACGCACCCCTCAGCCCTGCGCCTCTGTTGGCCCCGGCACAGGGACCCTCCCAGCATGGTGGGAACCATTCCAGCCATCCCATGCCACCACCCCACGTCACCCTGCGACCCCTCATCCCACCCAAAGCCCCTTCCCACCGCAGTGGCTGCCTCCCACTCGGCGGTCCATGGGGCAGGATTTGGCTGAGCGTTGCCAGGGCGGTGGGCGAGTGGCAGGTCCAGGGCAGAGCCTGGTTGGTGTGATGGGGAGCACTGGTGACCCCCACCCCGCTGGTGTCCCCCCCACCACCAGTGTCCCCCGCCCCACTGGCATCGGCCCAGCTCGCTTGGCCAACGCGAGCCGCCGCGGAGCCGCACCGGGAGCGGCCCAGGGAGCTGTAATTGGGCCGGGCTAACGAGGATGGGTGACCCTGTGCTGTCCCTGGGGTCAGGGCTGACGAGCTCAACGGTCACACGGCGCTGACACCGCGGGGTGGTGGCATGTGAAGGGCTGGGGGGGCTGGGCTGGTGGTCGTGGCTGTGGGTCACCCCTGGAAGGGTCCCCTTGACCCCCAAACGGGTGCCTGGTGCATGTGGGTGTTGGCAAAGAGCCCGTCCCCAGCTCATACTGGTGCTGGTGGGACTCAAACCACCCAGCATGGCCTGGATTGGAAAAGCCCTTTGAGATCATTGAGTCCAACCATGACCCCAGCACTGAGCAGTCCCCACTGACCCATGTCCCTCAGCACTGTGTCTACACGACTCTTCAATCCCTCCAGGGATGGGGACTCCACCACTGCCCTGGGCAACCCCTTCCAGTGCCTCAGAACCCTTTCAGCAAAGAAATTCTTCCTCACATCCCATCTCAACTGCCCTGGCCACAACTGGAGCCCATTTCCTCTTGTCCTGGCCCTTGCTCCTTGCTTGAACAGACCCACCCCCACCTCTCTGCACCCTCCTCCAAGGGACTTGGACAGAGCTACAAGGTCTCCCCTCAGCCTCCTTCTCTCCAGGCTCAGCACCCCCAGTTTCCCCAGTTCCCCCAGTTCCCCCAGTTCCCCCAGTTTCCCCAGCATCCCCAACACCGCGCTGGCTTCTCCCCTGCCCCCCGGGCTGCACCCACCACCTCATCCATCCCCCCCAAGGGGGCAGCTGTGCCGGTGGGGCCGGTGCCGGTGCTGAGCAGCTCCCGGTGCTCCCGCCCTGGTGTATCCGCACGGCACCGGGAGCTGCGGCTCCGCCCCGGGCCCCGCGTCGCTGCGGTCACGCAGCTCCAAATCCATTTGCTCCGGTTGTCACCGCCCAGCGGGGCCACCGGCGCCGGCGGGGACCCTCAGAGCTGCTCCCATTGTGGGTGCGTGCAGCACCCGGCACCCAGCACCCCAGCACCTACCCAGCACCCAGCATCCAGCACCCAGCACCCAGCCAGTACCCAGCACCCAGCACTCAGCACCCACCCAGCATCCAGCACCCCAGCACCCAGCATCGAGCACCCACCCGGCACCCCAGCACCCAGCACTAAGAACCCCGGCACCCAGCACCCCAGCACCCACCCGGCACCCAGCACCCAGCCAGTACCCAGCACCCAGCACCCCAGCACCCAGCACCCAGCACCCACCCAGCACCTGGCCAAGGGCAGGATGGAGGTTGGAGGTCTCAGCCAGGGGCAGGATGGAGGTTGGGGGTCTCAGCCAGGGGCAGGATGGAGGTCGGGGGTCCTGGCCAGGGATGCTCTGCCCTGGCTGGGGCAGATGGGCCGGTGGCTGCCCCTCTGCAGGGAGGACAGTCCCTGGAGGGGACACGGTGACACCCTGAGGTGTCTGTGCCGGGGGGGCTGGGGGGGTCCCGTCCCCACCCGTCCCTCTGCTCTCCTTGCAGACGCCCCGCGCTGCCGACGAGGCCGCTCTCTCCGGGGACAGCGTGGAGGGGTCGTCACCGGATGGGGAGGAGATGGAGAGGTACCGGCGTCCGTGGCACCAAGGGACACGCCGGGGAGGGGACACCGGTGGGGCGGAGTTATGGGGACACTGTGAGGGGTCTCCGGGGTCCCCCAGGAGCTGCCCTGGCATCCACACCGGTGGGGTGCTCACGGGTGGGGTCACCATCGGTGTCCTAATGCCCTGGTCCCCAACCAAGGTGGGTGCCATGGCCAGGAGGTGCTGGCAGCCCCGGGCACTGTCCCCCCCCTCACTCCCACTCGCACGCAGCGCGGGGGTCCCGGGGGGAGAGGCCCCTGGGCGCGGCGGGAGGCCGGGGCTCCCCGCGGTGCCGTGCAGCCCCGCAGCCCGGCGCGTCCCGGCTCTCTCCGCAGAGCGTGGCAGCGGGAAGTGCAGGAGCAGCTGCTGGCCCTGCGGCTCTGGCTGGAAGCCATCGAGAAGAGGTTGCCCACGTTGCCGGAGCCCGGCCACGTGCCGCAGGTAACGGGCTCTCCCCGGGCACGGGGCAGCCGGCAGCACCGCACGGAGCCGGGCAGGACCCACGTCCCCACCGAGGCTGGTGAGGTCTCGGTGCCCGGAGGGGAGGAGGGTGCGTGGCCGTGGCCGGCTGGAACACGCTGTGACACGGCCCCGTGGACCTGCTGGTGACAGACACACCCGGCAATGTTCATGTGGCCCAGTGTGCCACCGTCCCATGCCAACACCACCGGTCACTGCCCTGGGATGGGAGCTGACTGCAGCCGTGGCTCTGCCGGTACCTGTGGCCGTGCCAGTACCTGTGGCCTTACTGGTACCTGTGGCCTTACTGGTGCCTGTGGCCTTACTGGTGCCTGTGGCCTTACTGGCACCCATGGCTCTGCTGGTACCTGTGGCCTTACTGGTGCCTGTGGCCTTACTGGCACCCATGGCTCTGCCGGTACCTGTGGCCATGCCAGTACCTGGGGCTCTGCTGGTACCTGTGGCCTTACCAGTACCCGTGATCATACTGGTACCCGGGGCTCTGCCAGCACCCAGGACCATACCGGTACCCATGACCATACCAGTACCCGTGGCCATACCGGTACCCGTGGCCATACCAGTACCCAGGGCCATACCGGTACCCAGGGCCATACCAGTACCCAGGACCATACCGGTACCCAGGGCCATACCGGTACCCAGGGACATACCAGTACCCATGGCCATACCAGTACCCAGGATCATACCGGTACCCAGGGACATACCGGTACCCGTGGCCATACCGGTACCCAGGGCCATACCGGTACCCAGGGACATACCAGTACACGTGGCCATACCGGTACCCGTGACCATACCGGTACCTGTGACCATACCGGCACACATGGCACCTTCTGCTCCGGGCTCAGCCCCGTCCCACGGCACCGCTGTCCGTGCTGGGGCTGTGCCGCCGTGTCCCCCTGCCCGGGCACATGCAGGGGTGTCCCCGGGTCCCACCCTCCTGTGCCCCCCACTCGCCAACCCCCTGCCCGGATCCTGGGGAGCACCGGCCGGTCCTTCCCCTGGCATCCGGCCTGCACCGGCCACCAGACCCCAGCACCCCTGTGGAGCAGCAGTTGGAGCAGAGTGGGATCAGGGGTGGGATCAGGATGGGATCAGGGTGGGAGCAGGATGGGAGCAGGATGAGATCAGGGTGGGATCAGGGGTGGGCTAAGGGTGGGAGCAGGATGGGATCAAGGTGGGATGCAGGTGGGATCAGGATGGGATCAGGGTGGGAGCAGGATGGGAGCAGGATGAGATCAGGGTGGGATCAGGGGTGGGCTAAGGGTGGGAGCAGGATGGGATCAGGGTGGGTGCAGGATGGAAGCAGGATAGGATCAGGGTGGGATCAGAGGTGGGATGCAGGTAGGATCAGGATGGGATCAGGATGAGATCAGGGTGGGATCAGGATGAGATCAGGGTGGGATTAGGATGGGATCAGGGGTGGGATTAGAGGTGGGATGAGGGTGGGAGCAGGATGGGAGCAGGGGTGGGAATAGGGTGGGATCAGGATGGGAGCAGAGTGGGATCAGGGTGGGATCAGAGGTGGGATGCAGCTGGGATCAGGATAGGATCAGGGTGGGTGCAGGATGGGAGCAAGATGGGATCAGGACGGGAGCATGATGGGATCAGGATGAGATCAGGGTGGGAGCAGGGTGGTATCAGGGTGAGATCAAAGTGGGAGCAGGGTGGGATCAGGGTGGGAGCAGGGTGGGATCAGGATGAGATCAGGGTGGGATCAGAGGTTTTGCAGCTGGGATCAGGATAGGATCAGGATGGGATCAGGATGAGATCAGGGTGGGAGCAGGGGTGGGCTAAGGGTGGGATGCGGCTGGAATCAGGATAGGATCAGGATGGGATCAGGGTGGGTGCAGGATGGGAGCAGGATGGGATCAGGATGGGAGCAGGGGTGGGATGCGGGTGGGATCAGGGGTGGGATGCGGGTGGGATCACCCGCTGGCAGGGTCCCCGCGTGTCCCCTGGCCGCCCCGTCCCTGGCCGATCCCTTTGTGGGCCCTGGCAGCCCGCGGCTCGCTGCGCTCACACATGACGGCACAAACTCAAAGGGCCTTTTCATCCGCCCGCCGCAGACAAAGCGGCACCGGGAACCCGCCGGGTCCGCCCGCTGCCCCGCGCCGGGGTCCCCCCGCCCGGGCACCCGCGTCACCCCCCGCCCGGACCCCGGGGCTGCGGAGCGGGGCGGGACGGGGGCTCATTGTCCCCCCTTGCCCAGCCCTGGCCATGTGGGGCCGTGGCCGGGTGCCGTGGGGTGCCACGGCGTGCCACAGGGTGCCGTGGGGTGCTGTGGGGTGCCGTGGGGTGTCTGGGGTCCCTCGCCACTGGGGTGGCTGAGCCCGGGGGTCCCAAGGCTCATGTTTGCCCCCCATGGGGCAGTGAGGTGGAGGGTGGGAGCTGCTGGGGGTGGTGGACTGTGCCGTGGGGCTGTGCCCTGGGGTTCTGCTGTGGGGCTCTGCGGTGGGGCTGCCCCGTGGGGCTCAGGGCAGCAGGTGGGGGAGCAGCCCCCCAAGCCAGCCCCCCTCTATGCGACTCAGTGGGGCAGTGTGAGAGCACAAGCACCGAGGGGACCGGGACCACCCGGGGACTCAGCACCATCCACCCGGCCCAGGTCCCACCCAGGGGTGCCCAGAGCACCCACGCCCCAGCACAGCACCCACGGACACATCCAGCGCCGGGTGCTGAGCTCCGCGCTGCCGGAGCCGGAAGGTGCCGGAGCCGAGCGGGGCCGGTGCCGCGGAGCCAGGGCCCGGGTGACACTAATCCCCGCGGCAGACAAAGCCCCCGGGGCCCAGCCCGGGGCCCCCGCCCCTCTTTGTGGGGTAGGACCCCCTGCCCGTGGGGCCTGGGTGGGGGAAGGATGTGCCCCACGGGTGGGAGCAGCCCCCGCCCTGGCACCTCCAGCCCCGCAGCCCCTCCTGCGCCCGGGCAGAGGCCAGAGGGGGGTCCTGACCCCTGGCTGGGTGGGTCTGGGCGTCCCCAGCCCCCCCGGCTGGGTGGGCTCTGCCGGAGCAGCTCGGCCCCTGGGGACGGGGTGTGACCCCGTGGGGCTGTGGCATCGCCTGTGGCTCGGGGAGTTGGGGGGCTGGAGATGGGGTGGGGGGTCAGGGAACCCCCGAGGGGCTGCACTGCCGTGGGGCTGGGGAGCTGTGGGTCTGGGGTCTGTGGGGCTGTGTCGCCGTGGGGCTGTGTCGCGGGTGCGGTCCCGCAGCAGCTGCCTTGCGTGGGGGCTTCGGGTCCCACCCCCCGGCCCAGCCAGTGCCGGTGCCGTTGCGGGAGCAGGTGCGGGGGGGCGGTGCCAGTGCGGGGGGGGCGGTCGGTCGCGGTGGGGTGTCCGTGCCTGGGACCCGCGGGGGGGCGGTGGGCGCCGCTCCCCTCCGCTCCCCTCCCCCCGGGATGGCGGCGGGTCCCCGGGGGTTTCCCCGGTAACGGCCCCGGGGGGCTCACGGGGCGGAGGCTCCGAGGTCGCCGCTGCCGGTACCGGAGGGTCCCGCCCCCGGGTCTCGGCGCACAAAGGCGGCGGCGGGCGGGGGTCGATGGGCGGGGGGCGGTGACGGGGCTCAGCCCCCCGCCTCCCCCCCCCACCCCGGGCCGGGACCCCCCCCCCCCGCGCCCCGGCGCGGCCCCGCGTGGGCCGGCGGGTAACGGGGCCGGCGGAGACCCCGGCCCGGGGACGCGCGGAGGCGGCCGGGGTGAGTGCGGGGCGGGGGGGGCCTCCGGTGCGTGTCCCCGTCTCCCCCGTGTCCTCCCCCATCCCTCATGTTCCCTGTGTCCCCTGTGTTCGTGTCCCTCTGTGTCCCCCCGTCTCTGTCCCCCATGTTCCCCGTGTCCCACATGTCCCGCCATGTCCCCCGTGTTCATGTCCCCCCACGCTCCCATGTTCCTCCCTGTGTCCCCCTGTGTCCATGTTCACCACGTCCCCTTGTGCCCCCCGTGTTCATGTCCCCCGTGTCCCCCTGTGCCCCATCTCTGTGCCCCCATGTTCATGTCCCCCGTGTCCCTCCATGTTGCCCAGTGTTCATGTCCCCCCCGTGTCCCCCTGTGACCCCTCTGTCCCCTGCACCCTCCGTGTTTATGTCCCACATGTGTCCCTGTGTTTCCCGTGTTCGTGTCCCCCCATGCCCCCCATGTTCATCGTGTCCCCCTGTGTCCATATTCCCCATGTCCCCACATGCCCCCCGTGTTTGTGTCCCCCCTGTGACCCCCGTGTCCCCTGTGACCCCTGTGTTTGTGTCCCCCCAGGTCCCCCATGTCCTCCCAGGTCCCCCATGTTCCACATGTCCCCCTGTGCCCCCCACGCCCCCCCTGCCCCCCCCAATATTCCCCGTGTCCCCCCCCGTGTCCCTACCTCCACGTCCCCCCGTGCCCCCTGTCTCCATGTCCCCCGTGTCCGTGGACTCTCTGTGGGGGGAGCTGAGGGCCAGCGCGAGATTGTGGGGGTGCGTGGGGCAGGTGGTGCGGGCAGCAGCCCCCCACCCAGTGGGGCCCACCCACGTGGGGTGAGTGGGAGGTGACGGGGCCGTGGGGCGTGTCTGGGCCACGAGGTGCAGCGTGTGAGTGTGCACAGTGACCCCCTGCACGAGGACTGTCCCCGTGGCGTGTGCCACGCGGTGCCACGCCGTGCCGTGGGTACACCCACGCTGCTCCGAGCTGCTCCAGCCACGTGTGTCCGGCACCCCGGGGTGCTCGGCCGTGGTGGGTGCGTGTCCGCGTGGAGCACCTATCCCCGCGTGCACCCATCGCGTGTGCCGGCAGCCAGCGTGGGCTGGGTCACCTGTGGCGTGGGCTGGGTCACCCGTGGCGCGGGGTGTCCACGTGGGTGCGTGTGCGGGGTGTGAAGCGTGATGTGTGCGTGTGTGTGAGCCCCGCTGTGGTGTGGGCACGCGTATGGAGTGTGTGTGTGGATGGGTGGGTGCGTGGAGGGTGCGTGGCCCTTCGGTGGGTGCAGGCAGTGATGGGTCAGGGTGCGGGGTCAGGGTGCGGGGTGTGGGTGCAGGGTGTGGGTGCGGGCAGTGATGGGTCAGGGTGCAGGGTCTGGGTGCAGATGCAGGGGTCTGGGTGCGGGATTTAGGTGCCAGCACTGGTGGGTCTGGGTGTGGGGTCTGGGTGCAGGTGCAGTGGGTCAGGGTTTGGGGCCTAGGTGCCAGCTACAGTGGGTCTGGGAGCGGGGTCTGGGTGCTGGTGCAGGTTCTGGGTGCCAGCTGCAGTGGGTCTGGGTGTGGGGTTTGGGTGCTGGCAGCAGTGGGTCAGGGTGCAGGGCCTGGGTGCAGCTGTGGGGTTTGGGTGCGAGTTCTGGGTGCAAGTGCGGGTTCTGGGTGTGGGTTCTGAGTGCAGGTGTGGGGTTTGGGTGCAGGGTCTTGGGTGCAGGTACGGGTTCTGGGTGCAGGTTCTGGGTGCAGGTGCGGGGTTTGGGTGCGGGGTCTGGGTGCAGGTGCAGGGTCTGGGTGCAGGCTTTGGGTGCCAGCACTGGTGGGTCAGGGTGCGAGGTCTGGGTGCAGGTGCGGGGTTTGGGTGCAGCTGTGGGGTTTGGGTGCGGGTTCTGGGTGCAGGTGCGGGTTCTGGGTGCCAGCACTGGTGGGTCAGGGTGCGGGTTCTGGGTGCAGGTGCAGGGTCTGGGTGTGGGTTCTGGGTGAGGGTTCTGGGTGCAGGTTCGGGGTTTGGGTGCAGGTTCGGGGTTTGGGTGCGGGGTCTGGGTGCCGATAGCGCTGGCTGCGGGTGCCGGCAGCGCTGCGGCTGCGCCAGGGCTGTGGCGAGGGGCTGGCGTGGGAGGGTCCTGCGGGCTGGCGGGGGGATTTATGGCTGCGGCAGGGCTGGCAGGGTGCGGGGGGGCCGCTCACCCGCCGGCCGAGTGTCCCCCAGCCCCGCTCCTCTTTGTCACCCTGGGGACAGATGGCCCTTTTCTCCCGCTCCGCCGCCCCCCGCCCGGTTAATCTACCGGCACAAAGCGGTGCCGGCCGGGAGCATCTGCCGCGTGCCCCGCGCTGCTCCGGTACCTCCCGTCACCCGTTAACCCGGCGCACGGGGACGGCGATGCCGTCGGTCCCTCGAGGTCCCCTCCCTCCGCGTGGGTGACGGCAGCGCCCCGTCCCTCCCCGTCCCCAGGACCCCGGCTCTCGGCAGCGCTGTGCCGGGGGGGGCTGGGACCCCCGGAGCAGGAATGTGGGGGGAGCACAGGGCGGGGGGTCCGGGGGCCGCCCAGCCCCGCGGAGGCCGCGGTAACGCGCGTCCCCTGGCTCGTTTCAGGCGGGGATTTGAGGCGGGGGTCCGGTGCCCGTGCCCGTGCCATGGGGAACTCGGTGAGCCGGCCCAGCTGCCTGGGCGAGAAGAGCCGGCGGTCGGACGAGCTCCTCCGGGAGCCGCAGCTCCGGGACGTGGGGCTGGACACGGGGCAGCCACCCGGTGAGAGCACGGCCGAGACCTGGCCGGGGCTGCCGGAGAAGCCGTCGGTGCCGGTGGAGAACGGCTGGAGCCCGGTGCCCGGTGCCGTCCGGAGCAGCCCGGTGCTGAAGCGCAGTCAGTCGGAAGTGACGGTGCAGAACGGGGGCTCGGGCCACGTCCCGCTGACCGGGCAGGCGCGGGTGGGGGACGCAACCTGGACCCCTCCCCGCGCCAACGTCCCCCGGGGCACCTGGTCCTGGAAACCCGTCACCACCCGGGAGGTGACAGAGGTGACGGAGGTGACCGAGACCATCGTGACGGAGATCGTGGAGGTGACCGAGTACCCGGCGGGCGAGAAGGGCACCGAGCCCCTGGTCACCCGGACGGTCGCGGTGCTGACGGAGCGCGCGGGCGAGCTCGTGGCTGACGGCCACCCTGGACACACGGACACCACAGAGGTGACTGCGGGGCAGGGACCGCGGCTGCGGAAGGTGCTGAGCCGGCCTCGCCGCGGCTGCTGCCAGCGTGGTTGACTCCACAAATGAGTCTCGGGCTCTGGGTGCTCCTCCCACCGCCCTCCTGTGCCGCCGTGGTCCGTGCCGGATGGCGTGTGTGGCCGCGGTGCCACTGTGCCCCAGCTTTGGGGTGGCACCGGGGTCAGCCCCCTCCTCTGTGCCCCAGCTTTGGGGTGGTACCGGGGTCAGGCCCCTCCCCTGTGCCCCAGCTTTGGGGTGGCACCGGGGTCAGCCCCCTCCCCTGTGCCCCAGCTTTGGGGTGGCACCGGGGTCAGCCCCCTCCCCTGTGCCATGGCTGGCGTGGGCTGCGTGGCTGGAGGGGGTCCCGGTGAGGAGTGTTGGCATGTGAGGGAGAGCCCACCCTGGCACAGCCCTGCCGAGGGGCTCACAGGGGACACCGGGGAGGACCTGGGCATGGCTGGGTCCCTCCATCACCAGGGCAGGGTGGGCAGGGACACGGCCCAGCCCCACGGCTGCCCCACAGCTGCCCCCCACCTCTCTCCCCAGGTGTCCCTGCGGGTTGTCCCCGGCGCGGAGGAGACGGTGGCGGGTGCGGAGCGAGGAGGTCAGGACACGGTGGAGAGTCTGCTGGCCTGGGTGGCGGACATGGAGGAGCTGGTGAGCAACCAGAAGCCGCCATCGGCTGAGGCGAAGGTGGCGAAGGCTCAGCTGGAGGAGCAGAAGGTCAGCAGATCCGGGCTGGTGGTCCCACCCGCCCCGCGCTCCGGCCGGGGGTGAGGGACCGGGGGCAGAGCGGCTGTCCCGGTGATGCCGGCCCATCCCGTGGCACCGGGTGTGGGAGGGGAGGGGTCCCCGGCACAGCACCGTACCCCACTGCCTTGCAGCTCCTGAAGCGGCTGCTGGAGGAGCGGAGGCCGCGGGTGGAGCTGGTCCTGCAGGACAGAGCCGCGCCGCCGGCACACGGCTCCGGCACGGCGCCGCCGGAGGGGACCGACAGCGTCCCCGGCCTCGGGGAGAGGTGGGACAAGCTGATGGAGGAGGCTGAAGCCAGGTGGGTCAGGGTTGAGACCTGGGTTGGTGGGGTTGGCAGCTCGTGCCGGGGATGCACCATGGCCTCGTGGCACCGCGTGGTCCTCGCCATGCCACCGGCGAGTCAGAGCGTGGCAGGAGAGGGCTCTGCTTTGGGATGGGCTCTCACCCCATCTCTCCCATCCTTCCCGGCCCCAGGGTCAGGGTTCCGTGGTTCTTTGGGTGCTCCATGGGGTGTGGGGACCCCGGAGTGGGAATTACCCCCCCCAGACCCAGCAGCAGTGGTGTGGGGGGGTCATTTCCAGCCAGGACCCTGGTTTTGCCCCTGCCAAGCCCCTGGGTCCCCCTCCCCGGCTCACCCACCCTCCCCGGCGCAGGTACGGCCGCCTGGAGCGGATCCTGCCGGCGGCACAGAGCTTCCAGGGGGCCGTGGACTCCTTCCAGGAGTGGCTGGGAGCCACGGAGCGGCAGCTGGCCCAGCTCTGGTCTGCCAACGGCTGCGTCGGCCGCGTGCAGGACGCCCACCGGCAAACCCAGGTGCGGGGTCGGGATGGGCGCGGGGTGGGCTCAGGGTGGGCTTGGGCAGGGTGGGCGAGTGGGTCACCATGGGGTGGGAGGAGCAGCCAGCAGGGCCATGGGGTGGCTGTGGGTGGCGGTGGGGATTGGGGGGACACCCATGGGTGCTGAGGGAAGGGGGGAGTGGTGGTCGCTGCCACGGGAGCCTCTCGCCCAGGTCCTCTGCGAGGAGATCCGCGGGCGGCTGGGAGAGCTGGACAGTGCCCTGGAGAGCGGGCAGCGGGTCCTGGAGATGGTGACAGGCGAGTGGGGTGGGGTGGAGGAGTGGGGACTGTGGGGATGTGGGAGGGGATGAGCCCTGAGCGCTGCCTGTGGCTGTGCTGGTGACACTGGGTGTCCTCGGGTGTGACGTGATGGGGGACGTGGTTGAGTCAGGGGCTGGGGCATCTTCTGGGGAGAGGCTGAGAGAGCTGGGGCTGCTCAGCCTGGAGAAGAGCAGCCTGAGAGGGGACCTGATCAATGTCTATCAATATCTGAAGGGTGGGTGTCAAGAGGATGGGGCCAGACCCTGCTCAGTGGTGGCCAGGGACAGGACAAGGCACAAACTGGGACACAGGAGGTTCTTAAGATGAAGAGAAACTTCTTCCCTGTGAGGGTGCCGGAGCCCTGGGCCAGGCTGCCCAGAGAGGGTGTGGAGTCTCCATCTCTGGAGATGTTCAAACCCAGCTGGATGTGATCCTGTGCCACCTGCTCAAGGTGACCCTGCTTTGGCAGGGGGGTTGGACTGTATGATCTCCTGAGGTCCCTTCCCACCCCACCAGTCTGTCATTCTGTGATCCCATCAGAGGGAGAAGTTCTGGGGACAACCTGGCCCATGGGGCTCAGGGACACGGTGGGAGGGAGGAGATGGGGACAGAGTGACCATCACGAGGGAGGGAAGGTGTCGGTGTGGCCCTGGGGACACCGGCTGCGCTGACGCCGGCCGCGGTGGTGCCGCAGGGGAGGAGGCCCAGCTGGCCCAGGAGAAGATGGAGGCCCTGAGGATGCGGTACCTGATCGTGGGCCAGAGCAGCGCCGACACCGCGCACCGGCTGGGACAGACCCTGGAGGCTTCATCCCACCTGGGGACGGCCCAGGAGGACCTGGCACTTTGGCTGAGCCGGATGGAGAAGGAGCTGGTCTCTTGGGACAACCAGGACGGTGGCCAGGAGCCCGTGGTCAGCACGAGTGACCAGGAAAAGGTGCGGGACCGGGGGCTGTGGGACCGTCACCCTCCGTCCCCTTCACCAGCATCGGGCGGGGTGGGATGTGCCAGGCTATGGCAGAAGGTCCCGTGCCGGGGTCTGCACCCAGAGAGACCCCTGTGGTGTGGTTGCCAGCATGGCTGATGGTTCTTCTCTCCCCCACAGTTCCAGCAGATCCTGGAGTCCCAGCTCAGCCGCTCTGCCGAGCTGGGCCGGCGGCTGGAGGAGATGGGCCGGGTGCAGCTGGATGCCCAAGCCCTCCACTCGCAGCTCTCCGAGCACAAGGTGGGTCTGTGGCACCGCTCTGCGGTCCCCAGGGACGCTGGCTCCGTGTCCCCTGAGCCCCTGCACCCACCCCGTGGGGACACACAGGTGTCCCTCGGACCTGGCACCCATATGTCCCTCTCCTCCAGCTGCTCTCGGCCGAGATCCTTCACCACCGCGGGCTGGTGGAGCGGCTGCTGGGGGTGGCGGAGCCGCTGCTCCGCTCCTGCCCCGACTCCCTGCGGCAGCACCTCCAGGTGAGCGGCTGCACCGGGGCTGTGCCGGTGGCTGTTGGGTGGGATGTGCCCACTCCAGACCCCACTGGCACCGGGCAAGGGCCGTGCCCGGTGTCCCCGTCTGAGCCGCCCGTCTCTGCGCAGCCGGCGGCGCGGGAGCTGCGGGAGCGGACGGAGCAGCAGTTCCAGCGCAGCGGGGCCCGCGCCGTCCAGCTGGAGCACGTCCAGTCGCTGCTGGCCCAGTTCTCCGAGGCCCATGAGGAGCTGTCGCCGTGGCTGGAGGAGATGCAGGGTGTCGGGGTGCAGCTCTCACCCAACGCCATCACCTACGAGGCCTTGAAGGAGCAGCAGGAGCTGCTGCAGGTGAGGGCTGGGCGAGGGGACAGGGTGAGGGGATGGGTCAGGGTGGTGGCACCAGGACACAGGATCCCAGAATGGCCTGGATTGGAAAAGCCCTTGAGGCTCATCGAGTCCAACCATGAACCCAGCACTGACCAGTCCCCACTGACCCCTGTCCCTCAGCACTGTGTCTACACGACTCTTCAATCCCTCCAGGGATGGGGACTCCACCACTGCCCTGGGCATCCTGTCCCCTCCCACCCCGTGCCCACCCCTGTTCCTCCCGTGCCCCCAGTGCCTGCGTGAGGCCATCGCCGAGCACCGCCCGCTGGTGGGGAAGCTGCAGCGCGTCTCGGCGCAGCTGGTGGAGCTGAGCCCGGAGCAGGGAGCCCCGTTCCGGCAGCGCTGGCGGGAAGCGGAGGAGCTGTATGGCCGCCACCGCGAGCGCGTGCGCCAGGCAGCCGCGCTGCTGGAGGACGCTCTGCCGCGCTACAGCCAGGTACGGTGCCGGTAACCGGGTACCGGTGTCCCCCCGGGGCTTCCTTCCACCCTGAGTGACCGGGCTGGTCCCCGTGCACCCTCCCCAGCTGACGGAGCGCATGGACCTGCTGCTGGAGGTCCTGGAGCGGCTGCGGAGCCGCCTGGAGAGCCAGCCCCCGGTCCGTGGCGACGCCGCGCACCTCCGGGAGCAGATCCGGGAGAACAGCCTGGCCCTGGGCGAGCTGGAGAAGCTGGAGGTGGCCCTGGAGAGCGTCCGGGCGCAGGGCAGCGAGCTGCTGGCAACCATGCAGGCGGCCAACTCCGACAGCGCTGCCAGAGGTACCGGCACGGCGATGGGCTGCGGGTGTCCCCGCCGGTGTCCCAGTGACCGTGTCCCCCCGTGGGGGCTGTGTCAGGGTGGCGGGTCCCTGCTGAGCTCCGTCCCCCGTGTCCCCCAGGGATCCAGGAGCGGACGGAGCAGCTGCTGGCGCAGTGGAGCTGCCTGCGGAGCCGCTGCCAGGAGCGGGAGCGGTGGCTGCGGGAGCTGCTGGCCTTGGCCGATCGCTTCTGGCACGGCCTCTCCGAGCTGGCCCTGACCCTGAGCGACACCCAGCAGCTGGTGCTGGGGCTGGAGGAGGCCGGCGGCGAGCCCGAGGCCATCCGGGCACGGCTCCGCACCATGCAGGTACCGCCCGGGGAGGGGGCGTGGGGGCAGGCCCATGGCACGGGCGGCACCGGCAGCACCAAACCCCGCCCCGCCCCGTCCCGCAGGCGCTGCGGGAGGAGATCGACTCGCTGCAGGGTGAGCTGGACACGCTGGGCAGCCTGGGCGTGGAGCTGATGTCCTCCTGCGGGGACCCCGACAAGCCCGATGTCACCAAGAGCCTGGATGATGTGAGTGCCGGCGCCGTGGGTGGGGGTCTGGCAGGGGATGGGGTGCTGTGGGTGCTGCTGGACGGGGTGGGTGTCCCCAGGGCTGGAGGTGGGCAGGACCCTGCGTCCCCTGGGTGGAGGGATGGATGGTGGGTGGCTGTCCCCAGCCACTGTCCTTGCCCAGGGGACTGTGTGCCAAACCTCACCCCCCACCCCGGTGCCCACCATCCCTTGCACCCCCCGGCTGTGCTGGCACCCGGTGCCCACTGACCCCCACGCGGTACCACTGACCTCTGCACCCCAGACCCCTGTGCATCACCCACGACCCTCACACCCCAGACCCCCAAATGGTGCCACTGCACCTCATTGTGCCCCCCAACCCCCTCATTGTGCCCCCCAACCCCCACATTGTGCCCCAGACCCCCACACTCCAGACCCCCGTGCTGTGACACTGACCCTCGCGCCCCAGTTCTCACCATGGTGCTGCTGACCCCCAGACCCCTGCCCATCACCACTGACCCTATCATCCCAGGGCACCCTACTTGGTGCCCAGGACCCTTGCACCCCAATTTTCCTGCCAGCCCTCATGTTCTGGTTCTCCCACGTGGTGCTGCTGACCCCCACAGCCCAGACCCCCACCCATCACCCATGACCCTCACACCCTGGTTCCCCCCACGGTGCCACTGACCCTCGTGCCCTGGTTCCCCCCACGGTGCCAGTGACCCTCACACCCTGGTTCCCCCCACGGTGCCACTGACCCTGTGCCCCACCACAGCTCTACTCCTCCTGGCACAGCCTGAACAAGGTGTGGACCGAGCGGTTCGCCCGCCTCGAGGAGCAGCTCCAGGTCTCCATCACCTACCAGGAGACCATGCAGGTGGGGGGCTGGGGGCTTGCTCAGGCAGACCCCCCACTTATGGGTCTGACCCCCCACTTATGGGTCTGACCCACAACCTGCATCACCCTCCCCATCCCTGCCCAGGGGTGTGAGGGGCCGTGGGGCCACTGTGGTGGTCTCTGGCCGTGGGGCTGGGGATGGGGACAGGGTGGGGGTCTGTGTCCCCACGGTCCCTCTCTGTCCCCAGCGGTTGTTTGAGTGGCTGGACGCGGCCGAGCTGCGCATGGCAGAGGAGTTCCTGGTCGGGGGGGACCTGGAGATGGTGCAGCAGCAGCTGGCGGAGCTGAAGGTGGGTGGTGCTGCAGGATCGGGCCCCCAGCCTGGGGGGCAGCCGGGGCGGGGGACAGGACAAGAGGAAATGGGCTCCAGTTGTGGCCAGGGCAGCTGAGATGGGATGTGAGGAAGAATTTCTTTGCTGAAAGGGTTCTGAGGCATTGGAAGGGGTTGCCCAGGGCAGTGGTGGAGTCCCCATCCCTGGAGGGACTGAAGAGTCGTGTAGACACAGTGCTGAGGGACAGGGGGCAGTGGGGACTGGGCAGTGTGGGGTCATGGTGGGACTCCAGGAGCTCAAAGGGCCATGGCTTGCCATGACTGGTGGCTGTGCCATGCCTGGTGGCCGTGCTGTGCCATACCTGGTGGCCATAGTGTGCCTCATGACTATGTTGTACCTGGTAGTCCTGTTGTCCCATGCCTGGTGGCCACACCATGCCATGCCTGGTGGCCGTGCTGTGCCACAGCTGGTGGCCATGGCTTGCCATGTCTGGTGGCAGTGCCATGCCTGATGGCTATGTTGTGCCTGGTGACCATGTTGTGCCATGCTCAGTGGCCTTGCTGTGCCATGCCTGGTGGCCACACCATGCTATGCCTGGTGGCCATACAGTGCCATACCCAGTGGCTATGCCGTGCCTGGTGGCCATGGCATGCCTCATGGCTATGTTGTGGCCTGGTAGCCCAGTGGCCACATCATGCCATGCCCTGTCGCCACACCATGCCATGCTCAGTGGCCATGCTGTCCCATGCTTGGTGGCCACACCATGCCATGCTCAGTGGCCACACCATGCCATGCCCAGTGGCCACACCACGCCTGGTGTCACGGCATGCCCCTGTCCCCCCCTGTGTGGCTCGGGGGGTCACCCATGGGTGGGTGCCCCTGTCCCCCCGTGTGGCTCAGGAGGTCACCCACTGGTGGGTGCCCCTGTCCCCCCGTGTGGCTCGGGGGGTCACCCACTGTTGGGTGCCCCTGTCCCCCCGTGTGGCTCAGGGGGTCACCCACGGGTGGGTGCCCTGCAGGAGTTCAAGCGGGAGCTGTACCAGTGCAAGGTGGACGTGGAGAGCCTGCGGCACCGCACCGGCCCGGGGGACACGGGACACGGGGGGGACACAGGACACGGGGGGGACACAGGACACGGGGACCCCCCAGCCCCGCTCCGCGACTTCCGCCAGCGCTGGGACCGCCTGGAGGAGGAGATGGGCAACCGGCAGGTGAGGGGCTGGGTGGGTGCTGGGCTGGGTGGGTGCTGGGGTGGGTGCTGCTGGGCTGGGTGCAGGGGTGTGGGGACACGGGGTGGCAGTGCCTGAGCTGTGGCACAAGGCAAGAACCATGGCAGGGTGGGTGTGTGGGTGCCACATGGGTGCTGGGTGCTGTGGAGGTGCTGGGTGGGCACATGGGGGCTGTGTGGGTGCACAGGGTGCTGTGTGGGTGCTATATGGGTGCGTGGGGTGCTGGGTGCATGGGTGCTATGCAGGTGCATGGGGTGCCATGGGTGTGCTGGGTGCATGGGGGCTCTGTGGGTGCATGGGGTGCTGGGTGGGTGTTGGGTGTCTGGGTGCTGTGTGGGTGCACGAGATGCCTTGTAGGTGCTGGGTGGGTGCGTGGGGCCGTGCAGGCACTGGGTGCCCGGTGCCTGGGGCACAGTGGGTGGGTGCGTGGGGTGAGTGCTCAGGGCTGGGGATGCTCCCACCAACGGGCACCCATCCTGTCCCACCCCACCCATCCCACCCCACCCCACCCACCCCGCCGTGGCCGGGCCAGCACCAGCTGGAGGCGGCGCTGCTGGGGCTGGGGCAGTTCCAGCACCAGCTGGAGGAGCTGCTGCAGTGGCTGCACCGCACCGGGGAGCAGCTCCGGGACCCCGCGCCCCCGCGCCTCGACCTGCAGAGCTGCGAGATCGAGCTGGCCAAGCACACGGTGAGAGCGGCCGGGGGGCACAGGGACACAGGGCCCCTCGATGGGAAAGACCTTGGAGATCATCCAGTCCCACCATGACCCCAGCACTGCCCAGTCCCCACTGACCCCTGTCCCTCAGCACTGTGTCTACACGACTCTTCAATCCCTCCAGGGATGGGGACTCCACCACTGCCCTGGGCAACCCCTGCCAATGCCTCAGAACCCTTTCAGCAGAGAAATTCTTCCTCACATCCCATCTCAGCTGCCCTGGCCACAAGTGGAGCCCATTTCCTCTTGTCCTGTCCCTTGGTCCTTGGTGGAACAGACCCACCCCCACCTCTCTGCACCCTCCTCCAAGGGGCTTGGACAGAGCCAGAAGGTCTCCCCTCAGCCTCCTTCTCTCCAGGCTCAGCACCCCCAGTTCCCTCAGCCGGGATCTCAGCACACTTGTGCTCCAGACCCTTCCCCAGCTTCTGGACACCCTCCAGCACCTCCAGGTCTTTTAAATCCTTCCTAAAACCCCCAGGAGAGCAGGAATCTGGGATTTCAAACAGGGATTTGGCAAATCAGAAATGGAAGAATGATCAGCAGGGACAATCACTGAACCGTTTTGGGAAGGATCTTTAAGATCATCGAGTCCAGCCATAAACCCAACACAGCCACCTCCACCTCTAACCCAGGTCCCTCAGCACCACATTCACCCATCTTTTAAATGCCACCAGGGATGGGGACTCCACCACCGCCCTGGGCAGCCTCTGCCAGTGCCTGAGAACCCTTTTGGTGCAGAGCCTCCCCTGGCCCAGCTGGAGGCTCTTCCCTCTCCTTCTATCACCAGTTCCTTGGCACAGTCCTGTCCCATCGCACGTGGGGTCACAACCGTGCTCCTCCTGGTTCCACCATCAGCCCCGAGGTGATGGCAGCCGGGGTGGGCAGGCTGCCACGTGGTGTGGGTGGCGTGAGAACGTGTCCCCTCCCGCGGTGACAGCATGGAAGGGATGAGCTGTCCCCACATGCCGAGGCTGTGGCCGGCCCAGAGCCGCTTCCTCTTGCCCAGGCACGCTCGGGCCGTGCCTGACGCAGGCGCTGGATGGTCCCGTCCCCGGGTGCCATTGTCACTTGGCGTGGCCCTCCCTGGACCCCTGTCCTGTGGAGCTGCCATGGCACCGTCGATGTGGATGGCAGAGGTGGCCCGAATGGCTTTGCCCAGCACATGGGGTGTCCCCAGTGCTGGCTGTGACCGCGCCACCGCGTCCCCAGGTGCTGAGGAACGACGTGATGTCCCACGCCCGCACCGTGCGGGCGGTGAACGAGGCCGGGCAGGGTTTGCTGCTCTCCAGCCTGGGGGACAGCGTGGAGGGGCTCCAGCGCAGCCTCCAGCAGCTCAACCAGCGCTGGGACCTGGTGCAGAGCGAGACCGAGAGCCGGCAGCTGGAGCTGGAGAACAACCTCAGCCAGGTACGGGGCTGCCAGGTAGGGGGCTGCCAGCCGCGGTGCTGCCGCTGGCAGGGACAGGGCTGAGCCTCGGTGTCACCTCAGGTGCAGGACATCACGCTGGAGATGACAGAGCTGCTGCAGTGGCTGGAGCAGGTGGAGCTCCAGCTCTTCTTCTCCAAGCCAGCCTGGGGCCACCCGGATGCCACCAAAGAGACACTCACTGCACACCTGGTGAGCACCGTGGCCGTGCCAGCCCCACCGCTGCAGGGATGTCCCCAAGTGTCCCTCAGGGCCATGCATCTGCCCCTCTCTGCAGTGAGGTGCTGGGACCCTTCTCTGCTGAGTCCCCAACCGGGCAGAGCCCCCCTGTGCCCCATCCCTGTCCCCTCCAGATCTCCCAGGATGGAGCAGGAGTCCTCCCTGTCCTCATCCCTGTCCCTATCCTCATCCTTGTCCCTATCCCCATCCCTGTCCCTGACCCCATGCCTGTCCCCATCCTCGTCCCTGTCTTCATCCCTGTCCCCATCCCCATACCTGTCCCCATCCTCATCCCTCTCCCCATACCTGTCCCCATACCTGTCCTTGTCACTGTGACTGT
Source organism: Caprimulgus europaeus (assembly GCA_907165065.1). The sequence continues at coordinate 446,248 of OU015525.1, read as the reverse complement.
CCCCATCCTCACCCCATCCTCGTCCCTCTCCCTGTCCCCATCCCCATACCTGTCCCCATAGCTGTCCCTTGTCCCCATTCTCACCCCATCTTTGTCCCTCTCCCTGTCCCCATCCATGTTCCCGTGCCTGTCCCCATCCTCACCCCATCCTCATCCCTGTCCCCGTCCTCATCCCTGTCCCCATCCTTGTCCCTGTCCCCGTCCCTGTCCCCGTCCTCATCCCTGTCCCCATCCCAGTACCTGTCCCTCTCCCTGTCCCCGTCCTCATCCCTGTCCCCATCCTCATCCCTGTCCCCATCCCACTACCTGTCCCTGTCCCCATCCCAGTCCCTGTCCCCATCCCTGTCCCAGTCCCTGTCCCTGTCCCCGTCCCGGCGGGGCAGTGACCCGGGGCTCTGGGCAGGAGCTGTGCAAGGAGATGGAGTCCCGGCAGGGGCCGTACGCGGGGCTGCGGGACCGGCTGCGGCGGCTGCTGGCCTCGAGCGGCGCCGCCCGGCCCTGCAGCACCGAGCGCAGCCTCCGCCTCCTGGAGCACAAGTGGGACAGCGTCCACGCCCAGGTCCAGGAGAGGAAGGTGAGGGGCTGAGGGTGCCCTGCCCACCCCGGGGTGCCCACCGCTGCCCCGGCTGCAGGGCTGGGGGGTGCCCGTCCCCGTCACCGCGTCCCCCCCGCCCGCAGGAGCGCCTGGCCGAGGGGCTGACGGTCACCACCGAGTTCCACGGCACCGTGCAGGAGCTGCTGCGGTGGGTGGCTCATGCGGAGGAGCTGCTGGGGTCCCCCCCACCACCCAGCTTTGTCCTGGACACCGTCACCACACAGATCCAGGAGCACAAGGTGAGGGTGGGCTGAGCTGGCCCGGTGCCGTCCCGCAGCCGGGGGTGACTCCATGGGGATGGGGTCTGCCCCGAGGGGTCCCATGTGGCAGTGACAAGGGAAATGTTCCCTGAGCTCCCAGTGGGACATCTCTGTGGCACCAGCAGAGCGAGGTGGCTGTGTGCTGTCCTGGTGCTGGCTGCAGTCAGAGGTTCTGCTCCTGCACCGGGGCCATCCATGTGGGAAAAGCTCTTCAGTATGAGGGTGGTGGCTCATGGGAACAGGTTACCCAGAGAGGTAGTGGAGGCCCCATCCCTGGAGATACTCAAGGCCAGGTTGGATGAGGCTCTGAGCAACCTGGTCTAGTGAAGATGTCCCTGTCTAGGTGGCCTAGATGACCTTTAAGGGACCATCCCCGTCCCCATCCCCATCTCCATGTCCGTCCCCATGTCCGTCCCCATCCTGTGCTATCCCATCCATCTCCACCATCCCCATTCCCATCCCCATCCCCATCTCCATCCTGTGCTATCCCATCCATCTCCACCATCCCCATCCCCATCTCCATCCCCATCCTGTGCTATCCCATCCATCTCCATCTCCATCCCCATCTCCATCCCCATCCCCATCTCCATCCCCATCCTGTGCTATCCCATCCATCTCCATCTCCATCCCCATCTCCATCCCCATCCCCATCTCCATCCCCATCCTGTGCTATCCCATCCATCCCCATCCCCATCCCCATCCCCATCCCCATCTCCATCCTCATCCTGTGCTATCCCATCCATCCCCATCCCATCCCCATCCCACCCCACCCCACCCCACGATGTCTGACTCACCATCCCGTGGTTCCACCCGCCGTGGCTCCGCGCGTCCCCAGCCACCTCCCCTCTGCCGCAGGCCCTGGTGAAGGAGGCGAGCGCCCACGGGGAGCAGCTGGCCGGGCTGGAGGCGGTCGCGTCCCGCCTGAAGGATTTCAGCAGGAAACAGGACGGTGCCGTCATCCAGAACCTGGTGCTGACGGCCCGGGAGCGGCTGGCCAAGGTGCTGCAGCGAGCGGCGGAGCGCGGGGCCGCGCTGGAGGAGGCTCGCAAGCGCTCCAAGCAGGTACCGGGGCCACCGCGCTGGGGACGGGTCCTGTGCCAGCACCGGGGCCGTGCGGCTCCGTTGTGTGGTGCTGTGGGTCACCATCCAGGTCACCCCCGTCCCCGCTTGGCTCAGAGGGTCCCCCCCAAACCCTTCCCATCCCTTTCAGTTCAGCGAGTCCCGGCGGCTGCTCCTGGACTGGATGGACGAGGTGGAGCAGAGCCTGGAGCTGCCGCTGGACGCTGCCACCAGCCAGGAGGAGATCAAGTGCCAGCTGGCTGAGCACAAGGTGGGGACCCTGCCCTGCTCCCCGGCTCTGCACGCACAGAGCAGAGCTGGGGGGTGGCAGGGGACAGGGGTCCCCAAACAGCCGTGCCCTGATGCCCTCGGTGCCGCGGCGGGCGGACTCAACTCCGCAGAGTGGGGAGACCTGGGGGGGGGCATCGTCACCACAAGCTGCCCCACGGCACTCAGGGACATGGGGGTCACCCTGGGGCCAGCAGCCATGTGTGGGGGGTCTGGGTGGGCTCACCCCCCAGCTCCCCCCAGGCTTTCCAGAAGGGGCTGCGCTCGAAGCGGCCGGTGTACGAGGCGACGCTGCGGAGCGGGCGGGCGCTGCGGGAGAGGGCCCGGCTCCCCGAGGACCTGCAGCCGCTGGAGGAGCTGCTGGGGGAGCTGAAGGAGCGGTGGGATGCGCTGTGCAGCCGGGCTGCTGAGAGGTGGGGATGGGACAGAGGTGGGGATGGGGTGGGGACAGAGGTGGGGATGGGGTGGGGTCTGATGGGATGGGATGGGGAAAGAGGTGGGGATGGGGTGGGATAGAATCACAGAATCCCAGCCTGGTTTGGGTTGGGAGGGACCTACAAGCTCATCCAGTCCCAACCCCCCTGCCAGCAGCAGGGACACCTTCCACTAGACCAGGTTGCTCAGAGCCTCATCCAACCTGGCCCAGAACACTTCCAGGGAGGAGCAGCCACAGCTTCTCTGGCCAACCTGGGTCAGGGTCTCACCACCCTCTGGGTGAAAAATTTCCTCCCAATATGGAACCTAAATTTCCCCTCTTTTAGTTTAAAACCATCTCCCCTTGTCCTGTCACTGGGATGGGATGGCACAGGATGGGGTTGGATGAGATGGGGCTGGGACTGGGGATGGAATAGGTTGGCATGGGATGGGGATGGAGATGGGGGTGGGATGGGGATGGAGATGGGGATGGGATGTCATAGGATGGGATGGGATGGCACAGGATGGAGATGGGGATGGCGATGGGGATGGAGATGGGGATGGGATGGAAATGGAGATGGGATGTCATAGGATGGGATGGGATGGCACAGGATGGGATGAGGATGAGATGGGTTGCCTGTCCTCTCCTTGCCCTGCATTCCCAGGCAGGGATCCTGGCATTACCATTCCTCCCCGGGCATCCCCCTCCCATCTTTGTGCCCCCCTGTCCCAGTGTCCCTGGTCCCTGGGGCTGCAGCCAGGATCCATCCCTGCCCAGGAGCGAGCCTGGGCTCTTAGCGCCGCGCTGCCGGGCTCCCCGGGGGGCGGCCACCCCCCTACCGCGGTGCTGAGCCCCCCTACCGCGGTGCTGAGCCCCCCTACCGCGGTGCCGAGGCCCCCCACCGCGGTGCCGAGGCCCCCCACCGCGGTGCTGAGACCCCCACCGCGGTGCCGAGCCCCCCCACCGCGGTGCTGAGCCCCCACCCGGGCGCTGCCCGTGCCCTCCCCGCAGGCAGCACAGGCTGGAGGAGAACCTGCTCTTCTCGGGCAAGGTCACGGACGCGCTGCAGGCGCTCCTGGACTGGCTGTACCGGGCCGAGCCGCCGCTCAGCGAGGACGCCCCCGTCGGGGGGGACCGAGACCTGGTCAGTGACCTCATGGACAAGCACAAGGTGGGTGTCCCACGCCAGGTGGGGGGTCCCTGCCCTCCCTGTCCTCCACCCCGGGGCAGGACACAGCTGAAGACTGATCGTTTTCTAGCTACAAAGAAGATGATTAACCCTTTCCTAGCAAAAATTAACCCTTTCCTAGCAAAAATTAACCCTATCCTAGGAAAAAATTAACCCTATCCTAGGAAAAAAACGGGCAGTATCCACCCCTGATTCCATAACCATTCACCTCATGTTTAGGTTCCACATTTTTATAAGAAATTCCAATATATTTCCATATATGTCTGTGTGTGGCAGCCCAGAGGGACCCCCGTGTCCTGGGGGCACCCAGCTCTGCACTGCGAGCCGGGCCAGGGAGGGGATCGTCCCGCTCTGCTCTGCACTGGGGCGGCCTCACCTCCAGCACTGGGGGCAGCTTGGGCACCACGGGAGAAAAAGGATCTGAAGCTGCTGGAGAGTGTCCAGAGGAGGGACACAACATTGGGGAAGGGTTCAGAGGGGAGGGGTGTGAGGAGAGGCTGAAGGCACTTGGGTTGTTCAGCCTGGAGAAGAGGAGACTGAGAGGAGATCTCCTGGCGGTCTGGAACTTCCTCCCAAGGGGCAGAGGAGGGGCAGGCGCTGAGCTCTTCTCTCTGGCCACCAACGCCAGGAGCAGAGGCCATGGCAGGAAGATGTGGCAGGGGAGGGGGAGCTTGGCCATGAGGAAAAGGTTCTTGAGGCAGAGGGTGGTGGAGCACTGGCACAGGCTCCCCAGGGAGGTGCTGATGGCCCCAAGGCTGACAAGATTCCAGCAGCATTTGGCCAAGGCAGGGTGCTGTGACCCCCCCTACCCCTGACATCTCCCACCCTGTCCTCTCCTGCCCAGGTCTTCCAGAAGGAGCTGGGCAAACGAGCCAGCTGCATCAGGATGCTGAAGCGCTCGGTGCGGGACCTGACCCGCGGCAGCAGCAGCGTCGATTCCCAGTGGCTGCAGAAGCAGCTGGAGGAGCTGAGCACCCGCTGGGACCTGGTCTGTCGCCTCTCTGTCTCCAAGCAGACCCGGCTGGAGGCTGCACTCCGGCAGGTGAGGGCTGGGGGGGGTGCTTGGGGGGCAGCCCCCAAGCCAGGGACCCCCCCATGGATGGGAAAGTCGGGTGCATCCTCGTGGGAAGGCGGCCGTGGGTGTGTGGGGTGCTCAGGGCTGTGTGTGGCTGCACTGTGGGGTGCCCAGAGGTGGGTGGCTACGTTTCAAGGTGCTCCATGGGGTGCCTGGTGGTGGGTGGCCATAGGGTGCCCAGCAATGGGTGGTTGCGTTGCAGGGTGCTCCTTGGGGTGCCTGGTGGTGGGTGGCCATGGGGTGCCTGGTGGTGGGTGGCTAGGGGGTGCCTGCTGGTGGGTGGCCATGGGGTGCCCAGAGGTGGGTGGCCACGTTGCAGGGTGCTCCATGGGGTGCCTGGTGGTGGGTGGCTATGGGGTGCCTGGTGGTGGGTGGCCATGGGGTGCCTGGTGGTGGGTGGCCACGTTGCAGGGTGCTCCATGGGGTGCCTGCTGGTGGGTGGCCATGGGGTGCCCAGCAGTGGGTGGCCACGTTGCAGGGTGCTCCATGGGGCTCTGTGTGGCCGTGTCGCAAGGTGCCATGGATGGGTGCCAGGCTGGGTGCTGTGGGTGCCTGTGTTCCAGGGTGCCCCAGGGCAGGATGGCTGCCTGTGTTGCAGGGTGTTGTGTGGGTGCTCTGCTCGATGGGGAGATGCTGGTGGGGGTGAGGAGAAATAGGAGGGTGGTGAGACCCTGGCCCAGGTTGGCCAGAGAAGCTGTGGCTGCTCCTCCCTGGAAGTGTTCTGGGCCAGGTTGGATGAGGCTTTGAGCAACCTGGTCTAGTGGAAGGTGTCCCTGCTGCTGGCAGGGGGTTGGGACTGGAGGAGCTTTAAGCTCCAGTGGGGTGCAGACCACCCTCTGTGTCCCACCAGGGGGTTTGAGCTGGGCTGGCTGGGCTCTCCCTCAGGGGTCTGCACCTGCACTGGGTGCTTGTCTGGGGGTCTGGCCGGGGGGCTGGGGGAAGTAGGAGCAGCAGTTGTGGGACCTGGGGGTCTGGCCAGGACCTGTGGGTGCTGAGCAGGTCCCGGTTGCCCCTGCAGGCGGAGGAGTTCCACAGCCTGGTTCAGGCTTTCCTGGGGCGTCTCTCCGAGGCGGAGAAAACCCTCAAGTACGGCGCCTTCCCCGAGGAGGAGCCAGCTGTGCAGGAGTGCCAGAGCCAGCTGCAGGTCACTGCCAGCCCCCACCAGCCCCTGGTAGCCCCCACCAGCCCCTGGTAGCCCCCACCAGCCCCTGGTCGCCCACACCAGCCCAAGCCTCCAGGATGGCTCCATCCTTGCCCAGCACATCCCATTGCCGGGGTCAGCCGGCCCCAGCTGGCCCCTGCCAGGGTGTGGGATGCTCCAGTGTCAGCTCCCATCACACAAGGACATGGGGTGGGGGGTCCCAAGCACCCTGGGAGGGGGAGATTTGGGGTCCCAAGCACTGATGGCCACGCTCAGTGGTCGTGCTCGCTCCACGCAGCGTCCTTCTGGCTGGGTGGAGGCTGGGGGGTGCTGGGGGTGCTGGGGGTGCTGGGGGTGCTGGGGGGTGCTGGGGGGTGAGACCCCCCAGTGTCACGGTCCATGTGCTCCCCCAGGAGCTGATGAAGTCCCTGCAGTGCCAGCAGCTGGAGCTGGAGTGCATCACCTCGCTGGGGGAGGAGATCCTCACCACCTGCCACCCGGACTCTGTCATCACCATCAAGTCCTGGGTCACCGTGGTCAAGAGCCGGTTCCAGGAGGTGAGATGGGTGCCCCTTCCCCAGGAGGTGAGATGGGTGCCCCTTCCCCACCCCTCCCTGGTCACAGGGTGGATCTGCACCCCTGCCCAGGACAAGCACAGCCCCTCACTGTTCCCCACTCCTGACCAGTACGTTGAGGGGAGCTGGGGATGCTCAACCCCATCCCTGGCCAACACAGATGGGCTTGGTGACACCAGTGACCACCCAGCTGGCACTTGGTCAGCTCCTCCTGCATGGACCTGATCCCTGTGAGCTGCTGGGATGCACAGCCCTGGCCATCCCCTCGCTCCCACCCCTGCTCCCCCATCCTGGGGACACACCGAGGGGTCACCCAGGGGCTCTGCGGTCCCACCTGGCTGGTGGCAGCTCATTCCTCATGGCAAACACCGGGTGGTCCAGGCAGGGAGTCCCCAGGGAGCAATGTCCTGAGGATCCTCATCCTGGATCCTGCTCCTGGGGATCGTGGGTTTGTGGGGAGAGCGTTCCCACTCCCAGCTCTGCCTGGAAGGGTCTGATGGGCTCAGCTGATCCCTCACCCTGCTCTGCACAAAGGCCTTCCTGAGCAGGGGTCTTGGGTGTTGGAGGTCTTGGGTATGAGGGATCTTGAGTATGGGACATCTTGGGTATGGGACATCTTGGGTATGGGACATCTTGGGTATGAGGGATCTTGGCTGCTGGCAGGGGGTCCGTGCGCCTGCCCCATGGCAGGGTGGGCTGTGGGTCCCCATGCAGAGAGTCATTCCCCCCAAAAGGTTGAGGGAGGTTCTCCTCCCCCTGTACTCTGCCCTGGTGAGGCCACATCTGGAGTGCTGTGTCCAGTTCTGGGCTCCCCAGTTCAAGAGGGACAGGGATCTTCTGGAGAGAGTCCAGTGGAGGCCACAAAGATGATTAAAGGGCTGGAGCATCTTTCTTAATGAGGAAAGATTGAGAGAGCTGGGGCTGCTCAGCCTGGGGAAGAGCAGCCTGAGAGGGGACCTGATCAATGCTGATCAATACCTCAAGGGTGGGTGTCAGAGAGTCACAGAATCCCAGACTGGTTTGGGTTGGAAGAGACCTTCAAGCTCCTCCAGTCCCAACCCCTCTGCCAGCAGCAGGGACACCTTCCACTAGACCAGGTTGCTCAAAGCCTCATCCAGCCTGGCCCAGAACACTTCCAGGGAGGAAGTCTTTGAGTGTCAAGAGGATGGGGCCGGACTCTGCTCAGTGGTGCCCAGTGCCAGGACAAGGGGCAATGGGCACAAGCTGGGACACCAGAAGTTCCAGACAAACTGAAGGAGAAACTTCTTCCCTGTGAGGGTGCCGGAGCCCTGGGCCAGGCTGCCCAGAGAGGGTGTGGAGTCTCCATCTCTGGAGATGTTCAAACCCACCTGGACACTTTCCTGTGCAACCTGGTGTAGGGACCCTGCTCTGGCAGGGGGGTTGGGCTGGATGATCCCAGAGGTCCCTCCCAACCCCACCACTCTGTGACTCTGTGCTGACACCGGGGTCTGCAGGGGGACACCCAGCGCTGGGGTCCCCAGTGGGACACCCACCCCGTGCCCCCCGCAGGTGCTGAGCTGGGCCCAGCAGCTGGGCGAGCGGCTGCGGGCGCAGGCGGCCGCTCTGGCGGCCGAGCGGGAGGAGGTGGCCGGGCTGGGCGACTGGATCACGGCCGCCGAGGAGGCGCTGGCGCTGCGGGACCAGGAGCCGCTGCCAGAAGAGGCCGAGCAGCTGGAGGAGCTCAGTGCCCAGCATGTGGTGAGGGACCTGGCACCCAGCTCCCAGTGCTGGGCTGCTGGAGGGTGGGGAGGCTCTGCAGGGGGATCTGGGCAGGTTGGATCCATGGGATGGGACCAACTGGGTGAGGTTCAACCAGGGCAAGTGTCAGGTCCTGCCCTTGGGTCACAGCAACCCCCGGCAGCTCCAGGCTTGGGGAGGAGTGGGGGGAGAGCTGCTGGGCACAGAGGGACCTGGGGGTGTTGGGCAACAGCAGCTGAACAGGAGCCAGCAGAGTGCCCAGGTGGCCAAGAAGGCCAAGGGCATCCTGGCCTGGATCAGCACCAGTGTGGCCAGTAGGAGCAGGGAAGTTCTCTTCCCCCTGCACTGGGCACTGGTGAGGCCACAGCTCGAGTGCTGGGGTCAGTGTTGGGCCCCTGAGTCCAAGGAGGCCCTGGAGGTGCTGGAGCGTGTCCAGAGAAGGGAACGGAGCTGGGGAAGGGTCTGGAGCACAAGGGTGCTGAGTTCAGGCTGAGGGAACTGGGGGTGCTGAGCCTGGAGAAAAGGAGGCTGAGGGGAGACCTTGGGGCTCTGTCCAAGTCCCTGACAGGAGGGTGCAGAGAGGTGGGGGTGGGTCTGTTCAAGCAAGGACCAAGGGACAGGACAAGAGGAAATGGGCTCCAGTTGTGGCCAGGGCAGCTGAGATGGGATGTGAGGAAGAATTTCTTTGCTGAAAGGGTTCTGAGGCATTGGAAGGGGTTGCCCAGGGCAGTGGTGGAGTCCCCATCCCTGGAGGGATTGAAGAGGGGTGTAGACACAGTGCTGAGGGACAGGGGTCAGTGGGGACTGGTCAGTGCTGGGGTCATGGTGGGACTCAGTGATCTCAGAGGTCTCCACCCAGCACAGCTCTGTGGTCCCACGGCTCTGCAGGTGTTCATGGAGGAGCTGAACCGCAAGCAGCCTGACGTGGAGAAGGTCACCAAGACCTGCAAGAGGAAGCTGGGCCCCGAGCTGGGCACACCGCCTGCCCGCCGGCTGGCCACACGTGAGGGTCCCCCCTGCCCCCCTGGGCCGTGTCCCGGGACCCCCGGCCGTGTCCCGGGACCCCCGGCCGCCCCCCCACTCACTGCCGGTCTCCCCCGGCTGCAGGGCGCCGCAGCACCGGGAAGGCTCCGGGCGCGTCGGCGGTGCCGCTCGGGGGGCTGGAGCCCCACACACCCCTCGTGGCCCAGCTCCTGCACCGCTGGCAGCAGCTCTGGCTCCTGGCCCTGGACCGCCAGTACCGGCTGGAGACGGCCCAGCAGCGCCTGCGGGAGGTAGGGGCAGCTCCGGCCGTGACCCCCACCCGTGGGTGCTGGCAGCCGGTGGGACCCCCTGGCCGTGAGTCGGTCCATAGAGGGGGTGGGATGGAGCAGGCAGTGCCCAGGAACCTTCCCAGACCCAACCCTGCAGCTGGGGGTCCCCGTGTGTCCCCAGGGGTCCCCATGGGCAGGATGTACCCCAGGAGATGGGGGTCCTGGGCTGAGACCCCCCTGACAAGCCTCAGTGGGTCAGGGATGGGGTAGGGTGGCTGCACGGTGGCAGGGACATGGGGCAAAGCCTGGGCAGCCAGGGGGCACGATGTGGGGGACACGGTGTGGGGACACGATGGGGGGGACACGATGGGAGGACATGATGGGAGGACACGATGGGGGGGACACGATGGAGGGGACATGATGGGGGGACATGAAGGGGGGACACGATGGAGAGGACATGATGGGGGGGACACGATGGGAGCACACGATGGGGGGACATGAAGGGGGGACACGATGTGGAAGACACGATGGGGGGACACGATGAGGGGACACGATGGGAGGACAATGTGGGGGACACGATGTGGGGACACGATGGGGGACACACGATGGGGGGACACACGATGGGGGGACACGATGGGGGGGACACGGATGTGGGGGACACGGATATGGGTAGGACACGATGGGCGGGACACGAGGTGGGGGACACGATGTGGGAGGACACGATGGGAGGGACACGAGGCGGGGACACGAGGCGGGGCTCGGGGGGGGGTGGGGTCGTTCCTGCCGGCTCGTTAGTTCCCGGCTGTGTGTTAATTGCCGTTTGGGTGTTAATTGCCGTCTGTGTGTTTGTTAATTGCCGTCTGTGTGCTAATTGCTCCCGGAGCTGGAGGAGTTCGCTCGCTTTGACTTCGGGCTCTGGAGGAAGCGCTACATGCACTGGATCGGCCGGATGAAGTCCCGGGTCCTGGATGTGTTCCGGGGCATCGACCGGGACCAGGACGGGCGCATCAGCCAGCGGGAGTTCATCGAGAGCGTCCTCTCCTCCAGTGAGCGCCCTGCGCTGGGGTTCTGCTCACTGACGGGGCCAGCACAAAGGACACAGACACCAGCCTGGCACCAGCAAGAAACTGGTTTTACTCTGGTGTAAAACAGGGGGAAAAAAAAAGGCTCGGGAGCATCTGGTGGGTGGGGTTCACTGCACAGGGGCACGTCCTGGGGCTGGCCAGGGTCTGAGATGTGTCCCAGAAGCTCCCAGTTTGGTTCTGCACGTGGCTTTGGGTTGGAGGAGGGAAAGTCTCACAGTCACATTTCATGCTGATGTGACACAGGTTGGGAAGTTGGAATCAGAGAACCATGGACTGGTTTGGGTTGGAAGGGACCTGAAAGCTCCTCCAGTCCCAACCCCCCTGCCAGCAGCAGGGACACCTTCCACTAGACCAGGTTGCTCAAAGCCTCATCCAACCTGGCCCAGAACACTTCCAGGGAGGAGCAGCCACAGCTTCTCTGCCCAACCTGGGCCAGGGTCTCACCACCCTCACAGCCAGGAATTTCCTCCTCATGTCTAATCTAAACCTCCCCTCTGCCAGTTTGAAACCATTTTGAGTTCACTCAGAAGTCAACTCTAATTTAAGGTTTATGGTTTAAGCTGTTGGATCTCAGGTGGGCTGGGGCTGGTGCACCCCACAGGACTCCCCCCAACCCTGACAGCCTGGACAGGGGCATTTTGGGGAGAGGTGGGGTGGAGATGGGGAGGGATGGGGTCTGCTAGCCAGGACACCTTTGGAAGGTGTCCCTGCTGCTGGCAGGGGCGTTGGAACTGGATGAGCTTTAAGGTCCCTTCCCACCCAAACCAGTCTGGGATTCTGTGATCCTCTGACCCCACTCGGAGCAGGTTTGGTGCCAGCACTTAGGGACTGTCCCCTCCCCAGAATTCCCCACCAACGTCCTGGAGATGAACGCGGTGGCGAGCATCTTCGACATCAACGGCGACGGCTTCATCGACTACTACGAGTTCGTCAGCGCCCTGCACCCCAACCGGGACCCCCTGCGCCGCGCCGCCGACGCCGACCAGATCCAGGACGAGGTGGGGCTGGTGGAGCCGTGGCTGGGCAGGGGAGGGTGGGGGTCCCACCGTGGGGCTGAGCCCAGCCTGCCCTCCCCAGGTGAACAGGCAAGTGGCCCAGTGCAACTGTGCCAAACGCTTCCAGGTGGAGCAGATCAGCGCCAACAGGTACCGGGTAAGTGCTGATCCACGCCAGTGCCACCGCCACAGCCAGCAGCCCCTGTCCCTGTCCCCATCACCGGGTCCTGGGCTGGCTCCACCCCTGCACCACGCAGAGATCCCACAGCTCTCCACACGCCACGGTTCCCTGCCCCACATCCTTTGCCACAGCAGGGAGAGGTGACGTCCCCACGTCCCATGGGATCCCCGGACACTGTGGCACGGCATCCCCCCATGCTGGTGGGGACAGAGGGACTGTGAGGGACCTGACTGGCTGGTGATGGGCAGCTCTGGGTGCTGGTAGCTGCCCTGGTGCCCCTGCCCAGCTCCCAGCCCTGCTGAGCCCCCCAGCTTTGCCCTGACCTCCCTCCCTCCCGCAGTTCGGGGAGTCCCAGCAGCTGCGCATGGTGCGGATCCTGCGCAGCACCCTGATGGTGCGGGTCGGCGGCGGCTGGATCGCGCTGGATGAGTTCCTGGTCAAGAACGATCCCTGCAGAGGTAGGTGTGGGTGTCCCACACTGGGCATGGGGTCGGGATAACCCCCAGCACCAATCCAGGCTGGGTGGGGAATGGTGGAGAGCAGCTCTGAGAAGGACTTGGGGTGCTGGGGAAGGAGAAGCTCAACGTGAGGCGGCACCGTGCGCTGGCAGCACAGAGCCAATAACCGTGTCCTGGGGTCACCCAGAGCAGCGTGGGCAGCAGGGCCAGGGAGGGGATTCTGCCCCTTTGCTCCGCTCTCCTGAGACCCCCCCTGCAGTGCTGCCTCCAGGGCTGGGGCCACCAACAGCACAAGGACATGGAGCTACTGGAGCCAGTGCAGAGGAGGCCACCAGGATGATGCCAGGGCTGCAGCAGCTCTGCTGTGAGGACAGGCTGAGAGAGTTGGGGCTGTTGAGCCTGGAGAAGAGAAGGCTCCAGAGAGACCTTCCAGTGGCCTCCCAGTACCTGAAGGGGCTCCAGGAAGGCTGGGGAGGGACTTTGGCCAAGGGCAGGGAGTGACAGGACAAGGGGTGATGGCTTGAAAGTGTCAGAGGGGAGATGGAGCTGAGATGTGAGGAAGAAATTGTTTGGTGTGAGGGTGGTGAGACCCTGGCCCAGGTTGGCCAGAGAAGCTGTGGCTGCTCCTCCCTGGCAGTGTTCTGGGCCAGGTTGGATGAGGCTTTGAGCAACCTGGTCTAGTGGAAGGTGTCCCTGCTGCTGGCAGGGGGGTTGGGACTGGAGGAGCTTTAAGGTCCCTCCCAACCCAAACCAGGCTGTGATTCTGTGACCTGCAGCCACTGAGGTGTTGGCACAGCAGACGTCTCTGCGCCCCGTGCCTGTGGGGCCACGTGGGTTGGTGGTGCCCATATGGGATGCAGCCCCCCCAGGCTCCCCAGAGGTCTCACAACCCCAGCCCATGGCCATGGGACCCCCAGCCCCACTCACCACCTCTGTCATCCCCAGTGAAGGGAAGGACCAACCTGAAGATCAACGAGAAGTACCTGTCCCCAGATGCCTTCGGGGCCACCACGGCCAAGTGTGCGGGGAACCAGTCAGCCCCCTCCTCCAAAGTCCTGTCCCCCAGCCGCTCCAACTCCACCCTCAGCCTCTACAGCAGTGCCTCGGCACCCAGCAGCCCCCTGGCCAGGAAGGTAAGAGCTGGGGAGACCCCCAGAAGAGTCCTGACCCCCAGCCAGGGCGGTGGGTGCTGACCCTGTCCCTCCCCAGTCGGTGCTGCGGCGGACGCGCTCCGGGGACCGATGCTCCCGCTCCCGCGGGTCCCTGCTGCCCGACGGAGCTGAGCTGCCCTTCACTGCAGCCGAGGAGACCCTGGCTGGGGCACCTCCAGGTGAGGGTCCTGCACTGTGGGGGGTCCCCATCCCACCCGGGGCACCTACCCCATGGGCTGGAGCCTGGTGGGGTGGTGTGGGGCAGGGCAGCCCCCTGACTCCAGCCCCTGTTGCCCTTGCAGAGCCGCCCGAAGGGTCCCCCCCGGAGCGTTGCAGCCCCTGTCGCTGACCCCCAGCCACCCACCCTGCACCCAGCACCCTCGGCCAGCCCCACTCAGGACCCTCCTCCCCGAGGCTGGAGGATGGCGAAGCCACGGCCGTGCACCCCAGGGGTCTCCAGCCCGGCCCTGCAGCCTCCCGAGCGGGCACCCCCCAGGAAGGGCTGAGCTGTCTGTCCGTCACCCACCCCACCGGCTCTGGCCCCAGCGTATATGCAAACATCCCCTGACCCACACCCAACCTCCCCTGGGCTCGGGCTGGTGCAGCCCCCCACGCCCCCACCCCAGCGGGCAGCGTGTGGGGGGCTGAGCCCCGATGTCCCTCTCCCAGCGCCCGTGGTGGCTGCGGGGTTGGCTGGGGCTGCGGCAGCCCAGATGTCCCCGGGGGTCCCCACGCTGTCGGGGTGGCTACCGGTGTCCCTGGGCATTTGCCAGTGCTGCTGGGGGTCCCCTCGTCCCCCTGCCCGTGTCCCCAGGGGAGGTGGCCAGGCTCAGTACCCCCTCACCGGTGCAGAGCCCCATTTCTGGTGCTAACCCTCACCCCTCGCACCCTTGGTGTGCGCGCACGGGGGTCCCGGCAGCATCTGCCCCCCATCCCGGCAGCGCTGGGGGGGTCCCACGTGCCCGTGTCCCCCATCCCACCCGCAGCCCCCACGGGTGGTGGGACCCCCGCCCTGCTGACGCATGCTCACGTCACCCCGCTAACCGGACAGGTAGAGCTGAATGTAACCCTGGCCGGGCACGGCCCCGCCGGGCGCGGCCCCGCCAGCCACAATAAAGAGTAGGTTTGGTTTTCTACGAGCACCGGGGCCGTGCCACGCGCTGTCTATCCGTCCGTCCGTCCGTCCGGTGCCGGGGCGAGGGGCTGGGTGTGGCTCCAGCTGGGTGCCACCGGCAGAGCCGCCCGGCGCCGCGGCTGGCGAGCCCGGGGCGCCGCAGTGGGTGCCAGCGGGCACCGCGCCGTGGTGCCTCCTTTCCATGGAAGACATTGCTGGGATTCCAGCCGTGCCCCAGCGTGGGAGCCCACACCCACGGTGGGCAGCGTGGGGAGATGCCACATCCCCGTGTGCTGGGCGTCCTTCTGCCACCCCACAGCCGGGAGGGCACCGGGAGGGACCACGCGGTCCCCGGCACCGGCGCGTCCGTCCATCCCCCCGCCTGCCTGGTCCCAACCAGGGGACGGTTGGGATGGGACATGGCTGCAGGTTGGGGACTCTGGATACACTGGCTGTGTCCCTGCTCCAGGAGGTGGGGACACCTCATCCATGGGGACTGTCCCCAAGTGCCACAGTGGCACTGCCCTCACCTGGCATCCCCCACCTTAGGGGACTCCAAGCCCCCCGCGTACCGGGGCTGCCAGCGTCCTCCTCGGTCCCGTGCCAGGGGGTGTGCCAGCCGGCCGTGCCTCCATGGATTTCAGTCCCATTTCTGTGCCATTGTCCCCAAAACTGCCTCAAACTCCACCCTCGTGGCTTTCCTGAGCAAACATTTCTGTGTGGGAGAGCAGCCAAGGGGCCGGAGCTGGGACACGTCCCCCGGCCACTCGTGGAGGAGCCATGAAAACACCCCACGTGTGGGTCAGGGTCTCCAGAACAGCCCCCCAGGAGCAGAGCCGAGCCCCACCGCTCCCCACAGAGCAGAGGATCCATCAGCACCTCCCGGGATGGTCCGGGCTGGAGCTGCCGGCGCGGGCTGGAGCTGCCGGCACAGGCTGGAGCCGACACCAGTTGCGTTGCACATTCCTCTGTCTCTGGAAGTGTCATCGCCACTCCCAGCCGGGGGGACACACCCGGCACCACCGGCACCACCGGCCTGTGTCAGCCGCAGCCACAGCCCCGGGCAACGGCTCTGCCCCGGGAAACAAAGACCACAGGTACCGGGTGGCCGGGGCTCACGTGCAAACGGCAAAGGGTCGGCACAGCCACCAACCCAGGACAGTGCCACTTCATCCGGGCTGGACACAGGGAGGGGGGTGGCACGATGGATGGAGACACCGACCCAGAGCATGTTGTGGGGGGCACAGGGTGCCAGTGACACAGGGGACAGAGAAACAGATGTGAGTGGGGGCACAGGGTGCCAGTGAGATGGCCCCATCCCCAGGGAGGTGCGGTGCAGGGGGGATGCTCAGGGGGACCCTCCGTGGCTGCCAGCACGTGGCTTTGCCGTACGAGAGGGTCCTGGGGCAGCAAGTGGGTGAGGCTGGGGGACAGTGGGGCTGGGGGCTCGGCCACAAACAGGCTCCACTGCAGCCGGGTGCTTGGACCCGAGCCCCACAGCTGGTGCTGGGGGTCGTGTGGGGCTCAGCTGACACAACCCAGCACCCTCCTGTCACCAGCGCCCCACGGCGTCAGCCAGCCCCGCTGCAGGGAGGGGGAGGCGGGTGCCGCCCTATTGCCCAACCAGCCCAGCACTCACCCCGGCTGTGGGAACGTGGGGAGCAGGGGTGCCCCACCTGATGGGCCCACCCAGTGCGACCCACACAGCCACCCCCACCCCAGAGCCACACCGGCTGCTTCTCCCTGCCTTAGCCTGGAGAGAAGGAGGCTGAGGGGAGACCTCCTGGCTCTGTCCAAGTCCCTTGGAGGAGGGTGCAGAGAGGTGGGGGTGGGTCTGTTCAATCAGGGACCAAGGGACAGGACCAGAGGAAATGGGCTCCAGTTGTGGCCAGGGCAGTTGAGATGGGATGTGAGGAAGAATTTCTTTGCTGAAAGGGTTCTGAGGCATTGGAAGGGGTTGCCCAGGGCAGTGGTGGAGTCCCCATCCCTGGAGGGATTGAAGAGTGGTGTAGACACAGTGCTGAGGGACATGGGTCAGTGGGGACTGGGCAGTGGTGGGGTCATGATTAGACTCAAAGAGCTTAAAAATCCTTCCCAATCTGTGATTTTCTCTGTGTCCCCCTGAGGGACAACTCCTCCAACACCAAGTGATGGCATCCCGGTGTCCACACCCCTGGACTTTCCTCTTGCCCACAGCAAACAGCTCCGTGGTCCCGCTGTCACCCTGGCTCCCGAACCACAGACACCCACAGGCAGGGGAGAGGTGCCCAGCCCGGTCGCTCCTGGTCTCTGTGGGCAGCTGGGATGCTCTGGTTGAGCTGCACGTGGTTATTTCCAACACACACACACCAATTACTGCTCGTTAATTACTGCAGCCAGCCCCGCTCCTCTGCCCTTGGGCCACGTGCCCAAGAAAGCAAAAGCAAAACAGCGTTGGCAGGCGTAGCACAGGGCAACCCAGCACAGCCCAGTATGGCCCAGTATGGCCCAGCACAACACACCAGTTCCTGCAGCAAGGCAGGGAGGTGATGCCCCATCGGCCATCCGTGCCAGGGGTGGACACAGCCCCTGTCCCTCTCACTGGTCCTACTGGTGCTGCTCAGACATCATCCCACAAGCCCTGAGCATCACCTGGGCCAGCCCCTCTCTCAGCCCCACAGCTCTGGATGCTCTGGGGTGACCCACCTGAGGGTCCCTCTGCCCTTCCAGTACCTGAAGGGGCTCCAGGAAGGCTGGGGAGGGACTTTGGCCAAGGACAGGGAGTGACAGAACAAGGGGTGATGGCTTGAAAGTGGCAGAGGGGAGATGAAGATGGGATGTGAGGAAGAAATTCTTTAGTGTGAGGGTGGTGAGACCCTGGCCCAGGTTGGGCAGAGAAGCTGTGGCTGCTCCTCCCTGGAAGTGTTCTGGGCCAGCTTGGATGAGGCTTTGAGCAACCTGGTCTAGTGGAAGGTGTCCCTGCTGCTGGCAGGGGGGCTGGGACTGGATGAGCTTTCACTGAGGGGGCTCCTGTCTGGATGTTTGTCCATGCCATTCCCGGGGGGATACCCCTCCAGGTGGGGTTCATCAGCACAGCCAGGGCTCACTGTCCCCTCAGCTGGTGCCAGGGGTGTGTGCCCACCGTGCCACGGCACTGGCTGGCCCCGCCAGCGCTGTGCCTGGATACGGGCAGCTCTCCAGACAACACACTCCCACGCACCACAAACATCTGCCCAAGCACTGCACATCCCTTCCCCAGCTCATTGTCCCGTGGGGCTGGCACTGGGACGGGGCTGGCACTGGGATGGGGCTGGCACTGGGACGGGGCTGGCACTGGGACAGGGCTGCAGCGTGACCCCACAGCGCCAGGACCCAAAGGGACCCTTCCCCATGTGTGGTGCCCACTGCCCTTTTGGGTCCCACCAGCACCCACGGCACCTGGGAGAGGAGATGGGTTGCTTGGGGTGGAGTGGGGAGCTGGGTGTGGGGCTGGGTGCGGGGTCTGGAGAGTGGGTGTGGGGCTGGTGACGGAGGCAGGGCCTGGGTGTTGGGTAACTCAGGGGACAATGTTTTGGCTTGTTTTGGGGCAATTCAGGCTCCACCTGAGCACCCAGGGATGTGGGCAAGGTTGTGGGGAGTGGGGAAGGGTCCCCTCTCCACCCCAGCTGCTGCAGTGCCAGGGTCAGGGGTCTGTCAGTCCTGCAGTGCCAGGGTCAGGGGTCTGTCAGTCCTGCAGCTGGTGGTCAGGGGTCTGTCAGTCCTGCAGCTGGTGGTCTGGGGTCTGTCAGTCCTGCAGCTGGAGAACTGGGGTCCATCAGTCCTGCAGCTGGTGGTCTGGGGTCTGTCAGTCCTGCAGCTGGAGATCTCAGGTCCGTCAGTCCTGCAACTGGAGTCCAGACAAACTGACACGATGACGTGGCTGATTCGCTGTGGATGGACCCGGAGAAGGCTTCAGTGGGTGAGGAGCTGGGTGGGAGCTGCCACCAGGACAAGGTGCTGGGGCATTACTGGGGCTGCTGGGACAGGGGGTGGTTATGGGGCCATGGGGAGAAGGACAAGAGCAGTGCAGGCTCCATCACCTCTCCCCGTGTCTCTCACCTCCTTGGCAGAGGCTGCTTGTCCCAGTGGGACCATTTGTCCCCAGTGCAGCCGTTTCAGGGCTGTCCCCACTCACAGCCCTGCCTCACTTCTGTGCCCACAGGGACTTTGTGTCTAGTTCTGGGCTCCCCAGTTCAAGAGAGACAGGGAACCGCTGGAGAGAGTCCAGCAGAGGCCACAGAGATGAAGAAGGGGCTGGAGCATCTCCCATGTGAGGAGAGGCTGAGAGAGCTGGGACTGCTCAGCCTGGAGAAGAGCAGCCTGAGAGGGGACCTGATCAATGTTTATCAATATCTAAAGGGCAAGTGGCAAGAGGATGGGGCCAGACTCTGCTCAGTGGTGCCCAGTGACAGGACAAGGGGCAATGGGCACAAGCTGGAACACAGGAGGTTCCACTGAAACATGAGGAAAAACAGCTTCACTGTGAGGGTGCCGGAGCCCTGGGCCAGGCTGCCCAGAGAGGGTGTGGAGTCTCCATCTCTGGAGATGTTCAAACCCACCTGGACACTTTCCTGTGCAACCTGGTGCAGGGAACCTGCTCTGGCAGGGGGCTTGGACTGGATGATCACCTGAGCTCCCTTCCAACCCCACCACTCTGTGACTCTGTGACACAGCACAGAGGGGACAGTGATGAGACTGAGCGCAGTGACCCATCCCCCGGGGGGACCCCATCACCCCGAGGAGCCGTGGGGAGGGCTGGCCCGTGTTTCTGGCAGGGCTGGGCCGTGTGTCATCCCCAGGGGCGGGGAAGGGAAAGGTTTTAAACGTGCTGCGGTCGCAGGCAGGAAGCAGCGGGACCGTGGGTACCTGCCGGGGAGCCGTCCTGTGAGCAGGTAGGAGAGGGCCAGCGGAGAGGGGACGTGCCAGGGGGTCTGCGGTGGCTGGGAGCGCTCAGCAGGTCCTGTGTACACCAGGAACGTGGCATCACCCGTGCCCGTGGGTCTGGCTGGGCTACAGCCGGGTGCTGGGGTGGGACAGTGGGCACAGAGCCGCGTGCGGGCACCGCTGGGCATCGTGGCCGAGCCCAGGAGAGGACACTGGCCTCTGACCCCAGCTTGTCCCGGGAGTGGGACAAGAGGTGGTGGCTGCCCAGGTGGGATGGCTACCAGGGAGAAGCCAGCGCTGCCTCGGGGCTCTGATGGGCTCAGCGGGGCGGTGGGCGCTGAGGAAGGGCAGATGGGGGGACGGGGCACGCAGGGGACTGGCAGCACCGTTCCACAGCACCCAGCAGGGTGGGTACACGGTGCTGTGGGATTGTCCCCATGAGGTGGGTGCATCCCAGGAGGAGCAGCCCTGCTCCAGGCCCCGAGGGCAGTGGGTCAGCTGGCAGGACCCCCTCTGCCACCTGCCATCGGTGGGACCCCAGCACTGTGTCCCCTGCTCTGCAGCAGCCAGGTGGGTGACATTGCCCGGGATGGAGAGCTGGGCAGCCCCCAGCCCCACTCAGAACAGCAACCCCCCCAAAGTGACCCAGCTACTCTGCCTGTCCCTGTCACCCTTCTGTCACTTGTGACTGCTCCAGGCAACTTCTCTACTGCTCCCCCTCCCCCTTGAATACCCTCAGCTCCAGCCTGTCCAACCAGAGACCACCCCACAGACCCCCTCCAGCCTCACCAGGCTCCCACCCACAGCCTCAGCTCCTCCCCAGCAGACACAGAGTCATAGAATCGTTTGGTTGGAAAAGACCTTTGAGATCATTGAGTCCAACCATCCCTGTCCTCTACTAAGCCAGATCTCTGAGCACCTACACGGCTTTTAAACCCCCCCCAGGGATGGGGACTCCACCACTGCCCTGGGCAACCCCTTCCAATGCCTCAGAACCCTTTCAGCACAGAAATTCTTCCTCACATCCCATCTCAGCTGCCCTGGGCACAACTGGAGCCCATTTCCTCTTGTCCTAAGAGGAACATCTCCTCCACCATCCTCCCCTGAAACCATTCCCCTCCTCCCCACCCCACCAGTAAAACCTGTCCCTTCTCCCAGTCCCACCCCACAGCCCCCAGCAGCCTCTCCCTCCCCATCCGGCACCATCCCGTTGTCGCACCCACGGGTGTTGAGGTGCGGGGTCCTCGGGTGGGACGCGGGGCAGGCGCAGCCGCACCGCTCTCCCGTGCGCTGGGTGTAGGAGGAAGAGCCGCGCACGGTGACTCACGCCGGCGGCAGGGAGGTGTGTGCCGGTGCCGGTGCAGGCTCGCCGTGCCACGGAGGGGCTCGGCACGTAACGCCGTCCAGAGCCGGGGCTCGCACCGGTGCCAGCACACGCCCCGACGCAACCGAAAGATGCGGAGCAGCGATTGCCGCTCGGCGTGGCGGAGAGAGCGTGGCCCCAGGGAGGCTGCAGGTGCCAACGCCTGTACCTGTGCCAGGAACCTCCCTGGCTTCCGAGGCAGAGCCGCTTACTAAAAGTTTCCGTGGGGCTGACGCCTTCTGACTACAGCGAGACGAGTCCTCCCCCCGCCCGTGCGCCCGCCTCTCCTCCCCGGGGCAGGGGGCTCTACCTCATCCCGGGGGGTCCTGCCCCTGCCCTGCTGGGAACTGGGGTTTCGAGCTGCCTGCGGGGTCAGGGCTGGTGTTCCCCTGAGTTGGCAAAGGCAACAACTCTCCCAAAGGGCTTTGGGAACTGTGGAAAGGTTCCCTCTCCCCCGCGCTGGGTGCTGGGGGTGTGGCACCGGGGCTGCAAAACTTCACCTCTCCATCCGTCACTGCCGAGCCTGTCCCACCCTCTCTGCATTCCTCTTCTGCCTGAGGGTTGGCTCAAACGTCTCCCTCTCACCTCTTAAGAGCACAGCGCACAGAATCCGCCCAGCGCTTGCTGTAATGCGGGGTGGGGGGGGGGGGGTCAGTCTGTCCGGTCTCTAATTGAGTCAGTGGTCGCGATCTCCCCCGGCCACAGTCACCTTCCCCCCGAGTTTCTGCAGGTTCTCGCTGACTTCGCCCTTCTCAGGCAGTTCTCCAGCTTTTGGAGCCTTCTGGGGCGGGATGTTCCCCTTTCCTCAGTCTCTGAGCTGCTTTTCAAGGGCACCTGGGGAGTTTATACGAAGTCCCTGGGCTTGCATGTGCTGAAGGCAAAGGCCCCTGGTCCCTCAGGCTGAGTTCCAGGTGTCTTGTTAAAGCTAAAAAATATGAATTTGTGTATTTTTTAACACTGCCAGTGCCCAGATCCCCCCTGTGCTCTGGTGCCAGTGGCCAGCTCTGGTCTGGATCATACCTGGGGATCTACCTGGGGGTCTCCAGATCCCGTGGCCACGCTGGCACTGCCAACCCCTGTGTCCATGGCACTGCCAGGATGAGCTCAGCTCCAGCATCTCTCTGCCAGGAAAGGGCTGTGGAGCCGGGAGCAGCTTTCCCAGCCCAGCCAGGCACCAGGACCAGGGTGGGCAGAGCTGGTGGTGCGGTGCTGCCACCCTCACCGTGTGTTTTGTGTGTGCGTGGT
Source organism: Caprimulgus europaeus (assembly GCA_907165065.1). Next base: position 424,185 of record OU015525.1, on the reverse strand, counting down.
GCCAGGCATGGGGCTGCTCAGCAAGGCAGGAGATCCCCACTCCCAGCCCACAGCCCACGGCACAGGACAGGGCGACTCCCCCACTCTCAGCCAGCACAACAGGACCCTTAGTCCCATCAGGCAGAGACCCCCAAGTCCTGGCTCTCCTCCTCCCCTAGAGTCATAGAACTGTTTTGTTGGTAAAGACCTTTGAGATCACCGACTCCAACCATACCTGTCCAGATCTCTGAGCACCTCATCTACTTGGCTTTTAAACCCCTCCAGGGATGGTGACTCAACCACCTCCCTGGGCAGCCCTCACCCAGAGTGGCTTGGGACGGCCCTTCCCAGAGGCAGGAGCAGCGCCCATGGCCGTCCCACCTGCCGTCCCCACCTCTTGGCTCGGGATGCAGGTACAGATGCAATCCTGAGCCTGCAAACACCAGCGGGGTGAATGCCTGGGCAGATCCGAGCCGGCGCGGCCGCGCTCCCGCTGACATCACGGGGCGGACGGAGCCGGTGCCTGTTGGGACCGGCAGCGAGCCTGGAGAACGGCTGGGACAGAGGAGACCTCGCCAGGAAAAGGTGCTGGTGTGGCTGGGGGGTGTGGGATGAGCTGGAATGGGCACAGGGACAGAGCTGGGAGCACAGAGCCTGGTCCCGCAGCGGGCAGGGCCCCGGGCACGGCACCCGCAGGCTGCTCTGCTCTCCCCTCCCTGGAGTGTTTGCACTGGTGGTGCGGGGAGGACGTGGGTCTGTGAGCCCCAGGAGGGATCCACACCCCGGTGCTGGTGTGGGCAGGGAGCTGGGTGCCTCTGGTTTGGAGAAAATGGGGCTGAGGGGTGACCTCATTAATGTTTATCAATATATGAAGGGTGAGTGTCAGGTGGATGGGGCCAGGCTCTGCTCAGTGATGTCCAGTGGAAGGACAAGGGGCAGTGGGTGCAAGTTGGAGCTCAGGAGGCTCCATGGAAACATAAGGAAAAACTTTTTCACTGTGAGAGTGACAGGACAGTGGGACAGGCTGCCCAGAGAGGGTGTGGAGTCTCCTTCTCTGGAGACATTCAAGATCCACCTGGATGCCATCCTGTGTGACCTGCTCTAGGTGGCCCTGCTTTGGCAGGGGGGTTGGACTGGATGATCTCCAGAGTTCCCTTCCCATCCCACCACTCTGTGATTGTGTGATATGGGTGGTTCACACCGTCCCCACTCTGTGCAACCACCACAGGAGGGTCAGCAAGGTGCCAGCTCTCCCTGGGGCTGCAGTGCCATCACCCCTCCCCTCCACCTCCGGCACACGCCCTGCTCTGGCTGTCTCCTTACAGCTGGCTCCAGAGATGCTGGTGGGCAGCACCATGATGCTGCTGGCTCAGCTGTGTGAGCTGGGGCAATCAGATCTCCTGGGACAGCTGGGCAATCACCAACCACATGAATCTGAACCAGGGCAAGTGCTGGATTGTGCCCCTGGGACACAACATCCCGGGACACACACCCAGCCTGGGGAGGGAGAGGCTGGAGAGCAGCCCTGCAGAGAGGGACCTGGGGGTTCTGGTCCATGGCAAGTTGAACATGAGCCAGCAGTGTGTCCTGGCAGCCCAGAGGGACCCCCGTGTCCTGGGGGCACCCAGCCCTGCACTGCGAGCCGGGCCAGGGAGGGGATCATCCCGCTCTGCTCTGCACTGGGGCGGCCTCAGCTCCAGCACTGGGGGCAGCTTGGGCACCACGGGAGAAAAAGGATCTAAAGCTGCTGGAGAGTGTCCAGAGGAGGGACACAACATTGGGGAAGGGTTCAGAGGGGAAGGGTGTGAGGAGAGGCTGAAGGCACTTGGGGTGTTCAGCCTGGAGAAGAGGAGACTGAGAGGAGATCTCCTGGCAGTCTGGAACTTCCTCCCCAGGGGAAGAGGAGGGGCAGGCGCTGAGCTCTTCTCTCTGGCCACCAACACCAGGAGCAGAGGCCATGGCAGGAAGATGTGGCAGGGGAGGGGGAGGTTGGCCATGAGGAAAAGGTTCTTGAGGCAGAGGGTGGTGGAGCACTGGCACAGGCTCCCCAGGGAGGTGCTGATGGCCCCAAGGCTGACAAGATCCCAGCAGCATTTGGCCAAGGCCCTCAGGGCCATGGTGTGAATGTTGGGATTGTCCTGTGCAGGGACAGCAGTTGGACTCCATCATCCTGGTGGGTCCCTTCCAGCTCACGAGATTTGATGATTCCATGATCCATCCTTAGCCTCACCTGGCACCGTAGGGCTGGTCCAGCCCTGGCACACCCCACTCTGCACCGGTGCCAGGGGTTCTGCGTTAAGGGATGGGACTTGGGAGGGAGCAGGAGCCATCTCTGCTGTCCTGGCATTGCAGGGCCAGCCCCTCCTCCTCAAACAGCACCAGCTTCCAGCCCGAGGGCTGAAGGGTGCCAGGCAGGGACACCCGGCTGTGCGAGGCTGCCGGCAGCGAGGCTCCTCTGCAGCCGCCTGTGCCGCAGCCGCAGCCCCGGGGCTGTGGTTCACTGTGGCTCCCAAACCTCAGCACAGCCCCTACCCAGCCACAAGCACCCTCCAGCCTCCTGCTGTGCCCAGCCCAGCGCCCGATGGCCTCATCCGCCCTCCAGCACCATAACTGGGCTCTGTAATGGCCATACTGTGATCCAGCAGAAAAGGACCTGGGGGTGTTGGGCACCAGCAGCTGAACAGGAGTCAGCAGAGTGCCCAGGGGGCCAAGAAGGCCAAGGGCATCGTGGCCTGGATCAGCACCAGTGTGGCCAGTAGGAGCAGGGAAGTTCTCTTCCCCCTGCACTGGGCACTGGTGAGGCCGCAGCTCGAGTGCTGGGTTCAGTGTTGGGCTCCTGAGTCCAAGAAGGACCTGGAGGTGCTGGAGCGTGTCCAGAGAAGGGACCGGAGCTGGGGAAGGGTCTGGAGCACAAGTGTGCTGAGTTCAGGCTGAGGGAACTGGGGGTGCTGAGCCTGGAGAGAAGGAGGCTGAGGGGAGACCTTCTGGCTCTGTCCAAGTCCCTGACAGGAGGGTGGAGAGAGGTGGGGGTGGGTCTGTTCCACCAAGGACCAAGGGACAGGACAAGAGGAAATGGGCTCCAGTTGTGGCCAGGGCAGTTGAGATGGGATGTGAGGAAGAATTTCTTTGCTGAAAGGGTTCTGAGGCATTGGAAGGGGTTGCCCAGGGCAGGGGTGGAGTCCCCATCCCTGGAGGGATTGAAGAGTGGTGTAGACACAGTGCTGAGGGACAGGGGTCAGTGGGGACTGGTCAGTGCTGGGGTCATGGTTGGACTCAATGAGCTTAAAGGGCTTTTCCAATCCAGGCAGTGCTGGGATTCTGTGGCTGGTGGTCCAGCAGCAGGGGCTGTTTGCCTCTGGCAGGTCTGTCTCAGCATGCTGGGGACCAGGACAACCACTGCCCCCACCACGCTCAGCCCTTGGTTGTTTCCTCCTCCTGCCTGGGAGCTCTTTCCTTGTCTTTTTTCCCTGTAGCCAGCGGGCAAACCACAGAAAAGCTGATTTCTCACCCAGCTTTCCTGTTCTCTCCCCTCTCTGCAGAGAGTCTTGAGAGCTGTGAAAGGAGTGTGGTGAGAGGATGGAGAGCAAGCCAGCAGTCAATGGTCATGCTGCCCTCATCTCTCACCAGGAGGACATGCCAGGAGCCAACCACTCGTCCCAGGACATGTTGCCTTCCAAACAGAAAATAGCAGCTGATGGGGATGAGATGGAGATGGATGCTTCCAGCAAGTCCTCAGAGGCAGCTGGCAGCATTGCTGGAATATATGTGGAGGCTTCAAAGAAGATCATGAGCTTTTATGATGCCACCAGAGAGCATCTTCTGAGTTTGGATTCGGCACTCTGCCTGCTTGAGGCCCAGGCAGCCACGGGCTTCATCACTGACCCGGTGAAGAAGAGGCATGTCTCTGTGGCAGAAGCTGTGCAGCTGGGGCTGGTGGGGCTGGAGCTGAAGGAGAGGTTGCTCTCTGCAGAGAAAGCTGCTACTGGCTTCGTGGACCCCTACACAGAAGAGAAAATCTCCCTCTACCAGGCGATGCAGAAGGAGCTGATCGGGAGGGACCAAGGTACTCGGCTGCTCGAGGCCCAGGTGGCGACCGGTGGCATCATTGACCCGGCCACTGGTTGCCGGCTCCGAGCAGATGTTGCCTGTGAGAAGGGATATTTAGAGGAAGAGATGAGACAGCTCCTCTCTGACCCCAGCAATGAGGACAACAAAGGGTTCCTCAACCCCAGTACTATGGAGAAGGTCACTTATATGGACCTTATAAAGAGGTGTGTTGTTGATCCAGCCTCAGGTTTCCTCCTCTTGCCCCTGCAAATCACCTTCCCAGGGCTGGGAGGGAGGGTGAGCAGCAAGGATCTGCTGGATGCTGGCATCATCAGCCCTGACACGTTCAGAGGTCTTGAGGAGGGAAGAGTTTCTGCCCAGGAGGTAGCAGAGAACGACTCCGTTCAGCAGTTCCTCCAGGGGACAAGGAGCGTGGCTGGTGTTGTCCTATCTTCTGGCGAGAGGAAAAGCCTTTACCAGGCCCTGAGAGAGCATCTCCTCATGCCTGGTGCTGCTCTGATGCTCCTGCAAGTCCAGGCCTCCACTGGTAGCCTGATGGACCCCATAAAGAACAAAAGCTACTCAGTTGATGAGGCTGTCAGGGTCGGTCTCATCGGCCCAGAGCTTCATGAGAAACTGTCTTCAGCTGAGAGGACCATCACTGGATACAGGGACCCCTGCACTGGAGAAATGCTCTCTCTGTTCCAAGCCATCAGGAAGGGCTTCATCCCCAAGGACCATGGCATTTGCCTTCTGGAGGCTCAGATGGCCACAGGGGGTATAATCGCTCCAGGCAGGCACCTCCGTGTCCCCACGGAGACAGCTTGCAAGTGGGGGTACCTGGATGAGGCCACCAGACAGCTCCTCTCCAGCCCTACTGAGGAGATGAAAGGGTTCTTCGACCCCAGCTCCAAGGAGAAGCTGATCTACGCAGACCTGCTCAAGCGCTGCGTCACTGATCCCATCACGGGGCTTCTGCTGCTGCCACTTGGTGGGGACAGCAGGGAAGGATCAGAGGGAACCCACCTCTTCTTTGACCACAGGACCCAAACAGCTCTGGAGAACACCCAGGTACCCATCTCTGTGGGTAAATTCAAGGGCAAGTCGGTGTCTCTCTGGAAACTCCTCTTCTCAGACTACATCCAGAGTGAGCAAAGAGCTGCTCTCACCCAGCAGTACCTGGCAGGAGCGCTCTCCACACCAGAACTGGGTAAGGCACTCAGTGCCACCGTTGAGGACTTGGCTTCCACTGCTAACGTCACCTTTGAAGGACTGAGGGACAGGGTGACAGCTGACCAGCTCCTGAGCTCCGAAATCATCAACAAAGATTTGTTCAGGAAGCTGAAGGAGGGAGAAACATCAGCCAAAGAAGTGGTCAGTATGGACACCGTCAAGAAGTACCTGCAAGGGACAGGTAGCATCGGTGGGCTCCTGCTTCCTGACTCCCAGGAGAAGATCAGCATCTACCAGGCAAAGAGAAAAGGACTTTTAAGACCAGGAACATCACTGATCCTCCTGGAGGCACAGGCTGCTACGGGATTTATCATTGACCCAGCTGCCAACAGGAGATATTCTGTGGATGAGGCGTTGAGAGAGAACGTCATCGGCCCAGATGTTTACGACAAGCTCTTGACTGCAGAGAAATCAGTCACTGGCTACAGAGACCCTTACTCAGGGGAGAAGATCTCCCTGTTCCAGGCCATGAAGAAGGAGCTCATCGTGCAGGAGCATGCCATCCGCCTGCTGGAGGCCCAGATCGCCACCGGCGGCATCATCGACCCCGTGCACAGCCACCGCATCCCCGTGGAGGTCGCCTACCGGCGCGGCTACTTCGACAAGAAGATGAACTTGATCCTTTCTGATCCCAGCGACGATACCAAGGGCTTCTTCGACCCCAACACCCACGAGAACCTCACCTACCTGCAGCTGAAGGAGAAGTGCATCACGGAGCCATCCACGGGGCTCTGCCTCCTGCCTCTGAACAGCAGGAAGCGCCAGTTCATCGACGACGGCACCAGGAGGGTGTTCAGGAGCTCCTGGCTGCCCGTCAGGTTTGGGCGGCTGCGGGGGGAGAAGGTCTCTGTGTGGGACCTGCTGAACTCTGAGTACTTCAGTGAGGGGAGGCGGCGGGAGATATTCAACCACTACCAGCTGAGGAAGCTCAGCCTGGAGCAGATTCGAACCATGTTGGAGGAGGAGATGAAAAAATGGGCTCCCATCAAGTTCCCCGCCATGAGGGGCAGCGTCAGCGCCTACCACCTGATGGAAACTGGAGTCATTGACAAAGCCCTGTTTGAGAAGGTGTTGGAGGGATCCGTCACACCTGAAGAAGTTCTGCACATGGACTCTGTCAGAAAGTACCTCTATGGGTCTGGCAGCATCGGGGGGATCGTGCTCCAGCCATCAAACCAGAGGATAAGCATCTACGAGGCCATGAAGAAAAATATCATGGTGGCAGGAGTAGCTCTCCCACTGCTAGAGGCCCAGGCTGCCACGGGCTTCATCATTGATCCCGTGAACAACCAGAAACTCTGCGTGGATGATGCCATCAAGGAAGGAGTCATTGGGCCAGAGGTCCACGAGAAGCTGCAGCACGCAGAAGGGGCCGTGACAGGCTACAAAGACCCTTTCACAGGCAAGAAGATACCCCTCTTCCAGGCGATGAAGAAGGGCCTGATTGCTGACAAACACGCCCTGCAGCTGATGGAGGTGCAGATGGCCACAGGAGGCATCATTGACCCAACCTGTGGCCACTATATCCCCGTAGAGTCGGCCCAGAAGCGAGGGTGCCTCGATGAGGACACCAGCAAGGCCATTTCTGAGCCCAGTGACAGCAACAGAGTCTTCTGTGTCCCAGACAGCAAGGAGACCATGACCTATGCTGAGCTAATCAAGCGCTGCCAGAAGGACGAGGTCTCCGGCTTCCACTTGCTGCCTCTGCCACAGACGGCTGCTCCTGCCTACACCGACCAGCAGATCCAAGAGATCTTTAAGGAGACAGTGGTGAAGGAAAAAGGGGTCTCCCTCTGGGAGCTGCTCCACTCTGGGTATTTCACTGAGGAGCAGAGGAGTGACTTCACGAAGAGGTTCCGGTCTGAGGAAGTGTCGCTGCAGCAGCTGGTGGCTCTCGTGCTCAGGCTGGTTGGGGAGATGGAGATGAAAGCCCGCACCCACATCACCTTGGAGGGCTTGAGGGGCAGTGTCCCTGCAGTCTGGCTGCTGGATGCTGGCATCATTACAGAGAAGACCTTTGAAGAGCTGGCCCAGGGTGTAAGAACTCCCCAGGAAGTGGCTGCGATGGAGAACGTGAAGAGGTTCTTGCAGGGCACAGGCAACATCGCCGGGGTGTTCATAGAGGCATCCAAAAAGAAGATGAGCATTTACGATGCCATGAAAAACAATCTCCTCCTCCCTGGAGCTGCTCTGAAGCTGCTGGAAGCTCAGGCAGCCACGGGGTACCTGACTGACCCAGCAACCAACCAGAGGCTCAGCGTGAGGGATGCTGTGAAAGCGGCTGTTGTTGGTGAAGAGCTCAGCGAGAAACTCCTCCTGGCTGAGAGGGCAGTGACCGGCTACACCGACCCCTACACGGGGAGCTCCATCTCGCTCTGCCAAGCACTCAGGAAGGAGCTGGTTCCCCTGGGAGATGCTGTTCCCTTGCTGGAGGCTCAGCTGGCCACAGGAGGGGTCATTGATCCCATTCACCACCATCACCTGCCGCTCCAGGCTGCCTACAGGTACGGCTTCTACGACGAGGACCTGAACCAAACCCTCTCTCAGCTGGATGACAGCACCCAAGTCTTTTTTGATCCAAACACAAAGGAGAACGTGACCTACCAGCAGCTGAAGGACAGGTGCACTCAGGAGGCTGGGTCAGGTCTCTGGCTCCTTCCCCTGTCCGAAGACGCGATGTTCTGCGTGGATGAGCAAACCATGGGAGTGCTGAAATCCGTGACGGTCTGTGTCAACATCGGGCGGTTCAAAGGACAGACGGTGTCAGTCTGGGACCTCCTCAATTCTGAATACCTCTCAGACAGCAAGAGAAGAGAGCTGGTGCAGAAGTACAAAGAGGAGAACGCTGCAGTGCTCCATGAAATCGTCACTATTGTCACCACCATCATCACAGAGACCGAGACTCAAGGCAAGAGGTTTGCGTTCCAGGGCCTGCGGAAAAGAGTGTCCGCCAGCGACCTCTTCCAGTCTCAGCTGATCGACAAAAAAAACCCTCGATGAGCTCCACCAGGGGAAGAAAACAGTCCAAGAAGTCACTGAGATGGACTCTGTCCGCAGGTACCTGGAGGGCAGCAATTTCATAGCAGGGGTCCTTATCCAGCCAAGCAAGGAGAAGATGAGCATCTACCAGGCCATGAGGAAGGGCATCCTGCGCCCAGGGACAGCGCTGGTGCTGCTGGAGGCACAGGCTGCCACCGGCTACATCATTGACCCCGAGAGAAACAAGAAGTTTTCAGTGGAGGAAGCACTGGGCGCGGGTCTCATCGGAGGGGAGGTTTTTGAGAAGCTCCTCTGCGCAGAAAAAGCCGTGACGGGCTACACCGACCCCTACACCAAAGCCCCAATGTCCCTCTTCGAGGCCATGAACCAAGGGCTGATTGTGAAGAGCCACGGCATCCGCCTGCTGGAGGCCCAGATCGCCACCGGCGGCATCATCGACCCCGTGCACAGCCACCGCCTCCCCGTCGAGGTGGCCTTCCAGCGCGGCTACTTCAACCAGGAGATGAACCAGATCCTCTCCGACCCCAGTGATGACACCAAGGGCTTCTTCGACCCCAACACTCATGAGAACCTCACCTACCTGCAGCTCCTGGAGAGGTGTGTCCAAGATGCAGAGACTGGGTTGTACATGCTACAGGTTGTCCAGGAAGGAGGAAGGTACTTCTACATCGACGAGCTGACAAAGCAGGTTCTGCGCTCAACGCCCCTGGAAGTGAAAGCTGGGAAGTTTAAGGACCAAGAGGTTTCTGTCTGGGAAGTTCTCTGCTCTCACTACATCTCCCAGCAGGAAAGGAAGGAGCTGGTGATGCAGTACAAATGGAAAACCCTGGCACTGGAAGAGCTGAAAGCCCTCATCCTCAAGATAATTGAGGACACAGAGCGAAGAGCAGAAGCCCTCAGGGTGAAAGGACTCCGGGGGGAGGTGTCGGTGTCAGAACTGTTTAACTCGGAGATAATTGACAAGAAAACTTTGGATCAGCTGCAGGATGGGAGTCTCACCCTGGCAAGCCTCACAGAGAGGGACACCATCAAAAGGTACTTGGAGGGCACTGGATGCATCGCCGGGGTTCTACTCCCATCAAGGAAAGAGAAGATGAGCATCTACCAGGCTCTGAAGAAGGGCCTCCTGACGGAGCAGTGTGCCCTGGGGCTGCTGGAGGCACAGGCTGCCACTGGCTTTCTCATTGACCCACTGAAAAACAAGCAGCTCTCGGTGGATGAGGCCGTCTCGTCTGGGCTGGTGGGAAGCGACTTGCACGAGAAGCTCCTGTTGGCAGAGAAAGCTGTGACAGGCTACACAGATCCTCACACAGGACAGAAAATCTCCCTCTTCCAGGCCATCAAGCAAAAGATAACAGCCAAGGAGCACGGCATCCGCCTGCTGGAGGCCCAGCTGGCCACCGGCGGCATCATCGACCCCGTGCACAGCCACCGCCTCCCCGTGGAGGTGGCCTGCCGGCGCGGGTACCTGGATGACGATATGTTCCTCCTCCTTTCTGATCCAGATCATGGTAGTAAAGGTTTTATAGATCCAAACACCCATGAGAAAATCAGTTACAGTCAGCTCCTGCAGAGGTGTTCCAAGGATGGAGGTACGGGCTTGTACCTGCTGCAGGTGATAGAAAAAGCAGATGATTATTTCTACATTGATGAGCAAACCAAAAATGCCCTCCTGGCTACAAAGGTGCAAGTGCCTGTTGGGAAATACCTGGGACAGGTGTTATCCCTGTGGGAACTCCTCTGCTCCGAGTACATCACGGAGGAGAAGAGAAAAGAACTGGTGAAAAAATATAAAGAGGAATCTCACCACATTCTGCAGGGAATCATCGACACCATATTGAACATCATCAAAGACAGAGAAGAGGACAGAAGGGACGTCTGGTTCCAGGGGCTCAGACAGCAAATAACAGCAGAAGAACTTCTCAGTGCACAGATCATCACAGAAGAAACAGTGGAAAAGCTCCAGGAAGGAAAAGAGACGGCACAGGAAATAGCACAGATGGACAGCGTGAGGAGATACCTTGAGGGAACCGGAAGCATCGCCGGTGTGCTGGTGCCCTCCAAAGCCGACCCCACCCAGATGGAGAAGATGAGCATCTACCAGGCCATGTGGAAGGGTATTCTGAGACCAGGGACAGCCCTGGTGCTGCTGGAGGCGCAGGCTGCCACCGGCTTCATCATTGACCCCCTCAACAACAAGAAGCTCTCGGTGGACGAGGCCGTGTCGTGTGGGCTGGTGGGCAGCGAGCTGCAAAAAAAACTTCTCTGTGCAGAGAGAGCCGTGACGGGATACACCCACCCCTGCACAGGACAGAAGATGTCCCTGTTCCAGGCCATGAAGAAGGAGCTGATCGTCAAGGAGCACGGCATCCGCCTGCTGGAGGCCCAGATCGCCACCGGCGGCATCATCGACCCCGTGCACAGCCACCGCCTCCCCGTGGAGGTGGCCTACCGGCGCGGCTACTTCGACCACGAGATGAACCAGATCCTCTGCGACCCCAGCGACGACACCAAGGGCTTCTTCGACCCCAACACCCACGAGAACCTCACCTACCTGCAGCTCCTGCGGCGCTGCGTGCCCGACCCGCACACGGGGCTGCTCATGCTCCAGCTGATGGACAAGGGCTCGGTGCTCTACCAGCTGAGCCAGGAAGCCCGCAAAGCCCTGCAGGCCGCCCGCACCAGCCTCAGCCTGGGGCTCTTCCAGGGCCAGAGCGTCACCGTCTGGGAGCTCCTCTTCTCCCGCTACGTCCCCGACCACCGGCGCCAGGACCTCCTGCGCAAGTACAAGGCGGGGACGCTCACCATCTCCCAGATGATCACGCTCCTGGTGGCCATCGTCACCGAGGCTGAGAGCCAGGGACACGGCGCTGCTGTGGCTCACGAGCCAAGGCAGCAGGAGGTCCCAGCATGGGACAAGAATGGGGAGACCATCGGGACCCAGAAGGAGCAGGAGCTGGAGCAGGAGCAGGAGCTGGAGCAGGAGCAGGAGCAGGAGCAGGAGCAGGAGCAGGGGCAGGAGCAGGAGCAGGAGCTCGAGCTGGAGCGGTCCCTCAAGTCCCACACCATCCAGGTCTCGGCCAGCGACTTCCAGGGCCGGCAGGTCTCCCTGTGGGAGCTCCTCTTCTCCCAGTACATCTCGCAGGCCAAGAGGCAGGAGCTGCTGGGGAAGGTCCGGGCCAGGAGCCTGGCGCTGGACGAGCTGGCCAGGCTCCTCAGCGTCCTGGTCCAGGAGGCGGTGGAGCGCAGCAGCAAGGTGACATTCCCGGGGCTCAGGAGGCAGGTGAGCGCCTCGGACCTGCTGGACTCGGGCATCATCGACAAGGACACGCTGGCCCACCTGGTGCAGGGCTCCAAGACGGTGCAGGAGGTGACGGAAATGGCCTCTGTCAAGCGCTACCTGGATGGCACGGGCTGCATCGCCGGCCTGCTGGTGCCCTCCAAGGCCGACCCCACCCAGATGGAGAAGATGACCATCTACCAGGCCATGTGGAACGGCATCCTGAGGCAGGGCACGGCCCTGGTGCTGCTGGAGGCGCAGGCTGCCACCGGCTTCGTGGTTGACCCGCTCAACAACAAGAAGCTCTCAGTGGACGAGGCCGTGTCGTGCGGGCTGGTGGGCAGCGAGCTGCACGAGAAGCTGCTGTCGGCCGAGCGGGCCGTGACGGGCTACACCGACCCCTACAGCGGGGAGAAGATGTCCCTGTTCCAGGCCATGAAGAAGGAGCTGATCGTCAAGGAGCACGGCATCCGCCTGCTGGAGGCCCAGATCGCCACCGGCGGCATCATCGACCCCGTGCACAGCCACCGCCTCCCCGTGGAGGTGGCCTACCGGCGCGGCTACTTCGACCACGAGATGAACCAGGTCCTCTGCGACCCCAGCGACGACACCAAGGGCTTCTTCGACCCCAACACCCACGAGAACCTCACCTACCTGCAGCTCCTGCGCCGCTGCGTGCCCGACCCGCACACGGGGCTTTATTTCCTTAAAGTTTTTAGTAAATAAATGGAAATCCCTTGGCATTGCGTTTTATTTTCTCTGTTGTGAGTCCTGAATTCATCCCCTGGTTTTCTTTTCTTAAAATGCCATTTTTGAAAGTTCTCATTCTCTCCAGAGAATTTCCTTGTTGTGTTTCTTTCCCAGTGACCAACCCACAACACAGAGGGCTGTGGCGTGACTCCCCCACACACTGTGGTGGAGGTTACAAAGCCTTTGTCTTCTGGAGTCTTCCAGGAGCACAGGAGCAGCCTGGGTTATCTCAGGTCATTTTGCTGAAGTACCTTGTCCTCATTTTCCTCACCCAGGTGTGATTGGAGCCTGTCTCCTGTGGTGTGTGAGGTGCAGTGACAATGGGGGGCTTTGGCTTTTCCTAGTATTTTTATTTTTTAAGTACAAAGAACATTTGTTTCTCAGCAGATTTGGAGGTCATTATTGGAGTTGTAGGTTTTCAAGGTGTCTGGATTAAGGAGGTGTCTGGACTAAGGACACCCTCAGCTTGGAGTGGTTTGGTCTCTCCTTGATACTCAGGCTCAGTTCACTCACATCCTGTGCTTCCCATCCCTCCAACTCTCCAGCTCTCCATGGAGCTTCTCCAGAGGGCTGTGCTGTGGCATCCACACAGGAGCTGCGAGCCTGTGGTCCATGTCACCAGGACATATTTCTAGTCACAGCATCCCAGAATGGCCTGGATTGGAAAAGCCCTTTAAGCTCATCAAGTCCCATCATGACCTCAACACTGACCAGTCCCCACTGACCCATGTCCCTCAGCACTGTGTCTACACGACTCTTCAATCCCTCCAGGGATGGGGACTCCACCACTGCCCTGGGCAACCCCTTCCAATGCCTCAGAACCCTTTCAATGATAAATTCTTCCTCACACCCATAGTTTTTACAGTCTGTCCATCCAGGGCCAGAGCAGCAGAGGGTCCTTTCCCTCTAGCTGGGGCTTTTCTGCATTTCTCAGCTCCTTTTGTTGCCCCGTGTCCTGAGCTGACCCAGCCCACGTGCTCCTGGGGAGGAGGCAGCCCCACCGCTGCTCTGCTGTAGGCTTCAGGGCTGAATAATTCCACTGCTGTTTAATAGAGGGAACTTGATCTCCTTCAGCGCGTCCCCTTGGGCCATGTGCCTTCATTAACCCACTAATGTCCTGGAAAATGGCCTTTTTTTGGCTGCAGCTTGTGTAGCTGACAGCTGGCAGCACGTGTGGATCAGCTGCAGAACTCCTGACCACGACCTGCTGTGTAGCCTGGAGATTTGCATGAGCTCCAAAGTGAGGGGACAAATTAATGGGGAAAGAAGTCCACTGAGGGCTGTTAAAGGCAAAGAAACACCTCTGTCTCAGGAGGACCCTCTGCCTCAGGAGGTCCCTCTGTCTCAGGAGGACCCACTGTCTCAGGAGGTCCCTCTGCTTCAGGAGGACCCTCTGCCTCAGGAGGACCCTCTGTCTCAGGAGGTCCCTCTGTCTCAGGAGGTCCCTCTGTCCCAGGAGGTCCCTCTGTCCCAGGAGGACCCTCTGTCTCAGGAGGTCCCTCTGTCTCAGGAGGACCCTCTGTCTCAGGAGGACCCTCTGTCTCAGGAGGTCCCTCTGCTTCAGGAGGACCCTCTGCTTCAGGAGGTCCCTCTGCCTCAGGAGGTCCCTCTGTCTCAGGAGGACCCTCTGCCTCAGGAGGTCCCTCTGTCTCAGGAGGACCCTCTGCCTCAGGAGGTCCCTCAGTCTCAGGAGGGCCCTCTGTCTCAGGAGGACCCTCTGTCTCAGGAGGACCCTCTGCCTCAGGAGGTCCCTCTGTCTCAGGAGCACCCTCTGTCTCAGGAGGCCCCTCTGTCTCAGGAGGCCCCTCTGTCTCAGGAGCACCCTCTGTCTCAGGAGGACCCTCTGTCTCAGGAGCACCCTCTGTCTCAGGAGCACCCTCTGTCTCAGGAGCACCCTCTGTCTCAGGAGGACCCTCTGCCTCAGGAGGTCCCTCTGTCTCAGGAGGCCCCTCTGTCTCAGGAGGTCCCTCTGTCTCAGGAGGTCCCTCTGCCTCAGGAGGCCCCTCTGTCTCAGGAGGCCCCTCTGTCTCAGGAGGACCCTCAGCTGCAGGTTACCAGAAGGTGGAACACAGGATCAGGGAGGTCTCAGTACGAGCTTGCACTGCTATTACCTACTCAGAGTTGACTCTGATACTGGACAAAGCTGGCTGCAGCACAGTGGAGACATGGACCTTTGTCCTGGGCTGGTGTAATTGCAACTGTCCTACCACCATCTGCCTTACAACATGGGGAAGCACCAGAAACACCATAATCTACCCCAAATGCCAGTGTGTCATGGGGAAGTTTTCAGCTCTCAGGCCTCATCCCACTGGGGTTAGTTCAGCTTCTTCCCACACTGACCCTAGACACTGCCATGCCATCTCCAGAGGGTCTCAATGATTCAGGCTCCCATATCAACCAAGAGGCTTCATGTTCATCTTCCAGTCTTCTGCTTGGAAGTCTAGAAGGAAGATGTAGGAAAGAAGTTCTGGCATGACACTGTAGGCTTCAGGCAGGAAGGGGAAAGCCAGGCCCTCCATGGCAGCATGTCCTGAAGTGGTCCAGGCACCACGTGGAGGTCAGACAGCAGAGATGTGAATTCATCAAGTGGGGATAAGAGATGAAAAGGTGTTGCCATACAAGTTCTGCATCTCCAAGCAAAGGAGAGGCCAAACTCACACTGTTCAAATACAGTGAAAACCAGCATGGAGGAAGGAAAAGGGAAGAGCAGCTGAAAGAAGAAGACCCTTGTTTAAAGACAGCATGGAAAAAAGTGGAGAACTGGGATAAATTTAATCATAGAATCGCTTGGTTGGAAAAGACCTTTGAGATCATCGAGCCCAACCATCCCTGTCCTCTACTAAACCAGATCTCTGAGCACCTCATCTACCTGGCTTTTACACACCTCCAGGGATGGGGACTCCACCACTGCCCTGGGCAACCCCTTCCAGTGCCTCAGAACCCTTTCAGCAAAGAAATTCTTCCTCACATCCCATCTCAGCTGCCCTGGCCACAACTGGAGCCCATTTCCTCTTGTCCTGTCCCTTGGTCCTTGGTTGAACAGACCCACCCCCACCTCTCTCCACCCTCCTTGCAGGGACTTGGACAGAGCCAGAAGGTCTCCCCTCAGCCTCCTTTTCTCCAGGCTCAGCACCCCCAGAACTCATCTTCAACGAGACCCTGGCACACCACGGGCTTCCTGGGAGGAGGCTCAGCAGGAGCCACTGTGACATCAGTGTGGGACACACAGGAGCGCTAGAGGAGGGTGTAGCAGCGTGGGCTGTTATCAGGGAGCTGAGCAACAGGTCAAAGTCACAACTACACCCCCAGACAGCCCTGAACCCAGACCCCAGCTCCAGGGAGCCGGGCACGGGGAAGGTGACACAAGGGACAGCCACCGTCTGTGCCTCTGCGGTCAGGAGCACGGGCAGATACCGAGTGGGGCTGCAGAAAGGGCATAAAAACATAAATAAGGGGTGCAAGGCAGGCAGGGAACCCAAATTTGCTGTTTTCTGTAAGAACAAGGCTGTGGGGAAGCAGCAGGAGAGGTTTCTGGGCGGTTAAACTGCGGCAGCCGCTGCCGGGACGTCACGGAGAGAGAAGCTGGAAATGCTCAAAGGAGAGAAAAGGCAGGAAAAAGCGAGTCCTGTGCAGAGGGCTGGGGTCAGCAGTGGGACCAGAGGGACCATGCTGGGGGCTGGGCTGTTCCACACAGGGCCACGCTCCGAGGAGTGCTGGGGACAGTGAAGGAGCAGATGGTGGTGAATTGTTCAGCTCAGTCAAGCTCCAGCTGCAAAACCCACGGGAAGGGCAGGAAACGGGGAGACTGGGCTGAACCAGCAGGTGAGGGTCGAGGTGGACACGGGGAGAAGCAGTCCTGGTGCCCACAGACCCAGCTCTGAGCTGGTATCCATCAGCAGCAAGAGCTGTAGGAGATTATTTGATGTGTGTCGTGATGGAGGGAAGACCCAGAGGCTCAATATGAGTGATCAGCAAGCTCTGTTTATTGATTACATCTGTGCTCCTCATATACAGTGGTTAATTAAGCTCATGCATATTCCTAAAGACCCACACTGATTGGTTTATTAATTTTCCTGGGAACTTTCTCTTTGTTATAACAGGTGGCTTTGCTCTGTTCACATCTCAAGGACGTCACCAGGATGCTCCTCATTTTGCAGTTACCAGCTTAAAGCTGCTCCCTTCTGTTTCCCAGCTTATTTTGCTGAAGTTGTTGGAAGTCCCAAGGACAAGTCAGTGTCCTGGAGACTTCTGCTAATTCACCCTGGCTTATGTCAAGGGTCTAAGCTGGCTTCTACCCTCGCTGCTAAGCCTCTGATTGTACAACATCTCTGGTGCTCTGCAGCAATGTGGGCTCAGCAGCAGTTGGAATAAATCAAATGATGGTGACCCTGCCCGTGCCAGGATAACTCACACACGCTGTGTCCACCCCAAGGCACCACACAGAACCCCAAGAGGACACCAGGCTCCTCACTCAGATCCTGCACCCTGGATCTCAGCAGTGGCCCAGCTTTGATGGTCCGTGGGGTTTCAGTGGGGTGAGGCAGTGTGGAAGGAGAGCACCTGCTCCTTCAAGGGTATCTCAGCAAAGGAGCCATCAACAGGAAGATACAGAAGGAAACTTGATGGACAGATGATGCAGGAGAACAAACCTGGCCAGTCCCACCAGTCAGTCTGGATGTCTGCAGTGAGAGGATGTTTATTTTTTCTGTTGAGTTTATAAGGAAACAGGGAGACAGAAACCTGAGCAATTAGTGTTAATGAAGACAAGAACCAGAGACAAACCTGGTCAGTGGCACTAATTGATGGGCTGTCAAGAAGCTGCAGGCACAGCAGGACCTCACAGCTGGTACTGGTGTAACCCTGAGGGTCTAAGGAGGGGCCTCAGCTCTTGGGATCTAGGGAGGGTCCCACAGCCTGGAGAAAAGGAGGCTGAGGGGAGACCTTCTGGCTCTGTCCAAGTCCCTGCAAGGAGGGTGCAGAGAGGTGGGGGTGGGTCTGTTCCACCAAGGAGCAAGGGACAGGACAAGAGGAAATGGGCTCCAGCTGTGGCCAGGGCAGCTGAGATGGGATGTGAGGAAGAATTTCTTTGCTGAAAGGGTTCTGAGGCATTGGAAGGGGTTGCCCAGGGCAGTGGTGGAGTCCCCATCCCTGGGGGGATTTAACAGACGGGCAGACGAGGTGCTGAGGGACAGGGTTAGAGGTGGAGTTGTCAGTGTTGGGTTTATGGTTGGACTCGATGATCTTAAAGGTCTTTTCCACCCTCTGTGATGCTGTGATTCTATGAGCAAGTTCACTGCAGAGGGTGGCCGGGAGCAGCTGCTGCCCCGGAACACCCCAGCCCCAGCCCAGCACCCCGCCTTACCTGCCTGCCCGCCCCCGCCGCGGGCCGGGTGCCCTGAAGCAGCAGCCAAAGTCCTGCCCATCCCTGTTTCCCGGGAATCCCGTGGCAGGTAAAGGTGCTCCAGAGCTGCTTTCCCACCAGGTCCGAGTTGCGCAATCCCGGCTCCCCGCGCCGGGGTACAGAAGCGTTTTTGTCTCTTCTGTTTGTGGGCGGGGACCTGCCCGTGCCCATCCCCCGGTGCGGGGCCTGGCCGGCTCGGTGCGGGTTTGGAAAGGGACATTTCTGTCCCTCTTCCCTTCCACAGCCCCGTGCGCTGCTCAGCCGAGCGGGAACAGGCAGAGCGGGCGTGGCAGCGTGAGGTACCTGCAGCCAAGGTGAAGTTCCCCCCTCGGGTCCAGCGTCACCAGCTCACCTGGCAGGTCCCAAGTCAGCTCCACACCTGCTGGGAGCAACCACACAGCGCATGGGCGGCTCCACACCTGGAGACACCTCTGCCACCGGGAATCCCAGTGCACGAGCTCCACACCGTGGGTGACACCAGGCAGAGGAGCACGGGATGCTGCTGGGTTCCTCCGGTTAACCTTGTCCCTTGCCATGTGCAGGGGCTGCACCAGCGTGGGGGTCCCAGGAGGGCTGCCCGTGTGGGGGTGTCCCAGGAGGGCTGCCCGTGTGGGGGTGTCCCAGGAGAGCTGCCCATGTGTGGGTGTCCCAGGAGGGCTGCCCCAGCATGGGGTGTCCCAGGAGAGCTGCTCATGTGGGGGTGTCCCAGGAGAGCTGCTCATGTGGGGGTGTCCCAGGAGGGCTGCATGAGTGGGGGTGTCCCAGGAGGGCTGCCCCAGTGTGGGGTTTCCCAGGAGAGATGCATGAGTGTGGGTGTCCCAGGAGAGCTGCCCATGTGTGGGTGTCCCAGCAGAGCTGCCCATGTGAGGGTGTCCCAGGAGGGCTGCCCATGTGTGGGTGTCCCAGGAGAGCTGCCCATGTGTGGGTGTCCCAGGAGAGCTGCCCATGTGGGGGTGTCCCAGGAGGGCTGCCCAAGCACAGGGGCTGCCCTCTCCACACCGGGTGTGAGGCTGTTGCCTGCCATGGGTGTCACCCTCGGCAGTGACCCCTGAAGGTCTCTATGCCAGCAGCCAGACGTCCAAGGGCTCAGCTGGGTGGCTGCAGGGACTGATGCTCCTGGGACAGCCAGAAGGTTGTCATGTCAGCACCTGAGCTCTGGCAGAGGAGGTTTCCCCAATCAAAAGCTGAAGGAAAGCAACGCTCCTCAAACACTGCAGTGCTGAAGCCCTCTCCCTGCTCTCTGATGTGGTTCGTGGCTGCTCCAGCCAAGGACACCCACACCTTCCGGCAGGTGAGGTCGAGCTCCAGGCTGCAGAGCCCCAAGCCCAGGTGTCTCCATGCCAGCCAGGCTTCCTGGGAAGCTGCAGGAGCAGCTGCTGAGTCACCCAGCAGCGGGGAGGACGGGGGCATCCCTGGCTCTGCATTCTGGCTCTGCTCTCCGTAGTGAGGGGCAGCGAGAGAGGCGGTGGCAGCGCACACCGGGGTGTCAGATGCCCCCCGAGTCCTGCACGCTCTCCTGAGCTTCCTTCACTTCTGTTTCACATAAAATCCGTTTGTCCTTCTAATACCCAACAGCTCTGAGGCCACACAGACACAGCTGGGGGCAGCCCTGACCACCCAGTGCCACGTGTATGGGTCCTGATGTGACACAAACTGTCCCCTCCCTGCCTTCTGCTGAGCACAGGACCTGGAGGCACCTGGGCTCTGCCCTGCTGGGCAGGGACAAGTGTCCCCATGCCTTTAACACACCAGGGCACAGTGGCTTTGGGAACGGGGCTGAGAGGATTTCAGCCCCAGAGACAAAGCCAAGGGCCAGGAGGAGATGCCCACCCTGTGCCTCTGCCTGAGGGTGGCCGAGGCAGTGAGTGAGCTGGACAGGACCCAGGTCTGGCACCCAGCACACACCCAACCCTGCCCAGTAGGACCAGGGCTTCAGCTCTGCAGCTCAGGGATTGGCATTTACCAAACCAAGAGGCTCAGTGCAGTCGCTGCCGTGCTCCTTCTCCCACCTGGGCAAGGTGTGTGGGCACTGGAGTCACCCCTGGGACACTGCAATGGCCACCTGCCTGGAGAGGCACTTGTGAACTAGATATTAGGGAGAAATTCTTCACTGTGAGGGTGCTCAGACACTGGAACAGGCTGCCCAAGGAAGCTGTGGCTGCTCCTCCCTGGAAGTGTTCTGGGCCAGGCTGGATGAGGCTTTGAGCAACCTGGTCTAGTGGAAGGTGTCCCTGCTGCTGGCAGGGGGGTTGGCACTGGATGAGCTTTAAGGTCCCTCCCAACCCAAACCAGTCCATGGTTCTGTGATTCTATAACTCTGTTTAAGGCAGCTGGTGCCTGTGAGGGAGGTGGGGCTGCTCAGAGACCTGCTCATGCAGGAGGAGGTGACAGCCAGGGCTGATTCACTGCAGGTGACGTTTGTGTGCAAGCGCAGGTCACCCCAGCAGCCAAGGAAGAGCAGGTCCATGTGGCCTGTGGTTGCTTTGTGGACACATCCTACAGCAGCTGTGTGCAAGTGGTCAGAGGAGTCATGCTCTGGGCTCTGGCAAGCATCTGATGTGCTCTCCAGGGCTGTAACGGGACCTGGGCCCCAGCTGAGCGGAGGCGTCCACCGTGGGGAGATAAATCACAGCCTCTGTTCTGACAGATGCAAAGCTGCACCTTCAAGGGAAGCCACCAACCACCAGCACTTCAGAGGTGTCTAAACGAGCTGGGCCAGCTCCAGGTAGTGGTCCAGTGTCAGTGGTACAGCTCAGAGGAGTGCCCTGCTTGGTCAAGGTCATGCTGTGCCGTGTCTGAGGAGCACAAAGTGACCAACAAGAGCAACTCAGCGCTGCCTTGGGGATGTTCATCTGGAGCGGGGTCTGTGCTGCTCAGAGCAGGCTGATGGAAGAAAAGAGAGGTGGGATCCTCCTGCCTGGCCCAGGTCAGAGGGACTGGAGGATCTTAGAGGTCTTTTCCAACCTTAATGATTCTGTGGGTACCCCTAACACCCCCTTGGACTCTGCTCCTGCCAAGGATGCAGCTCGGAACAAAACTTCTGCTGTAGCCCAACTGGAATAGCTGAACCCACAGTGAGGTGCAGTAAATTTGTGGCACCAGTAACCACCCAACACAGCACAGGCTGAAAAGAGATGTCAGGCAAGGAAGGGCTTCTGGGGATGGAGCAGAGAACAGAAAGGTCCTGGTCCTGTGTCCACCTTCACCCCTGTGAATAGAGGGATCTCCTGCCCAGGTGTGTTCCCCAGAGCCAAACCGACCTCGGTGAGTCAGAGGGAAAATGCCTCTCTGTGCTGATCATCCAGTCTGGCAAGCACCCACGCAGGCAGGAATGTGCACCCAAAGCAGGACACCCCGGGAAGGAAAGGCAGGAGCAGGCAGCACCTCCTCCGTGCAGGGCCACCGAGTCACACACACCCACGCAGGGCACGAGTCACAGGATCCCAGAACGGCCCAGACTGGAAAAGCCCTTGAAGCTCCTCAAGTCCAACCATGACCCCAACACTGACCAGTCCCTGACTGACCCATGTCCCTCAGCACTGTGTCTACATGACTCTTCAATCCCTCCAGGGATGGGGACTCCACCACTGCCCTGGGCAACCCCTTCCAATGCCTCAGAACCCTTTCAGCAAAGAAATTCTTCCTCACATCCCATCTCAACTGCCCTGGCCACAACTGGAGCCCATTTCCTCTTGTCCTGGCCCTTGCTCCTTGGTGGAACAGAGCCACCCCCACCTCTCTGCACCCTCCTGTCAGGGACTTGGACAGAGCCAGAAGGTCTCCCCTCAGCCTCCTTCTCTCCAGGCTCAGCACCCCCAGTTCCCTCAGCCGGGAACTCAGCACACTTGTGCTCCAGACCCTTCCCCAGCTCCGTTCCCTTCTCTGGACACGCTCCAGCACCTCCAGGTCCTTCTTGGACTCAGGGGCCCAACACTGAACCCAGCATTCGAGCTGCGGCCTCACCAGTGCTGGGTAAAATCCCAGCAGCACAATGGCTGGGGAACGTGCAGCTGCCGGCTCACACAGGCTGATCCTTGCACACTCACACACACAGAGCCACGTGTGCACACGCTCACGTGGAGTCACCCACAGGCAGAGTCACACGCAGGCACACGCAGGCACACGCAGGCACACTCAGGCACACAAGGGCACACACACACACACACGTGTGGGTTGGTGGGAGCACAGACACTGTCACAAACACAGCCACAGACGTGGCCACCACCCAGAGCCACACAAGCGCTTGTGCACCCAGAACCACCCAACCAACACCACACTGGGCCTGGAGGTGGGTGCTGGGTTCACCAGAGCTGTGACCAAGGTGTGATGGGACGTGGCCCATCCTACACTGACACAGAAACAGACCCAAACACGGGATGAGCTTCAGCCTCGCTCATCCTCACTTGTAGGGGGCCTGGAAAAAAGCTGGGGAGGGACTTTTCATAAGGGCAGTTAATGACAGGACAAGGGACAATGGCTCTAAGCTGAAAGAGGCGAGGTTTAGGTGAGATATTGGGAAGAAATTCTTTGGTGTGAGGGTGGTGAGACCCTGTCCCAGGTTGCCCAGAGAAGCTGTGGCTGCTCCTCCCTGGAAGTGGTCTGGGCCAGGTTGGATGAGGCTTTGAGCAACCTGGTCTGGTGGAAGGTGTCCCTGCTGCTGGCAGGGGGTTGGGACTGGATGTGCTTTAAGGTCCCTTCCAACCCAAACCATTCAATGATTTTATGATCCCAAAGCTGGTCAGAGCCATGAGCTGGTCAACCTGTGCAAGCCCTCTGCAAGCAAGGGGTTGGTCAGGTGCCCTGAGCTCCTGGGCAGTCTCTGGCCATGGCACAGTGCTGGCCATCCCTGCTTACCACGAGCATGAGATCCTCCATCCTGGAGCTGCTTCAGCCAGAGGCATGGACCACCCACTCCACACCCTGTGATCGACACCAGCAGCCACCACAGCTCCAGTGAGCAGTCTCTCCTGGTGCCCGCTTCCAGGACCAGGGTGGTTTTGGATTGTCGTGGTGTACAACTGTCTGTGTAGCTGTGGCTACATAGAATCACAGAATCACAGAATTTTAGTGGTTGCAAAAGACCTTTAAGATCATTGAGCCCAACCATGAACCCAACATTGCCACCTTCACCCCCAAACCATGTCCCTCTGCACCTCATCTAAATCCCACCAGGGAAGGTGACTCCACCACCTCCCTGTGTAGCCTGCTCCAATGCTTCACCCTTTTGGTGAGGAAGTTTGTCCTCAGATCCCATCTAAACCTCCCCTGGCGCAACTGGAGGCCATTTCCTCTTGTCCTGTCCCTTGGTCCTTGGTGGAACAGACCCACCCCCACCTCTCTGCACCCTCCTTGCAGGGACTTGGACAGAGCCAGGAGGTCTCCCCTCAGCCTCCTTCTCTTCAGGCTCAACACCCCCAGTTCCCTCAGCCTCTCCTCCAGTCACCACTCACCCAAGCACCAGGGAGAGATGAGCCCCACGTGTCACACCGGGGACGGCCACTGTGCCCCAGCCCCTGCCACCCCTCCTGAGCTCCTGGGGGTGCCGTGCCCCGTGCTGTGGTGGTTGGGTGTCTGTGTCTGAGCTGTGCTCCCGTATTTCACACGGGGCAGGGCCACCGTGCCGTCCCCAGGGGCGGGGAGGGGAAGGATTTAAATTGAGTGCTCACCTCGGCTGCTCATCCTGGCTGGGAGGCGGCAGGAGGAGGAGGAGGAGGAGGAGGAGGAGGACCAGAGCCTGCCGGGGAGCCAGCTAGCTGCTCTGGATACGTGTCCAGCAGGTAGGACAGAGCCCATCTGGAGGGGACACCAGGGCCACCACACAGCCCCACTTTGGCACGGTACCCTCCATGCAGATGCCAAGGGTCTGTGACGGACACAGGGACCTTGTCCCTACCCAAAACCTGGTGATGGAGGGCAGCTGCTGCTGTCCAAGGGTGAGCAGGAGGTCCCCAGGCAGGACTCGGTCCTTTGCAAGAGGGGACAAAGTGACAGAGCAGCACCAAGGCTGGATGGAGCTGCTGCTCCACATGATGCACTTGGTGTCCTCAAGCCTTCAGCTGAGTAGACCGGGACATTGGGATATGGGAGGGAAGGAACCAGAGCTGTGGGACCTGCCTGAGCCTGAGGCAGCCCAGACAGGAGCTGCTGACTGGCGCGGGGGGTCTCGGCCGGGAGCCGGGCTGGGGGCTGCGAAGAGAGCACCGGGCTGGGGGCTGCGAGGTGAGCACCGGACTGGGCGCTGCCAGGTGAGAGCACCGGGATGGGGGCTGCCAGGTGAGAGCACCGGGCTGGGGGCTGCGAGGTGAGAGCACCGGGCTGGGGGCTGCGAGGTGAGAGCACCGGGCTGGGCGCTGCGAGGTGAGCACCGGGCTGGGGGCTGCGAGGTGAGCACCGGGCTGGGGGCTGCGAGGTGAGCACCGGGCTGGGCGCTGCGAGGTGAGCACCGGGCTGGGGGCTGCGAGGTGAGCACCGGGCTGGGGGCTGCCAGGTGAGAGCACCGGGCTGGGGGCTGCCAGGTGAGAGCACCGGGCTGGGGGCTGCGAGGTGAGCACCGGGCTGGGGGCTGCGAGGTGAGCACCGGGCTGGGCGCTGCGAGGTGAGAGCACCGGGCTGGGGGCTGCGAGGTGAGAGCACCGGGCTGGGGGCTGCGAGGTGAGGACCGGGCCGGGGGCTGCGAGGTGAGCACCGGGCTGGGGGCTGCGAGGTGAGCACCGGGCCGGGGGCTGCGAGGTGAGCACCGGGCCGGGGGCTGATGTGATTTCACTCCCCGGGGTGCAGGCAGGAACTGGGACCACGGCATGGCCAGGACACGGCTCCAGCTGGAAAACCGCTTCCACTGGGAACTCTTGGGCTGGGCTGCTTGAAAGCAGCAGCAGCTCCTGCGCCGGGAGCGGCGTGTGCAGCCCAGCCCCGGCACCGGGAGCTCTGATTAGAGACCAGCTAATGACAGCTTGCAGCTGGGCAGTGGCTTTCCAGTACAGGGTGTTTACACGACATCCGTGTCCTACATAGGTGTCGTGTCTGCTCCAGGGTGTGACACAGCACTCCGCTTTGTCCCGGTCCCTGTGCAGCACAACCAGCCCTTCACCTCCTGGATGTCCCAGCCAGAGAAGCTGCTCTCTGGGGCTGGTGACACAAGGTGGGACAGAGCCGCTGGCTGTGGAAGAGCCCGAAGCCATGGGCAGGGTCCCCAAGGAGGCAGGGGCTGGTCTGTAACTGCTGGGTTCCACCTCTCCCCTGCCCTGATCCATCTACACCAGCATCAATCCAATATTTAAATGCTCAAAAGCCCTGACTCAGACACTTCCAGACCAGTTAGGTCAACACTCAGAGAATGGAGCTGGAACCCTGATCATGAGCAAAACACCTCATTAACGTCACTCACTGCAGCTCATGGGACATGGGTGTTCCCAAAGAAGTGTTCTGGGGTTTGGTTTTGCTGTTTTTATAAGACCATGGCCTCATCACCACACAATGCTGTGGATGCTGAAAGCTTGCAGGGCTTCCAGGAGAGAGCAGGTGACTGCATGGGAGACATCCCTTGAGGATTCCTGCAGACCCCAAATGTGTCCAGCTCACAAAATCCACTGAGCTGAAAGCAGTCAGAGCTTGACATAGAAACCAGGGAGGAGAAGGCACCAGGGAGACATTCTAGTGGCCTCCCAGCACCTGAAGGGGCTCCAGGAATGGTGGGGAGGGACTTTGGCCAAGGGCAGGGAGTGAGAGAACAAGGGGTGATGGCTTGAAACTGGCAGAGGGGAGATGGAGCTGAGATGTGAGGAAGAAATTGTTTGGTGTGAGGGTGGTGAGACCCTGGCCCAGGTTGGCCAGAGAAGCTGTGGCTGCTCCTCCCTGGAAGTGTTCTGGGTCAGGTTGGATGAGGCTTTGAGCAACCTGGTCTAGTGGAAGGTGTCCCTGCTGCTGGCAGGGGGGTTGGGACTGGATGAGCTTTGAGGTCCCTTCCCACCCAAACCAGTCTGCATGGCCATGGGTTTGGGCACGGCTGTCTTCTTCTGAAGCACTTCAGGCAGAACTGCTGGTGTCTTGGTTAAGGGTGCTGCATGTTTATGGGCTGGATTAACTGTGCTCAGGGTGCTGAGGGACATGGGTTAGAGGTGGATTTGGTGGTGTCAGGTTTATGGTTGGACTCCATGATCTTAAAGGTCTTTTCCAACCACTGTGATGCTGTGATTCTAACTGTGAGTGCTCACACCAATTGCAGAGGAGGTGCCTGAAGGGGAGAGACCTCAGCCAGCAGCCACCCACAGCAGCTTCCTTGAGGCACCTGCTCTTCACCCCTCACTCCTGTCTTAATTTTCATTTATTTATATAAATTTTATCTACCCTTGTACCTACACAACAATGAGCTAACCACAAAGACTGACCATTCCTGACCTCCCATGGCTAGAAGGAGCTAGAAGCTCCCAGCCCACTCCACTCCACTCCACCCTCTGTGCTGTTCTTCTTGGAGTCAGTGACTTGGAGGTTGCAGGCTGGATCCAGGGAGCTGCCATGGAATAGATTTCTCACACACCAACCAGGCTCACCCTGAAGGTTTCCTTCACACTGAACCTTCTCTTGAGGTGCTGGTATAAGAGATGTCTAAGTCATCTCCAGTAATCATTCCAGAGCTGCTCAGCCCCGCTTCCTCGTCCACTCCCTTTCCAGCACCGTTTTCCTGCACTGAGGGCAGGAGCTCTCTGGAACAGGCACCAAACCTTCTGGCCACCACAGTGCTGCAGCTCAGTGCCAAGACTCCCAGCTGCACAGAGATGGGCAGAGCCCACCACTGCAGCTGGGAGGTGCCCAGCGTGTGCACAGGAGAGCACAGGGGCCAGGCTGGCACTGATGGTGGAAATTGTGGGCTTTGTTTGTTTGAGGATAAGATCACAGAATCCCAGAATCACCAGGATTGGAAAAGCCCTTTGAGATCATCGAGTCCAACCATGAACCCAGCACTGACCAGTCCCCACTGACCCCTGTCCCTCAGCACTGTGTCTACACCACTCTTCAATCCCTCCAGGGATGGGGACTCCACCACTGCCCTGGGCAACCCCTTCCAATGCCTCAGAACCCTTTCAGCAAAGAAATTCTTCCTCACATCCCATCTCAGCTGCCCTGGCCACAACTGGAGCCCATTTCCTCTTGTCCTGTCCCTTGGTCCTTGGTGGAACAGACCCACCCCCACCTCTCTGCACCCTCCTGTCAGGGACTTGGACAGAGCCAGAAGGTCTCCCCTCAGCCTCCTTTTCTCCAGGCTCAGCACCCCCAGTTCCCTCAGCCTGAACTCAGCACACTTGTGCTCCAGACCCTTCCCCAGCTCCGTTCCCTTCTCTGGACATGCTGGACCAGAAGATGTGCTCTGCTGCTTCCAGAGAGCTCTCATCTGCTGTTCAAGAGGGAGCTGGACAAGGGCCACTCTCGCCCCAAGATTGCTGCTGAGAGAGGGGGGCGGCAGCAAAGCCCCAGACCCCTCTCCCCACTTCTCTCTGGGTTCCTGCCCCCACGTCCAGGGAGGTGGCTCTCCTCACACAGACCATGAGAGCTGCACGAGGACCTGTGTCTCACCAAATCTTTTCTTCCTCTCTCCTCAGAAAAACACGGTGCCCCACAGCAGCAGCACTGATCCCCAGAGACAAGGCAGAAGATGAGTGGACTTCCTCAGAACAACAAATCCATCAGCACAGGAAGCAGCCTGATTGCAGGTGGACACCAAGAGATGGGTGGGGGTGGGAATAACTTCATAGCTGGAGTCTTCATCCAGGCCATGAATAAGAAGATGAGTATCTATGATGCCATGATGAGGGGGCTCCTGACACCAGGCACTGCCCTGGTGCTGCTGGAGGCACAGGCTGCTTCAGGGCTCCTCACCGACCCTGGGAGGAACGAGAAGCTCTCGGTGAAAGAGGCCCTGACTGCAGGGCTCATCGGCAGGGATTTTTACGAGAAGCTGCTCTCAGCAGAGGGAGCTGTGATGGGATACACAGAGCCATACACAGGACACAAGATCTCCCTCTTCCAGGCCATGCAGAAGGAGTTCATCGTCAAGGACCACGCCATCCGCCTGCTCCAGGCCCAGATCGCCACCGGCGGCATCATCGACCCCGTGCACAGCCACCGCCTCCCCGTGGAGGTGGCCTTCCAGCGTGGCTACTTCGACCAGGAGATGTTCCAGTTTCTTTCTAACCCCAAGAATCAAACAAGAAGTTGCTTCGACCCCAACACCCACGAGAACCTCACTTACACCCAGCTCCTGCGGCGCTGCGTGCCCGACCCGCACACGGGGCTGCTCATGCTCCAGCTGATGGACAAGGGCTCGGTGCTCTACCAGCTGAGCCAGGAAGCCCGCAAAGCCCTGCAGGCCGCCCGCACCAGCCTCAGCCTGGGGCTCTTCCAGGGCCAGAGCGTCACCCTCTGGGAGCTCCTCTTCTCCCGCTACGTCCCTCATCACCAGAGAGAGGAGCTGCTGAGGAAATACAAGGCGGGGACGGTGACTGTCCCAGAGATGATCACTGTCCTCACCACCATCATCACCAGGGCAGAGATGGAAAATGGGGACCTGAGCTCATCCCCAGTTACACCCAACACCGAGGTGGGAGCAGCTCAGGATACCCACTCCCAGGAGCAACAGTTGAGAAAGTCCTTAAAGTCTGCAACCATCCACGTCACGGCTGGTGAGTTCCAGGGGCAAAAGGTTTCCTTGCTGGATCTGCTCTTTTCCAAGTACATCCCTCAAGGGAAGAGGCAGGAGCTGCTGGAGCTGTACAGAGCAGGGATACTGACCACGGAACAGGTGGCTGCTGTGGTCACCACCATCATAAACAGAACACAAGATGCAAATGCCACACTCATGGCAAACGCCAGGAGTCCACACAAGGAGATGACACCGGCAGGGGAGAATGGAGATGGTTTTTCAACACAAGATGCACAACTAGATAACATCTTGAAGTCAACCCCCATTGATGTGCCAGCTGGTGAGCTGCAGGGGAGGCAGGTCTCTGTGTGGGACCTGCTCTTCTCCAGCTACATCCCTGAGGAGAAAAGGCAGGAGCTCCTGGAGCTGTACCATGAGAGGATATTGACCCTGGAGCAGATGGTAACTGTTGTCACCACTGTCATCAAGAAAAAAGAATCTACAAGCAGGAAATTCCTAATTGCAGTCAAGACTTCTGCCCAGGACACTGTGTCAGGGGCAGGAGAGAAGGATGGTGACTCCTCCAAAGAAGAACCATGGGAAACAGCCCTGAAAACCACATCCATCAACGTGGAGGTCGGGGAGTTTCGGGGCCACAAAGTCTCTGTGTGGGACCTGCTCCACTCCAAGTACATCCCTGAGGAGAACAGGAAGGAGCTGCTGGAGCTGTACCAGGCAGGAGAGTTAACCCTTGAGCAGGTGAAAACTGTTGTCAGCACCATTGTGACCAAGGCAGAAGCAGCAAGGGCAGAGCCATCATCAAATGTGAGTAGTCCAAGAGCAGAGTCGACAGTGGCAGAGGCTGAGCACACCCACCTGCAGGAGGACAGGACCTGGGAAGAGACCCTGAAGTCCACCCCAGTTGAGATGTCAATGGGTGAGTTCCAGGGGAGGCAGGTCTCTGTGTGGGACCTGCTCTTCTCTGACTACATCCCTGAGGAGAAAAGGCAGGAGCTCCTGGAGCTGTACTGTGCGGGGACACTGGCCTTGGAGAGATTGATAACTGTTGTCACCACCCTCATTAAGAAAAAGGAATCTACAAGCAGGAAATTCCTAATTGCAGTCAAGACTTCTGCCCAGGACACGGTGTCAGGAGAGAAGGATGGTGACTCCTCCAAAGAAGAACCATGGGAAACAGCCCTGAAAACCACATCTGTCGATGTGGAGGTTGGGGAGTTTCGGGGCCACAAGGTCTCTGTGTGGGACCTGCTCCACTCCAAGTATATCCCTGAGGAGAACAGGAAGGAGCTGCTGGAGCTGTACCAGGCAGGAGAGTTAACCCTTGAGCAGGTGAAAACTGTTGTCAGCACCATTGTGACCAAGGCAGAAGCAGCAAGGGCAGAGCCATCATCAAATGTGAGTAGTCCAAGAGCAGAGTTGACAGTGGCAGAGGCTGAGCACACCCACCTGCAGGAGGACAGGACCTGGGAAGAGACCCTGAAGTCCACCACAGTTGAGATGTCAGTGGGTGAGTTCCAGGGCAGGCAGGTCTCTGTGTGGGACCTGCTCTTCTCCAGGTATATTTCTGAGGAGAAAAGGCAGGAGCTCCTGGAGCTGTACCAGGCAGGGACCCTCACCACTCAGGACCTGGTCAGCACCATCAGCACCACTGTGACAGACAGCAAAGACAGGCATGTGGCAGCCCTGCCCCAGCAGACAGTGGCTCTCCTCCAGTCTGAGGGCTCCTACATCACTCTTGGCCAGTTCCAGGAGCAGAGGGTGTCGGTCTGGGAGCTCCTCTCCACCAAGCAAGTCTCGGAGTACAAACGAGAGGCACACCTCGACACCTACGGCACGGGAGGGCTGACCATCAACAGGATCACCATCACCACCACCGTCATCACAGGTCCACAGCAGCAGAGGAGACCCCACCAGAGGCACTAGCCCCTCCTCCAGAGAGGAGCCAGCTCTGCCTCCTGGAGCTTGCTCTCCACATTAACTCAGTCTTGGGCTGGGAAGAGCGGTGACAAACCTGGGTGTGGCACGGGAGGGCACCTGGTTAAACTCCTCCTGGCTCAACCACCACCTTGCTGAGATTTCTTTTGCCCAACAGAGCTTTCCTGAGGAGGGGGTCTGGGGAGGGTCCAGGAAGGGCTGTGACCATGGCTGTCCCTCAGCTCTGCTGCTGCAAGCTGGGGCCATGGGGACCTGCTGGGCTGTGGAGCTCACTGCACACACTTGGGTTGGGGAGGGGGGCTCTGACCTGCGGCGGGGAGCGGCTGCTGGAGAGATCAGAGAACCTTGGACTGGGTTGGGTTGGGAGGGACCTGTCAGGGGCCCAACACTGACCCCAGCACTCGAGCTGTGGCCTCACCAGTGCCCAGTGCAGGGGGGAGAGAACTTCCCTGCTCCTACTGGCCACACTGGTGCTGATCCAGGCCAGGATGCCCTTGGCCTTCTTGGCCACCTGGGCACTCTGCTGGCTCCTGTTCAGCTGCTGTTGCCCAACCCCCCCAGGTCCCTCTGTGCCCAGCAGCTCTCCCCCCACTCCTCCCCAAGCCTGGAGCTGCCGGGGGCTGTTGTGACCCAGTGCAGGACCTGACACTTGGCCTGGTTGAAAACATCCCCCAGTCTCCCTCAGCCACCCCAGCCTGGTCCCACTGGGGTGACTCCCCCAGCCCAGGGTCCCACAGACAGATGTCCCTACAGCATGGGGTCCCCAGGGCCCCCCCAGTCCACGGCCTTGGCCAGCCATCCCCCTTCCTCCCAAGGGGAAGAGGAGGGGCAGGCGCTGAGCTCTTCTCTCTGGCCACCAACGCCAGGAGCAGAGGCCATGGCAGGAAGATGTGGCAGGGGAGGGGGAGGTTGGCCATGAGGAAAAGGTTCTTGAGGCAGAGGGTGGTGGAGCACTGGCACAGGCTCCCCAGGGAGGTGCTCATGGCCCCAAGGCTGACAAGATTCCAGCAGCATTTGGCCAAGGCCCTCAGGGCCATGGTGTGAATGTTGGGCTTGTCCTGTGCAGGGACAGGAGTTGGACTCCATCATCCTGGTGGGTCCCTTCCAACTCACAACATTCGATGATTCCATGATTCTATGATGCCATGGGGTCTCATCAAGCCACACAGCAGGTCCC
Organism: Caprimulgus europaeus; assembly: GCA_907165065.1. Next base: position 392,729 of record OU015525.1, on the reverse strand, counting down.
CATCATCCCCCTCTTGAAGCACCCAGCTGTTGGGGCTCCCCAGACCCCTTGCCACCCACACATGGCCATGGCTCTGGGGCCAAGGGGCTCCACAGGGCACCGGTACACACAAGGGTGAGTGCCCCATCCCTGCCAGCCCTGCCTGGAGCTACTGGAGCCAGTGCAGAGGAGGCCACGAGGATGATGCCAGGGCTGGAGCAGCTCTGCTGTGAGGACAGGCTGAGAGAGTTGGGGCTGTTCAGCCTGGAGAAGAGAAGGCTCCAGGGAGACCTTGTAGTGGCCTCCCAGTACCTGAAGGGGCTCCAGGAAGGCTGGGGAGGGACTTTGGCCAAGGGCAGGCAGTGACAGAACAAGGGGTGATGGCTTGAAAGTGGCAGAGGGGAGCTGGAGCTGAGATGTGAGGAAGAAATTCTTCCTCAGGAGGCTCTGGCCCAGAACAGGGCCCTGCAGGTGCTGCTCCCCCTCTCTAGTCATTGAATCACAGAATCATGCAATGATTTAGGTTGGTTTTAAAGCTCATCCAGTCCCACCCCCCCTGCCAGCAGCAGGGACACCTTCCACTAGACCAGGTTGCTCAAAGCCTCATCCAACCTGGCCCAGAACACTTCCAGGGAGGAGCAGCCACAGCTTCTCTGGCCAACCTGGGCCAGGGTCTCACCACCCTCACACCAAAGAGTTTCTTCCTCACATCTCAGCTCCATCTCCCCTCTTCCCATGTTCTTGCTCCTTGCATGGGACTGGCACCAGCATGTGCTGCTGGCTCTGGGGTGGACAGAGGAGCCTGGATTGTGTTGGCAAGCAGAGGATGGTGGGCAGGAGGACTCAGCAGCCAGGCTGGTGAAGCTTGTGGAAGGAGTTGGTGCCAGTTCCAGCCTGCCTGGGGCTGGGGGGCTGGGAGGGCTCCAGATGGCTCCGGGACTGGGACTGCACTCCCACAGGAAACGCTGGATCTCCAAAAAAGCCGCTGAAAGCAAAGCGCCGTTGTGTAAGGAGCAGCCGCATACATTTGCATAGTGACGAGCCCGTTGCATAACCGAGTGCATCTCAACAGTCCCCGAGCACTCTGTGGAGCTTGGGGGCAGCAGGGGAAAAGAAAGGGTCAGATCCCGAGCGCCCGCTGCCCGGTCCCTGCGGGAACACCGCACCACAGTGGACACGCTGGGAAACGTCTCCACCTCGTGGAGAACACTGGGGTGGAGCACAAAAGCCCCAGGACCTCATCTGCTGCCAAAGGAACAGGAAAGCAGCAAACCCACCACGGCAAAGCCACAGCCACGAGTGGGGAGGCAGGCAGAGTGCCCACAGCACAGCAGCTCTCCCGGCTGAGTGATGGTGTTCCCCACCCATGGGGGCTACAGACCTCCACGATGGTGTCCTGGAGTGTGGGACACAGAGCCAGCCAGGACCATGACCCCATCTGGAGCACATCAGCCCACCTGAACAAAGCAAATGTGGTTGGCAGAGCACTCCTGGCTCAGTGTGCTGGGCAGCAGCTTCCCACAGACAGCTTTCTGCCAGATGAGCTGGCTCATTTCTTCTCCCCATACCTCTGCTCGGGGAGTTGGTTTCAATCTGTCTCCTCCAGCAGCTAGAAACGTCCTCCTAGTTTTCAGCCAGCTCAGACCAGTTTCTTCTTATGCAAAACCTGTCCATCAGTTTCAGCAGATCTCCTCCTCCTGCTCCAGTGTTTTGCACTGATAAAGCCACCCTGAGCAATCTTATCTCCCCTCCACGTCTGTTTTGACAAGCTATCAGGCTGGGCTGCTCTCATCTCCTCTCTGCATTCCCTCAACCATCTCAGTTGCTCTTTTCTGCACCGTTTCTGCAGTGAATTTGTGGTTTTTAGCACTGCTGCGTGGTCTGTAAATAACGCTCTGAGCAGCAGCCCCGGCAGGACCTGCCCCGCCTGGAAACACCCCCGCAGGGGCAGGGACGCACCGCGCCTGGTGGCTGCACTGCACGGCAGGCTGCTTCCATCCCCCGGCTGCTGAACTCCTGCTGGCCTTTCCCCTCTCCATGCCTCCCAAATCGGGGGCCCTAATTTATGGCAGCATGTGTTTGTTCAGTGACTCCAGGGCATGACTTTGCATTTTGCACCACTCTGTTTCCTCCTGTGACTGTGAGTCCAGCCTTCAATGTCACCCACTGCCGTGAGTGCTGCTCCAGCCCCGCTGCCCCACGGTCTCACTGCCTCACCCATCAGCTCAGCTCACCGACCTGCACCTGATATTTTAGGACAAAAAGTCCTTGGTAACAATATGAAATTAGTTTGGCTCTCAGAGCCCGTGTTCTCACTGTAATTCCCCTTCCAGCACAACCCAATCTCCCAGTGGCAGACTGGGATGTGTCTGCATCCACGCCCCAGCCAGGCTGCTGCAGGAGACACGAGTTATTTTTTTATCTTCGCTGCTGTTGTCTGCAATTGTCTTGGTTTTGTCTTAACACCACAAAGAGGAGTTTTTAGCAACAAAGCTCCAGGCTGTCTCCACTAATTTTTTTTTTCCCCAAACCCCAAAGATCACAGCTAGCATCATCTTTATGCTCAGCACAGTCTCTTTCTCCTAATGCAAGATTTCAACTCCAAGAGAAAAAGGAAGGAAAGACAGGGTTTTGATGAAAGCCTTGCTTCATTTTCCACTTAACTGGTTCTACTTCTTTTTCTTAATAAAAGGTCAGAGAAGTGTTTAAAGGCTGCTGGAACAGGGAACTCCTCAGCTATAATGTGACAGCCCGAGCTACGCTTGACTCCTTACTGTTCTAACACCAAAGATGGGGTTATTTCCCCCAAAAGCCCCCTGGGCTGGAGCTGAAGGGTCCCAGCCACTGAAGCATTTCACAGCACTGTCCCCCTGCACACCTCACCGTGTGCAGCCACAGAAACTGCCTGTCCCTGCCCTTCTGCATCCACCCACCAGCATCTTCCAGGGCCAGGAGAAGAGCCTGGAGCCGGCCAGCTCTGCCCAGGGTGTGGAGCTCCTTTGGGAGGTTCTGGGGAGGCCATGGGTCCTGGAGCACAGTGGGGCTGCAGAGAGAGGCCAAGCAGGAAGGGACCTAAAGGAACTGGCTGCAATTTACCAAAGGAAAAGGCGAGCTGAAGAGCAGGAAATACCCTGGCAGCCGAACACAGGAGGCCGGGGGGTGGAAACACTGGGGATGGGGCCGCCTCGGCCGTGCGCAGCACAGGGTGTGCTGCCGAGCTGAACACGCCGTCCTCTGCCAGAGCACTACCTGCAGCCAGGCTCCCCTCCTGGGGAGAGAGGCCAGGAGCCAGGAAACGCTGAGAGAGGCCCCTGCCAGAGCTGCAGAGCAGTGCTGAGCCCTTCCAGCTGCCGGCAGGAGCCTGCCAAGAAAGGGAGAGCGGCCAGGAGGGCTGACACAAACCAGGAACCCTCTGTGCATCGAATCACAGAATCCCAGCCTGGTTTGGGTTGGAAGGGACCTTAAAGCTCATTCAGATCCACCCCCCTGCCAGCAGCAGGGACACCTTCCACTAGACCAGGTTGCTCCAAGCCCCATCCAACCTGGCCCAGAACACTTCCAGGGAGGAGCAGCCACAGCTTCTCTGCCCAACCTGGGCCAGGGTCTCACCACCCTCACACCAAAGAATTTCTTCCTCACATCTCAGCTCCATCTCCCCTCTGCCACTTTCAAGCCATCACCCCTTGTTCTGTCACTCCCCACCCTTGTCCAAAGTCCCTCCCCAGCCTTCCTGGAGCCCCTTCAGGTACTCTGTGCATGACCAGCTATGAGCAGCAAAGGAAATCAGATCAGCCTTGTCTGGTGGGAGGACCAGTCGGAGCAGCAGCCTCACCCGCTCTGACAGTGGGCTCCTGCCGGTCAATCACTGATAGTGCTCCCCAGGCTCTGACCCCCACTTTCCCCTGTCACTCCTGCCCTTGACCTTGCTCCCCTTCACCCCTCGATGTCCCTGTGTGCCACAGCTCCGGGCTCCCTCCCTCCACCCCTCTGAGCACACAAGGATGCCTTCCTCCCTCCCCGCGATGCTCCTCTGCCTCTGACCACCAGGTCCAGCTCCTCCAGCAGCCCGAGCCTGTCCTGCAGCCCACAGCTGTGCTGTCACATCTGCAGAGGGTGACACAGCCACTGTCCCCATCCACCACAACCAGCCTCTCCCTCTGCTTTGCCCTGCACATCAGCCTGGCTGCTGTCACCTGCCTCCTCCTGCTCCCTGGCAGAGGGATAACCCTTCCCAAGCAGACAGATAACCCTTCCCCTTCCCAAGCAGACAGATAACCCTTCCCAAGCAGACAGATATCCCTTCCCAAGCAGATAATCCTTCCCAAGCACACAGATAACCCTTCCCCTTCCCAAGCAGATCCCAACCAGCCCATTTCTAGCACTGAGCTGTGGCCAGCGGGAGCAGCCGCCCTGGTCCCGGCGCACACCCAGGCGCTGCGCCCTGTGCCCGTGGGCAGCGTCCCCGCCGTGTTTGTGGTGCAGTTACAGCACTGGGTTTCTTTCCACTTATGGAAGCACTTCTGGAAGAGCTGGGTACGTGTTTCCTGCACTGTGTGGGAGCTGCCAGCGGGAGCAGAGGCAGAGCTGGAACGAGCAGGGATTGTAACAGCCCCTCACCAAGCCCTCTGGGCTGACGCTGCCCTGAGATGTTTGCAGCAGCAGGCGCCATCCCAGGGGTGCCCTGGAGATGCTGTCAGCAGGACCAGCTGGAAGAGGTGGTTTCAGGAAAGGGCTCTGCATTATTCCCAGGAGAGCTCTGACCCCGCAGCATCAAACCCACGCCCCGCTGTGCACTCACACGTCTGAACCCCGTGCTGGCACCAGCAGGTCACACCCTGGTGGAGGTCAGGAGTGGGTGAAGGATGTAGGTGGGGAGCTGCAGGACAGGGGGGGGGTCAGCACCTGATGGATTCACTCAGCAAACACCAACAGACTCCTGAGGAGCCGTGTCCTGGCCACAAGTCTGCCCTGCAGAAACCACCACCACGTGTGCTGGAAGAGCACAGAGCAGCAGGGAAGGCGTTTGTCAGCGTCACCGCGCCCGGCTGGCACCGAGACTGACCCTCAAACCGTCACAAAGCTGTGCAAAACCAGGTGACACCATCACAGCCCCGCTCCATCCATCGAGTACAGGCAAATATAGACAGCAAGAGGGGCCCCAAAGCAGGGGGGGGACTGGGGGGTTCAGTCCAGACCTCAGCACCATGGGCAGGACCTGTGCTCCCCTGGCCCTGGAGCAGGCTCGCTGGGCAGCACAGTGCCTCAGGTGTCACTTGGGCTTTCCTGCAACACCCAGGTCCTGCAGAGCATCCTGGAAAGGAATAAAAGCAAATTAACCCAGAGAAGGGGTTCAAAAATCCCCTCGGGCTCCAGCAATTTAAAGTCAGAGCACACTCAAAATGGTGCACACCTGGGACAAGAGGAGATGGCCCCAAGTTGTGCCAGGGGAGGTTCAGATGGGATGTGAGGAAGAATTTCTGTGCTGAAAGGGTTCTGAGGCATTGGAAGGGGTTGCCCAGGGCAGGGGTGGAGTCCCCATCCCTGGAGGTGTTTAAAAGCAGGGCAGATGAGGTGCTCAGAGATCTGGTTTAGCAGTGCACAGGTACAGTTGGACTCAATGATCTCAAAGGTCTTTTCCAAGCAAACTGTGATTCTGTGACCCACATTAAATAAACCAAGGAGCTCCTGGCTACCTGAGTGTCACTGCAAGGCAAACCCCTCAGGACTGCCACGCTGTGAAGCAGCTTTCAGCTCCCCTGTGCTCTTCCAGTCACACCCTGGCTAAAAGCACAGCAGTGTAGTTCATGGTCCTGGAGGTCACAGTGCCCAGGTCACCTGGTGAAATTGGATGAGACCAGAAAGGTCTCAGAAGGTCTCCTGAGAAGATTCTCAGGAATCCTGCATGCAAACCAAAGCCTGTACCTTCAGACCCACTGCCTCACTGCCTGAGACCCCTGACCTCGGTAGTCAGGAGCCCCAGCCTGAGTGCTGCCACTCCAGAGGTGTCCCTTTGCCCAGGACAAACCAAAGAGCAGTTCAAGGATGAACTCCAGATGAGCTGTCCTGCCATCAGCACTCCTCCATGGCACTGTGCAGCAGGGTGTGTGCAACCTTCCCCAGGACACCTGACTGCAAACTGGTGGTGGGATGAGGTGAGACAAGGCAGAGGACCAACCTGAGAGAGGCCTGGCAGGTGGACAGGACAAAGACTATGACAAAAGGTCTCTGCAGCACACCATGCACCCAGGGGTCCCCAAAGCAAACTGCCTCGTTGGGGCTGGTGAACGAAATGGCAAATATGCTCTGCCATGTAATCTTCAGTAAAGAAAAGGGAAGTCATAGGAGGAAGATAAAAGACATTTACACTGACAGAACAAGAGGAAATGGCCCCAAGTTGCACCAGGGGAGGTTTAGATTGGGTATGAGGAAGAATTACATCACCAAAAGGCTTCTCAAGCACTGGAACAGGTTGCCCAGGGCAGTGGTAGAGTCCCCATCCCTGGAGATGTTTAAAAGCCGGGTGGATGTGGTGCTGAGGAACACGGTTTAGTGGTGGAATTGGCAGTGTTTGGTTTGTGGTTGGACTCAATGATCTTAAAGGCCCTTTCCAAGCTGAATGATTCTATGATTCTGCGTGGATGAGGCATTGAGGATGAGGGGGTGAGGAACGAGGTAGTGGGATATAGGAGCATTGTCCAGATGGGGATGAGGGTCAGGGATGACACAGAGGACAATCACTGCTGTGGGAACACCCACTGATCCTGCATCACCCCTGCCTCCTTGCACCCTGTAACGTGTCCAGAGAAGTCAAGGGTGTCCCACTGAGAACCCTGGGCTCAAAGTGACTGAGTCTGACCAGAGATGCACAGCCTCAGCAATTCCTGCTGCTGGATGCAGTTCATGTACCTCAAAGGACCCTAAAGATTGGTGTGTGAGCTGCCTATGCACAGAGTGTGGCCAGTCCAGGGACACAGCAACATCCAGCTGAGGACATGTCCAGCACAAGTGACGTGGTAACAGCAAAGGTCCACAAAGAGCATGTGAAGACCCAAAGTTTTTCCTCCCCAGAAAGCACAGAATCATAGAATTGTTTGGCTGGAAAAGACCTTTAAGATCATTAAGTCCAACCATAACTGCCCACTACTAAACCAGACCTCTGAGCACCACATCTACCTGGCTTTTAAATCCCTCCAGGGATGGGGACTCCACCACTGCCCTGGGCAACCCCTTCCAATGCCTCAGAACCCTTTCAGCAAAGAAATTCTTCCTCACATCCCATCTCAACTGCCCTGGCCACAACTGGAGCCCATTTCCTCTTGTCCTGTCCCTTGGTCCTTGGTTGGACAGACCCATCCCCACCTCTCTGCACCCTCCTTGCAGGGACTTGGACAGAGCCAGAAGGTCTCCCCTCAGCCTCCTTTTCTCCAGGCTCAGCACCCCCAGTTCCCTCAGCCGGGAACTCAGCACACTTGTGCTCCAAGTCTGCGTGGAGCAGCAGAGAGCACAAGAGCAACTCCTCTGGCTCAGATCTAAGCCCTGCATCTCCCTGCATCCTATTTTTGCAAGTTGCTGAGAGTGGATCCCAAGAGGAAGAGCACAGGAGCCAGAGCAGGGAGGACCAAGCAGGATTTCATCTGTTGCAGACTCACAGCTCCTGACAATCTGCGGCTCAGAGCCCTCTCAGCCAGAGGCCACATCTGCCTCTCTGTCTTTAATAGCCCTCAATCAATTTTTCCCCCACAAATTTGCCTAATGGCTTTTAAAAGCCTTTTTCTGCTGCTGTAAACACCCCCCTATGGCAACAAATTCCACAATGTGTCACCCACGAACGTTTTACCCGAGAAACACTCAGTAGGAATTTTCCCCCATTCATGTGTTTTGCAGCTCCTGCCCAGCCCTTGCCTCGGGCACCCCGAGCACCCCGAGCACCCCTGTGTGTGGAATGGCGAGTGACCATCCCTGCTCGCTCTCCCCACACCCTGCACGGTGCTCCCAGCCTGTTGCTCTCCAAGCTGAGGCGTTAGGTTCATGTGGAAGCCTGTCCACACTTTCCACACCCCTTCCTGTGTCCCTAGAGCCTCTGCAGCTCTTCACAGCCAGCTTTCGAGAGCTGACTGGCCTGAATAGTTTGGTGTCATCAGCACACCCTGCCAACGCATTGCTCATCCCTTTTCTGGGCTGTTTATGGCTGTGTTGAAAAGCAGAGCCTGGTGCTGAGCCCCGAGGTGCGTTCTCTGGCCGTTCAACATTTGCATTCCCCCAAACCTCCTGGGCAAGTATCTGAGCCTGGCAAGTGGTCCCCATTCACGCTATTGATCGGTGTATAATCTGTTCTTTTGTCACCTCGTTTTGAGACAATTCCTCTGACTGTCCCGTGAAGAAAGGCTTCCTCCAGAGTAAATGCCACAGCCCAGAGTGAACTTTGCTCTTTCACTACAGTCCTGTCCCTCCAGTGAGGCGTTCAGAGGCTCATCACCCCCGGGCTCCGTGTATCTTCTGCTCACGTTCTTGCCTTTAGTGTTTCTGAGCGCTGGTTTTTTCCTTTTTGGCCAGTTCTTTGTCAAGGTCCCCTTTGGTGTACAGTTATCTTCCTTGTTTGGATGGGGATTTTCTTGCAGAGGATATCTGCTAAAACCAGCAGATCACCCACAGGACAGGTCACCCCCAGAGCTGCAACGGGGACCAGTGTCCCCAGAAGACGGGAGGCTGTCACACGAGTGTCACAGCAGAGACACTGGCAGATAGGAAAGGCACCTGGGGTGTGGTGCGTATTTTATGTTTGGTTCCTACCTTCTTATTCCTTGTCCTTGTCCTTATTCCCAGCTGAACGTTTGCCCGACGCTCTGATAAGAGCCAGCCATTTACTTGCCTACAAATCCCGTCTGGCTGGCACAGGACAAGGTCACCGTGGTAGATTGGGGCACCTGGCTTACAGACTGGCAGCAGGGTGGTGTGACAGGAGGTGGCCATGGCTCAGGACCTGCTTTTGAGGTCTGGAAGCTGGTGACAGGGTCTGCAAGGTCAGCACGGGCTCACACGGGCAGCCAACAGCCTCCCAGCAGGGATTTACCCAGGTGGGCTCAGAGGAGGGAACATCACGGGGAGCTGCCAGCTCAGCCCCTGTCAGAGTGGCCATGGCTGTGCCATGGGGCAACCCAGATGGCTGCCAGAAAGGATCTGGTGGTGGCCCACATGAGGAGATGTCTCCTGTTCATTTATATGATGTTTCAGGGAATAGGACACCTGATGTGCACCATCAACAAACAAATGAGAGGACAAGAGGAAATAGGCTCCAGTTGTGCCCAGGGCAGTTGAGATTGGATGTGAGGAAGAATTTCTTTGCTGAAAGGGTTCTGAGGCATTGGAAGGGGTTGCCCAGGGCAGTGGTGGAGTCCCCATCCCTGGAGGGATTGAAGAGTCGTGTAGACACAGTGCTGAGGGACATGGGTCAGTGGGGACTGGTCAGTGCTGGGGTCATGGTTGGACTTGATGAGCTTAAAGGGCTTTTCCAACCCAGGCAGTTCTGGGATTCTGTGAGTCTGTGATCAGTGCCTCCTCATCCCACAGCCACCCTCACCGTGGTCCCTCTTGGTAACCACACCAGCTAAAAGGAGCCGTGGTCTGGAGGGATCTCTGAGCACCTCAGCTACCCGGGTTTAAATCCCCGGACCGGGGCTCTGAGGCTGGGACAACCCCCGGGACCCGCCGGGCCGGGGGCGTGCGGGGCCCCTCCCGGTGGGGCGGGGCGGGGCGTGCGCGGCCGCACGTCGGGAGCGGGGCGGGGCTGAGCGCGGGACGGCCCCGCGCTGCGCTGTCAGCGCGGGGCAACCTTCGGAGCGGCTCGGCTCAGTTCGGAGCGGTTCGGCTCGGCTCGGCTTAGTTCGGAGCGGGTCGACTCAGTTCGGAGTGGCTTGGCTTACTTCGGAGCGGTTCGGCTCGGCTCAATTCGGCTCGGCTCAATTCGGCTCTGCTCGCCTACACTCGCCTCGGTGCGGCTGGGCTTGGTTCTGCTCGCCTACACTCGCCTCGGTTCGGCTCGGCTCGGTTCGGTTCGACTCGACTCGGCTCGGCTCAGCTTAGCTCGGCGCAGCTCAGTTCGGCTCGGCTCGGCGCAGGGATGGCGGTGCCGGAGCCCGAGGCGCGGCTGGCGCAGGAGAAGGAGGAGGAGAGCGAGGAGGAGAGCGAGGTCCTGGAGGAGAGCCCCTGCGGCCGCTGGCAGAAGCGCCGCGAGCAGGTGCGGGGCGCTGCGGGGCGGGCGGTGCCGCTGCGGGGCCCCGCGGGTCTGGGGGCCGGGCGGTGCCGCAGGTGCCCGGGGCCAGGGCGGGGGTGCGCTGCGGGGGGAGAGGCGCGGAGTGTCCCGGTGCGGGCTGTCCCGGTGCGGGGTGCAGGGTTCCCAGTGCGAGGGAGCCAGGCTCGCCATGTCCCGGTGCGGGAAGCCAGGCTTGGCGTGTCCCGGTGCGGGTTGCCCGGTGCGGGGAGCCACGCTCGCTGTGTCCCGGTGCGGGTTGCCCGGTGCGGGGAGCCACGCTCGCTGTGTCCCGGTGCGGGTTGCCCGGTGCCGGCAGTGAGATTCCTGGCGCGGGAAGCCAGGCTCATCGTGCCCCGGTATGGGGAGCCCCGGTGCAGGGAGCGGGGTTCCCAGTGCGGGCAGCCAGGCTTATGTGTCCCACTACAGGGTTCACGGTGCGGGGAGTCAGCGTCGCCGTGTCCCGGTGTGGGGTGTCGCAGTACGGGGTGCCTGGTGTGGGGAGCTGGGCTCATCGTGTCCCAGTGCGGGTTGCCCGGTGCAGGGAGCCGGGCTCACCGTGTTCCAGTGTGGGTTGCCCGGTGCGGGGAGCTGAGTGCCTGATGTGGGGAGCCAGGCTCATTGTGCCCCAATGTGGGTTGCCTGGTGCGGGAAGCAGAGGTTATCCTGTCCTAGTGCCGAGTTCGCAGTGCGGGGAGCTGGGCTCGCCGTGTCCCGGTGTGGGGAGCTGGGCTCGCTGTGTCCCAGTGCAGGTTGCCCCGTCCAGGGAGCGGGTTCCCGGTGTGGGTAGCCAGGCTGGCCATGTCCCGGTGTGAGGTGTCCCGGTGCAGGGAGCCAGAGGGGCGGGACAGCCCCGGGGGTGCAGCCCGCAGCAGGGAGCCCTGATGCCCGAGGGACCGGCCGTGCTGGGCCACCCACTCACAACCAGCCCGTGGGCCACATCAGGGGGAGACCGGACAACCAGCCCGTGGGCCACATCAGGGGGAGACCGGGCGCTGTCGGTGCCGGTGCTGAGCCCGGTGCAGGAGGCTCCTGTGGGGCTTAGTCTCAGCTGGTGACCGGTGACTATGGGCTGCTGGCCAGGCAGCTGCTGTGGGAATGAGGACTGGCCGGTAAATCACGGGGCACACCGGTGCCTACCGGTGCCTGTTCCCTGCACCGCTGCCTCCCGGGATGGAGAATCCCTTTGCTCCGCTCCAGACAGGGGGTTTGGACCATTCCAGTGTCTCCTCCCAGCCCAGGGGCTCAGCACAGCCCTCCTGCAGCACGTTCCTGGTGGGATTGAACAGACAGGTAGACAAGGTGCTGAGGGACATGGGTTAGAGGTGGAATTTTATGGTTGGACTTGATGATCTCAAAGGTCTTTTCCAACCACTGTGATTCTGTGATTCTGTGGGTGAATCCTGACCCCAGGCAGGGTGGGACAGCACTGAGAGACAGACAGTCCCAGGTGCTGTCAGCTTCTGGAGGGTGAAAGAGCCCATCAAAGGCCAGCCCTGTTCTTGATCTTCCCTCCATCCCCTGTTAACAACCTGCTGGTGATCCATAGTGCTCTAGTCCGGCTCAGGCTGCCCCTGTTTTAGGCTGTTTTCCTTTACTGAGATCTTGATAACCTGCTAATGTTGATGCCATCAGCACCTTCTTGTGTCCCTCTCTGCTTTCTGGTGCTTCCACCTTGTTCTTTCTTCTTCATTCCTGCTACCTTACCACCTCTGCCCACATCTTCTCTACGTCAGGGCCTTGCATCAGGGGGTCCATGCCACATGGCTGGTGCCTGAGCCTTGTCCCATAGCATGATTGTCACAAGGGCACCACGTTCAAAATCCCACAGCTCCTTCCCCTGCTCGTCCTTGGTGCTCCTGGAGTAGCAGATCCCACCCGTGTGGCACACCTGAGCCAGCTGTATCTGTGTCTTGTGTTGTTCCATTGACCTTTCTTTGGGACAGCCTTGGCTGTTGTTGGCCACCCCTCTGCCTGTCCCCAGCATCTGTCCGAGCAGCAGCAGCGGGTGCAGGCGGTCAGTGCCGGGTGGGGGTGTCGGTACAGGCACGGTGGACAGACAGACCCTGCCTCTCCCGTGGTCTCTCTGCCGTGGTGACTCTGTGGGGCAGCTGAAGAGGGGAGGAGAGGTGGAAACCAGGGCTTTAGCTGAGGATACCCTGGAGCTCCTGTAATTAGATCCACAGACTGAAAATGAGCTCTGCTGTGTGTTAAACAAGCGACAGGGAGCAAAGGTTTGGTGTGGCCACTGGGTAAGGCTCTGCAGTTTAACCACAGCTGACCTGTAGCTGTGTTATGGTTTTTCACACAGTTCTTGGGTGATGTGTGTTAGTCTGTGACCCACCAAAACAGCCTGAAACCCCTCGTTGTCCTTGGCACAGAGATGACCTGGAGGTCATTTCTCGTTTGAACAATCCCCATCAATTTTGATCTAGCGGTGATGTTCAATGATGTGGATTTTAACGTTTAATTTCAACAAGGGAGTGGTGTTGCAGTGGCTGGAACTGGCCCCTGGAGGCTTGTCCCCCTGTGCAGGAAAAAGGGTGGGTTGGCCTTTCCTGAGCGGTGCAGGACATCAGGCAGCAGCAGGAGTCACAGAATCCCAGCACTGCCTGGATTGGAAAAGCCCTTTAAGCTCATCGAGTCCCATCATGAACCCAGCACTGACCAGTCCCCACTGACCCCTGTCCCTCAGCACTGTGTCTACACGACTCTTCAATCCCTCCAGGGATGGGGACTCCACCCCTGCCCTGGGCAACCCCTTCCAATGCCTCAGAACCCTTTCAGCAAAGAAATTCTTCCTCACATCCCATCTCAACTGCCCTGGGCACAACTGGAGCCCATTTCCTCTTGTCCTGCCCCTTGGTCCTTGGTGGAACAGACCCACCCCCACCTCTCTGCACCCTCCTTGCAGGGACTTGGACAGAGCCAGAAGGTCTCCCCTCAGCCTCCTTTTCTCCAGGCTCAGCACCCCCAGTTCCCTCAGCCGGGAACTCAGCACACTTGTGCTCCAAGGAAGGCTCGTGAGACTCTCATATGATACGGTCGCACATCTCGGTGATGGATGAGTTGCAGAGGGGAGGTTTAGATGAGATATGAGGAAGAAATTGTTTGGTGTGAGGGTGGTGAGACCCTGGCCCAGGTTGGCCAGAGAAACTGTGGCTGCTCCTCCCTGGAAGTGTTCTGGGCCAGGTTGGATGAGGCTTTGAGCAACCTGGTCTAGTGGAAGGTGTCCCTGCTGCTGGCAGGGGGGTTGGGACTGGAGGAGCTTTCAGGTCCCCTCCAACCCAAACCATTTGATGATTCTGTGACACAGGAGAGCTGTGGCTGCTCACCTGGTGCACGTGGCTGTGCCGGGGGAGGGCTGCGGGCCCCTGGGGGAGCGGGTGTCCGGGTGATGGACCCAAAGGGGAATGACCTGTTCAGCAAGTGCAGGTTTCAGGATCCAGGATCTCTGGAGCTGCTGTGACAAAATGGACATGAACTCGAAGAGGGAAGTGGTGCAGTGGTAGCCCTGCCCCAATTGCAGAGGGCAGTGAGGGAGGTTTTGTGTAAGAGAGCAGCTGGTTGTGTATCCAGAGGTGCCTGGTTACACCCCAGGGGGAAGAACCGCCGCTGCCTGGCTGCTGTCGACACGGGCTCTCCTCACACCCATGAGCAGCCATTCTCTTCAACACCCATTCTGGTTGCTGTCAGCACTTCAGGCACTTTTACCACCAGGGGTTTTCCCTCATTATCCTGATGATTCATTATCATTATTTATTCTGCTTCACTTGCTTTTATCAGAGCGGCCGAGTCCCGTGTGGGATCCACAGTGCTGTGCTTGGTCTGAGGTCTGGCTGTTTGGAGAATGGGTCCAGAGAGGTGGGAGAGCTGCCTGGGACCTGCTGTCTCTGGGGCAGGCAGAGAGCCCAGGCACCGATGTGGAGCAGCATCCAGAGCCTGGAGAGCTGAAGAGGGCACAGACAAGCACCCCACAGAGTCTTCTGGTGCTTCAGCCGTGGTGCTCTGACAAGCAGGTTGTGATGAAAGGTTGAGGGAGCTGGGCTTGTTGAGCTTGGAGAAGAAAAGACTCCAGGGAGACCTCATTGTGGCCTCCCAGTACCTGAAGGGAGCTTCTAAACAGCAGGGAGAGCAACTTTTCACATGGGCAGAGAGTGACAGGACAAGGGGAAATGGTTTTAAACTGAGAGAGGAGAGATTTAGGTGAGATATTGGGAGGAAACTCTTCACCCAGAGGGTGGTGAGACACTGGCCCAGGTTGGGCAGAGAAGCTGTGGCTGCTCCTCCCTGGAAGTGTTCTCGGCCAGGTTGGATGAGGCTTTGAGCAACCTGGTCTAGTGGAAGGTGTCCCTGCTGCTGGCAGGGGGTTGGGACTGGATGAGCTTTCAGGTCCCTCCCAGCCCAGCCCAGTTCATGATTCTATGATACTCATGATGGATATAAAGTCAGAGATTTCTATGGGCAGTTCAGGAAATAAAAGCACTTTTGGTATCTCCACAGCAGATGTGGAGGAACCGTCATGGGAATCCTTTGGTGACTTCGTTCAGGGTGAGCACCAGCCGTGCTCTGCCTCTTTCATTTCCCTCCCTGCCCTGAGTGTGGAAGCCCAGCCAAGGACTGTTGCTGTCACAGACCTTCCCATTGAGGAAAACAGGGGTTTTTCAGCGTTGGGTTGATGACTTTGTTTACTTTTTCCATCCACCCTGTGCAGCAGGAGTAGCAGGGAAGAAGAAACTTGGTTTACTGCTTGTGTTAAAGCTTCACAACTTCCCTTGTTTGCTGAATGAACCTTAGCACCTTGTTACTGAAACCAAACTGGTTTGCTTTGCTTTGGGAACCCTTTATCCATTTGGAAGGTGGACTGCTGTGACCCATAGATATTTCCTGCCTGCTGCTCTGGGTTGCCCTGATGTTCCTCAGAGCCCTTTCCCTCCAGATGGGAGCTCCTGCTTGTGGCTGTGGTGCACGGAGCTGCTTCTCCCCTTGTAACTCGACGTGGAGTTCAGCTCCGTGGTGCTGGCAGCTCGAGCAGGCTGCTGGTGGCCACAACAGGGCTGGGGACATCACTTGAAATAGTCCTTTCCTCCTCTTCTGGTCACCTTGTTTAGTGGAAGGGTTAATGGCTGAATGCGTGGTGACACAGAGCCCTTGAACTATGAGCTGTAACTTCTAAAAGCAGCAGGAGGGGAGAAAGGAGAAGGGAAACAATAACAGAATGAGAGAGAAGAAATGCTGGAGCAGAATTTAAAGTGATATTAAGAAATCTGCAAGAGGGGGAGAGTTTGAGGTGTTGCTGCAGGTTCCCAGGGGTCAGAAAATGAAAACAAAATCCAGAAAAACAATGTAAGCGTTGGAAAGCTCTGAGGTGCAAGGGTTCCTTTTTTTTGGTATTAATTCTGTTTGCAGTTTGCACTGAGGATAACCAGTTCTGTGATAGATTATTTGGGAAACATCCAACTATTTAATATCTGCCACCAGAGTTATTTTTAAAAGCTGCTTTGTTGCCAGCCCTCCCCGGAGACGGGGACTTGAAGTGTGTTGTGTTGTGAAGTGCTTTTCCAGAGCAGAGGGGATCAGCTGAAGGACTTGGCTCTTTCTTTTCATGCCATCTATTTTTTCCTACCCCTTCCTGGTTTTGCAGCTTGTTTGCTGCTGGTTTTAGCTTTCTGGGATGAGTTTGCTGTGACCCCACTGCTCTGAGCTGAGCTGACCAGACCAGGTAACGTCGCCAGGCTTCGCTCTGTGCTCCACGCAGGAGCTGGGGCACCCGGGGCGGTTTCAGTGGAGGTGTTTGTGAAAGCAAAGGGGGAATTGTTTGAACCAAGGTGGTGTAACTCACTGATGGATCAGCTTTGCTGGAAGCAGGTAGTGGAGTCCTCTTCCCCTCTACTCTGCCCTGGTGAGGCCACAGCTGGAATATTGTGTCCAGTTCTGGGCCCCACAGTTCAAGAAGGACAGGGAGCTGCTGGAGAGAGTCCAGCACAGAGCCACCAAGGTGATGGAGGGAGTGGAGCATCTCCCTGATGAGGAAAGGCTGAGGGAGCTGGGGCTCTTGAGCTTGGAGAAGAGGAGGCTGAGGGGGGACCTTATTAATGTTTATAAATATTTGAAGGGTGAGTGTGAGGAGGATGGGGCCAGGCTCTTCACAGTGATGACCAATGGTAGGACAAGGGGCAGTGGGTGTGAGCTGGAACACAGGAGGTTCTGCTTAAATTTGAGAAGGAACTTCTTTACTGTGAGGGTGCCAGAGCCCTGGGCCAGGCTGCCCAGGGAGGGTGTGGAGTCTCCTTCTCTGGAGACATTCAAGACCCACCTGGACACCTTCCTGTGTGATCTCATCCAGGTGTTCCTGCTCCAGCAGGGGGATTGGACTGGATGAGCTTTCGAGGTCCCTTCCAGTCCCTGACACTCTGATTCTGTGATTCTCTGCCTGTGTTCTGTGGGTCTGGCATCAAGCAAGACCTGGCGTGCTCGATGTAGCGTCCTCCTCATCACCCTCTACCCGAGTGGGCGATGCACAAGGACTGCTTTGCCTTTTGCTCCAGGTCCCCTTTCCCTGTGCTCCTTTCTCCATTTCCAGGAGCCTTTAATCCTTCACGATCTTACCCAGCCCTGACAATCCTCTGCCTTGTTCTCGCTGCTGGGAGGGAGGTGACGTCAGCGCCTGGCGAAGGGCAGTGCAGAGACTTGTCCCTTTCTGTGCAGTAATGCTCTTTATTTCCGATCCCCTTCTCCACAGGAATGCTTTTCTCTTTGCAGCTCCTCGCCCCTGCGCTGCTCTGTGTCCTCCCAAGGCACTACCTGTCTGCTCTGGCTTCTCCACCCCATCCCAGCCACACGCAGCTCCCCAGTGCTGGGCTGCTCCTGCTCTGCTGCCTCCGCACTGGGCGCGTTGCAGTTCCTGACATTCGCTGTGGTTTGTGCCCTTTCCTGTTTTTAACCAAACTTTCACCCTTTCATTGGTATTTTTGGCTCCAGGGGCCAGACACTGCCCACGAGTCTCTCAGCCTTGCCCACCTTCTGTGTCCCTTGTCTCCTTTTTCTCTGAGGTAACCAGAGAACTCCCACAGTCCCAGAGGCTTTTGTACTTTACTTCTGGGACAAGGGAGGTGTCCCACGGTTACACAACGGATTAAAAGATGATCAGATGCTCGTTGGTTGGCTCTTCCATTTGCCAAGTCAGCAAACACATGAAAGGCAGCATTTGGTGTTCCCCATAGCAATCAATACTGGTCAGCAAGGTGGTTTTGTAGCCCTCGTGGACACTGTGCTGCTGACAGTTTAGCTCTTCAGCTTGGGTTTGCTCTGTGCCAGTGCAGCAGGAGAGCAGATCCCCCTGCCCAGGCAGTCAACAGGGTGGATCTCACCAAATGGCCTCCAGTTGCACCAGGGGAGGTTTAGACTGGATCTGAGGAAAAACTTCTTCACCCAAAGGGTGGTCGAGCACTGGCAGAGGCTGCCCAGGGAGGTGGTGGAGTCACCTTCCTTGGTGGGATTTAACAGACAGGTAGATGAGGTGCTGAGGGACATGGTTTAGAAGTGGAGTTGGCAGTGTTGGGTTCATGGTTGAACTTGATGATCTTAAAAGGTCTTTTCCAACCAGTACAATTCTGTGATTCTGTGAAATTCCTGTTAACTGGGCTGATTCACGCTGGCCACTGGTCTCCTGCCTGACTCCTAACACGTTGCTGTTTGGTGTTTCCCAGCTGGGCTTGGATGACCAGCCAGTGCAGTCCATTGCTTTCTGGACCAGCACTGCAAAGCCTGTCCCCAGTTCAGACTGGTGGGCACTGGGGACCTGCAGCAGTGGGATGGGGTGCTGCACACCCAGCCTGTCCTGGGCACCTCCTGCTCCCACCTCCCATATGGGCTCTGCTTGCCTGCCTGGTGCCCAGGTCCCAGCTGGTGGTGGGGTCATAGAATCCCAGACTGGTTTGGGTTGGAAGGGACCTGAAAGCTCCTCCAGTCCCAACCCCCCTGCCAGCAGCAGGGACACCTTCCACTAGACCAGGTTGCTCAAAGCCTCATCCAACCTGGCCGAGAACACTTCCAGGGAGGAGCAGCCACAGCTTCTCTGCCCAACCTGGGCCAGGGTCTCACCACCCTCACACCAAAGAATTCCTTCCTAATATCTAATCCAAACCTCCCCTCTGCCAGTTTGAACCCTTCCCTTTCCTGCTGTGTTCTGCTGAACCCTCTCCAACACCCGCTGCAAAGCTGCCGGGCCGGTGCCGCGGTGCAGCGGGTGCCTGGGCTGGGTGACCACTGAATTTCCGAGGTGCAGCTTAGCCAGGAGCTCAGCAGCACTCGCCTTGGGCTGACCACAGGCTCGTCCCCCTCCCTGGGGCGTGTGGTGCCCTGGGGGTAAAGCAAACATCTCCTGCGGTCCCACTGGCTGTTCCCTGAGCCTCCCCGGCCGCAGACCAGGCGTGGGGGCCACGGTTTGTCTTCTGCCCAGGAAATAACACCACTTGTGTTGCCTTCAGCCTGCAGGATCTCTCCTGGCTCTTATCTGGGCAGTGGAAAAATACTCTTCTGTCCCTTTTTCTCAGCAGTGGGAGGAGAACAGGGATCACAGTGTTTGCTCCAGCAGCTGCCGAGCAAGAGGGACAGAGTCGCAGCCCTCCCTCCCACGGGCAGTGGGGACAGGCTGGTGGTGGCCACGTTTCTGAGGAGGCTGCTCCAGGTCCTGCTGGGAGAGGATTCTGCTCCCTCTCTGCAGATGTTAGACAATGACCTCCCTGCTGTTGCTAGCAGGCAGGGGATCTCCTGGGGGTGGGTCATGGAAAAGGGCTGGATGGTGTGGGTGTCCCTCGTGCCCTGGGACGGGAGAGCTGACACTGCACGTCCTGCTGTGTTGGCCATGAATTTCATAGGCTCAGAGAACCCCACACTGGTTTGGGTTGGAAGGGACCTTGAAGATCATCTCATTCCAACCCCCCTGCCAGCAGCAGGGACACCTTCCACTAGACCAGGTTGCTCAAAGCCTCATCCAACCTGGCCCAGAACACTTCCAGGGAGGAGCAGTCACAGCTTCTCTGGCCAACCTGGGCCAGGGTCTCACCACCCTCACACCAAAGAATTGCTTCCTCACATCTCATCTCCATCTCCCCTCTTCCAGTTTGAAGCCATCACCCCTTGTCCTGTCACTTCCTGTCCTTGTCCAAAGTCCCTCCCCAGCTTTCTTGTAGCCCCAAATTCTGTTTCCCTCCCTCGGTCTCCCCTGCCTGCAGCAGACCCGGGCACTTGGTTCTTTTCCCTGGCTGACTGGAGGCCACTTCTGCTGCTGCCCTCAGCTCTGCTCCTCCTCCCCTCTCTGAGGCTTGCTGCTCCCTCAGCGCTGCCCAGACCCGTGCCAGTCCCCTGTGCCTGCCTTGGTTCTCCCAGGGCTGATGTTGACCTGCAGCAGAGCTCACTCCGACCCGTCCCGTGTCCTCCCAGCTCCGCGGCCATGCCACTGCCCCTGCTCTCCCGGGGCTCCCCTGCTCTCCCGGGGCTCCCCTGCTCTCCCGGGGCTCCCCTGCTCTCCCGGGGCTCCCCTGCTCTCCTGGGGCTCCCCAGCTCCCCATCCACGCTGCTCTGGGGTGGTGCTGACAATGTCTCTGTGCCAGGTGAGGTCCAATGCTCCTCTGGAATCAAAGGATTTTCTGTCCCGTGTGTTCCCTGCACCTGCTCATTGTGTCACACGGGGAGAACAGGTTTGGCTGGCGCCGCTGGTCCCTCATCCCACCCTTGCACGGCCAGAGGACATCAGAGGCTTGGTCTCTTGTTTTGCTGTGGATGACAGATGGCAGCAGGGTGGGTGTCACCCAGCTGGCTCTGCTGTCACCGCCTTTGCCGTACCTGCCACGAGGTGAAGTCCAGGTGACAGCCCAGCCAGGAGCAGATTGCTCCGTAATGGCTTGTGGCTGCTGCTGGTCCCAGCCTCCTCCCTGGGGACAAAGGGGCTGTTGGTGGCAGGTCCAGTGGTTGAATTGGGAGAGCTGGGAGCTGTGGTGCTGAGGCTCAGGCCCTGGGCAGAGAGCTCCTAGCTCAGCAGAGGGACATGTCTCAGCTCTTCACCCAGAGGATCTGGTCCTTCAACCAGAGAGTTGTGGTGAAGGGCTCTGTGTCCAGGTGGAGGCTGGTCCAGGGGTCAGTCTTGAGACCGGTGCTCTTCAGCATCTTTATCCATGACCTGGACAGTGGGATCGAGTGCACCTTCAGCACTTTGCTGATGGCACCAAGCTGGGTGGTGCAGTTGATCCCACAGATGGAAGGGATGGCATCCAGAGGGACCTGGACAGGCTTGAGGAGTGGGCCCACGAGAACCTCATGAGGTTCAACCAGGCCAAGTGCAAGGTTGTGCACTTGGGTCAGGGCAATCCCAGGTCTGTGCACAGACTGGGAGAAGAACTCATGGAGAGCAGCCCTGCTGAGAAGGACTTGGGGTGCTGGGGGACGAGAAGCTCAACACAACCCAGCACTGTGCAACTGCAGCCCAAAGGCCAACGGTGTCCTGGGCTGCATCAGCAGAGGGGTGGGCAGCAGGGCCAGGGAGGGGATTGTCCCCCTCTACTCTGCCCTTGGGAGGCCCCATATGGAGAACTGTGTCCAGGCCTGGAGCCCCCAGCACAAGAAAGATGTGGAGCTGTTGGAGCAGGTCCAGAGGAGGCCACGAGGATGATGCCAGGGCTGGAGCAGCTCTGCTGTGAGGACAGGCTGAGAGAGTTGGGGCTGTTCAGCCTGGAGAAGAGAAGGCTCCGGGGAGACCTTCCAGTGGCCTCCCAGTACCTGAAGGGGCTCCAGGAAGGTGGGGAGGGACTTTGGGCAAGGGCAGGGAGTGACAGAACAAGGGGTGATGGCTTGAAAGTGTCAGAGGGGAGCTGGAGCTGAGATGTGAGGGAGAAATTGTTTGGTGTGAGGGTGGTGAGACCCTGGCCCAGGTTGGCCAGAGAAGCTGTGGCTGCTCCTCCCTGGAAGTGTTCTCTTCCCTCCCAGGAAGGGTCCTCTTCTCCTAAGTAACAAGGGACAGGACAAGAGGAAATGGGCTCCAGTTGTGGCCAGGGCAGTTGAGATGGGATGTGAGGAAGAATTTCTTTGCTGAAAGGGTTCTGAGGCATTGGAAGGGGTTGCCCAGGGCAGTGGTGGAGTCCCCATCCCTGGAGGGACTGAAGAGTCGTGTAGACACAGTGCTGAGGGACATGGGTCAGTGGGGACTGGTCAGTGCTGGGGTCATGGTTGGACTCCAGGAGCTTTTCCAATCTGGGCCATTCTGGGATTCTGTGAAATGCAGGTTTCCAGGTGTGGAGTGGCACTGGTGGTCCTCAGGGCTGGTGATGGGACCCTGCTGCTGCTCAGTGTTGATCAGGGCTGAGGTTTTGTCATCTTGGCTGCCTTGGAGTCACCAAACTTACACCAAACATTGGAAATCTTTGAGGTGAAGTACCTGTGGGTGGGAGCTGGGCTGCCTGGCAGAGGGGCTGCCCGTGGGGTTGGAGCTGTGCTGGATGCTTCTCCTGCCTCTGACAGGCTGGAGGGCAGAGCAGGGGCAGGAGAAACACGTCTGTGCTGGGGATGGGGGTGTGAGGTGGCTGCTCAGGCATGGGCCTGGTGGTCATTCCCCACAGCTGTGCTGGGGGCTGGACCACTTCCCTCAGCCAGCAGCTGTCTGCCCTGGTCCTGCTCCCGTGCCAAGGTCCTGGGACTGCTCTGTCCTCAGTGTCCCACGGGTGACAGGGGTGTGCTGGCCTGGGTGGGTGCTCTATGTGGCACAGGAGGGCAGCGGGGTGTCCCTGTCGAGGGATGGGGCCAGCATGTGCTTGTGCTGAGGACATGAGTGTGGGGTTTTTGGGAGAAGCAGAAGACAGGCAGTTAACAGACAAGGCTGTTCAGGTTTGGCTTAGCAAGTAGAAGCAGACCTCCAGCCAAAAGGCCACCAAGGCTCCTCTCTACATCTAGAAGGGCACAGAGGTGACACAACCCCTTCCAGACTCATGCAGGGTGGCACCAGAGGTAAAGCCTGGTAATTGAGGAGTTTGCAGCACAGACACTTTCCCCTGGTGTCACCCACCCTCCCAGTTTTCCCCACATGAAGGTCAACTGCCTCTGTCCCATCAGGGACCCCTCCATCATTAACTGCTCCACAGGTACCAAACCCCTTCTCTAAACTAACACTGTGCCTTGATTGCTGGTTGTGATCCGTGCTGAGCTTCCAGCTTTGTGCCATTTTCCTTCTCACCTCTCCCTATTAACCCTTTTATTACCCCAAATCTTGCTCCACTTCTCCAGGCCATGCCTTCTCTTCAGTCTCCTGGAGTGACCCAAGAAAGGTAACAGCCCCCCTCATCCTTCTTTTCTTCTCCAGACGGGCTCTGGTGCCAGTGGCAGCTCAATGCCTGCCCGTTGCCCTCCAGCCCAGCCCTTCCCTGGTTGGCAGCAGCTCTCCCAAGGCCCCAGAATTGCATCACTGAGCCCTTTTCTGTGGGCTCTTTCAGTCCTTGTTGACGTGAAAAGCTCAGAAGGGAGCGATTTATGGTAAGATGCAATCTGATCTTTTGTAAACCTTGGCTCCTTGTCCCCAGTGAGCTCTCCAGCCTGGCTGCAGCTCCTGCCAAGGACTTTCTGGAAGCAGCCTGAGCAGGGAGTGTTCCTGGTCCGGCTCTGGGGGTTTGTCTGTTCCACGTGGTACCCACCATTAGCACACAGAGCTGCCAGGAACCCCAGGAAAGCATGATGTGAGATAATGAAGGTGACCTCTGGCCAGTTCCTTTTGGCCCCAGTAACCTCTGGGATTCTAATGCAGCATTTCTTTATTTACACAGCCCCGGACAGCTGCTCAGGATCAGTTTTATTGGCATTAAGCACCAGACTGAGCACGTTCACATTTACACACAAAACAAGGAGTGTCTCCTCCCCCTCCCCTGTCAGCCTGTCTGATGTTCCTCACCATGTACCAGAGCCTGGTCGAGTGTTGGGCCCCTGAGTCCAAGAAGGACCTGGAGGTGCTGGAGCGTGTCCAGAGAAGGGCACGGAGCTGGGGAAGGGTCTGGAGCACAAGTGTGCTGAGTTCCCGGCTGAGGGAACTGGGGGTGCTGAGCCTGGAGAGAAGGAGGCTGAGGGGAGACCTTCTGGCTCTGTCCAACTCCCTGACAGGAGGGTGCAGAGAGGTGGGGGTGGGTCTGTTCCACCAAGGAGCAAGGGACAGGACAAGAGGAAATGGGCTCCAGTTGTGGCCAGGGCAGTTGAGATGGGATGTGAGGGAGAATTTCTTTGCTGAAAGGGTTCTGAGGCATTGGAAGGGGTTGCCCAGGGCAGTGGTGGAGTCCCCATCCCTGGAGGGATTGAAGAGTCGTGTAGACACAGTGCTGAGGGACATGGGTCAGTGGGGACTGGTCAGTGTTGGGTTCATGGTGGGACTTGATGAGCTTAAAGGGCTTTTCCAATCTGGGCAGCTCTGGGATGGGGTTCACAGCAGCTGCTCTGAACCAGCTCCTCCAGGTGAGGGCTGAGCCGTTGGATTTGATGATCTTTAAGGTCTTTTCCAATCTGGGTGATTCTGTGTGCTTCTGTGTCATCTCCCCACCGCCCCCAGCAGCTGCTCCCCCAGCAGTGCCCTTGTTGGCTACTCCAGTCCCGGCTGTGTTTGCACTGGGAGCACTGGGAGGCTGCTGGGACTCGCTGGGAAGGCTGTGGGTCAGCGAGGCCAGCTGTCCTCCTCGCTGAGGGCTGTGCTGGGCTTTGTGCAGAGCACGTGGAGCCTGAGAGCCGAGAGAACAAGTCACAGAGGTGCTTTGTGTGCCCGCAGCAGGAACTGGGCCACGCGCTGCCCGGCTGCCCCCTGCCAACGAGCTGGGGCTGCCGCGTCCCCGCGCCTGCGCCCGCAGCTGCCCCACGGCCCCAGCCCCGCAGCAGGAGGATGTGTCCCAGCCCCTGAGAGCAGCAGAACAATCCAGCTTTTCATCTGGCCCCAGCAGCTCGGTGCTGGCCATGCCCCGTGGCAGAGGGGAGCGGGGTCCTGCCGGGGCTGCCGCGGACACGGCCCCGGCTCCCGTGCGGGGATGCTTTTGCCAGGGGAGAGTGAGGGCAGAGCCCAGGGATCCAGGACCCCCTGTCCTGGGCAGGGGTGTCGCTGTGCTGCTGAGCCCCTGTCAGATCCAGGTGCCTTTGGAGCAGGTTGTACCTGGGCTGGAGCCTGGATCAGCGGTCTGGTCCTCAAGGCAGGATCGGCAGAGGTGGGGCTGTGGCAGCTGGGTCCATGCTGGACGTGGCCTGTGGAGGTGATGTCTGCAGAGCTGCTCTCCATGAGGTCCTAGGATGGAGCTCTGTGGGATGGGAACTCATCAGACAGACCCCAGGGTGTGGGGGCTTGCCCCCAGTCTCCCCAGGATGTTAAAGAGATGATGTCATGGCTTTGGTTTGTCTGGACCTTCTAAATTGCCCTGTCCAACGTGACTGTGACCATCAGCCATGGGTGTGGGTTGATCCCCCATGGCTGCTGGGGAGTGGGGTCCATGTGGGGGTCCCCATCTGCATGGCTGTCACCACCAGCTTCTCACTGGGCTGGCAGAGTCGGGAGAGGCTGGCACAGGGACTGCTCCGAATCGCTGGCTCCCTCCTGTGCCCTCGTGTCCTGGGGAACCGGTGCCGCTGCTGCGGTGCCTCCGCTCCCAGGCGGGCAGAACCGAGGAGCTGGGGTTTGCTCCACTCACCGTGTCCTGGCCAGAGCCTCCTGCGGGCTGGAGTCCTTGGCAGGAGCTGTAGCAGCCACTGCCCACCTCTGTGCATCACCCTCCTCTGCGTGGGGCTGCTGGTGGGGTGGGAGCCATGGACAGGGGTCTCACACCGTCCTCTGCCTCGCAGGTGAACCAGGGGAACATGCCGGGCATCCAGAGCACCTTCCTCGCCATGGACACGGAGGAGGGCGTGGAGGTGGTGTGGAACGAGCTGCTCTTCACCGACAAGAAGGCCTTCAAAGCACATGAGGTGAGCATCCCCCCTTGGTGGGGTTGGGGACCGTGCCCACCCCCCCTGAGATCGTCCTCCGCCCCTTCGTGGGCGGCAGCACCGATCCCTGCTGGTGGTGGGCAGCAGCAGAGCTTGGGCAGCAGTCACGCTGTGCTCCTGTCTTCATGGCACTGTGCTTTCCCTTGGCTCCTGTCTCAGAAAGACAGCTCCATGTGTCCTGGGCACCCCAAAACCAGCTTTCCCTGTGACTGCTGCCACAGCCTGCTCCCCAGCCCCAGGTTCAAAAGACCTTTAAGATCATCAAGTTCAACCATGAACCCAACACTGCCAACTCCACCTCTAACCCATGTCCCTCAGCACCTTGTGTGCCCACCTTTTAAATCCCACCAGGGAAGGTGACTCCACCACCTCCCTGGGCAGCCTGTTCCAATGCTTGACCACCCTTTTGGTGAAGCAGTTTCTCCCCAGATCCCATCTAAACCTCCCCTGGTGCAACTTGAGGCCAATTCCTCTTGTCCTGTCTCTTGTTCCTTGGTTGAACAGACCCACCCCCACCTCTCTCCACCCTCCTTTCAGGGCGAGAAGGTCTCCTCTCAGCCTCCTTTTCTCCAGGAAAAGCAGAGTTCCCTCACTCTCAGAGGTGTCCTGCCACGTCCCAGGACCTGCTGCCTCACCTGTCTCCTCTCTGCCCACAGGAAAAGATCAAGACCATGTTTGAGCAGCTGGTGCTCGTGGATCACCCCAACATCGTCAAGCTTCACAAATACTGGCTGGATGTGAAGGACTCAAAGGCACGGGTAGGGAGGACTCAGGGACACAAAGTGTCTGGGGGTCCCCAGGCTGGGGGAGGGATGCCAGTGGGAGCCAGGTGGGGTCCCAGCCCTGCTCCTCACCCTGCTCCCCCAAACTCCCCTTCCTTCCCCGGGACCCTGCTGCCAGCAGCCGGCTCTCACCCGCGCGCGATGCCGACGTGGGCTGCGTGCTGCTGGCTGTGCCGGGGGGCTGGGGGGCTGACACCTCTCTTCCTTCCCAGGTCATCTTCATCACAGAGTACGTGTCCTCAGGGAGCCTGAAACAGTTCCTGAAGAAAACAAAGAAAAACCACAAGGCCATGAATGCCAGGGTAGGTTCCCTGGGGGCACGCAGAGGGTGTCCCAGGTGAAGTGGGCAGCTCTGTGCTCAGAGAGGGTCTCTGGTCTCTTACAAGGCAAGTAGGTGTGGTTGCTCCCTGAGTTACCCAGGGACCCTCCACTGTAGGGAGATGGCATCTTGGTGAGGGCTGGAGCAAGAGCAGAACTTCCCCAGGAGAGCCCAGAAAGGGCTCCTGCTGTCAGGACCTGACCCTGTGTTTTACCAGTTGATGGGGTCAGCAAAAAGGACACAGACACCAACTTGACAACAAACCAAACTGATTTCACTCCAGTTTAAAGCAGGGATAAAGAAGAATGAGCAGGGCACAGAGTTAAACAGGGCGATGCAGCTCAGCATCACCAGAACAGAGGAAGCAGAGCGGCTCAGAGAGATCCATCACCAATTGCCCAAACACCGATCATCACCCAGACCCGCGTCAGCCGGGGAGCCCCGGCACAGCGAAGGCTCTGGAGAACCTTTCCCAGCACCTGGGGAGCCCTGTGCAGGGTGTCCACTCGTGGGTGAGGTCTCCATCCTCGCTGGGAGAGGGTCCTGCTTTTGTACCAGCTAACACACAAATCACACAGCCAGAAAGGCTCGGGAGCATCTGGTGGGTGGGGTTCACTGCACAGGGGCACGTCCTGGGGCTGGCCAGGGTCTGAGATGTGTCCCAGAAGCTCCCAGTTTGGTTCTGCACGTGGCTTTGGGTTGGAGGAGGGAAAGTCTCACAGTCACATTTCATGCTGATGTGACACAGGTTGGGGAAGGAATCTCACGGTCACATTTCATGGTACAGGGTGGGAAGTTCACTCAAAAGCCAACTCTAATTTAAGGCTTATGGGTTAAACCTTTGTGTGTCACCCTGAGGGTGGGGAACCTGCTGGAAGCTGCTGCAGTGAGGTTCAGCTGCATGATGCTGACTGCTCCCAGGGCTGCATCGTGCTTTGGGAGACCTGCATCTCCACCACCCTCAACAAGGGCCCAAGGTTACTCCTCGGTTTGAAGGACCAGTTTTATCTGCAAACCCACTCATTCTGGGTCTGATTAATGGTGTTGCAGGGATATGAAGAAGAAATTGTTTGGTGTGAGGGTGGTGAGACCCTGGCCCAGGCTGGGCAGAGAAGCTGTGGCTGCTCCTCCCTGGAAGTGTTCTTGGCCAGGTTGGATGAGGCTTTGAGCAACCTGGTCTAGTGGAAGGTGTCCCTGCTGATGGCAGGGGGGTTGGGACTGGATGAGCTTTAGAGTCTCCTTCAGCCCAAACCAGTCTGGGATTCTGTGACCGTGGCTGAGGAGCTGGGTGACCGTTCAGGGGACCCTGTGCCTCCCCTTGCAAGCCCTGCCATGGAGTTTGAGCTCAGTATCCCACCACTGCGCTCAGGTGCTGCCAGACTTCAGGCTCACTGTTGGTTTGTACCGAGAAAACCAGATGTGTGGACCCCACAACCGTAGCTGGCTCTGCTCCTCTGTGGTGTGTCTGTCCCTGTTCCCACCGGGGTTTTGGGGCTCAGGGGGGTTCTATCTCCCAGTAAGGATGAGTCCTCAGCTTTGATGGTTGGGGCTCAGGGGGGTTCTATCTCCCAGTAAGGATGAGTCCTCAGCTTTGATGGTTGGGGCTCAGGGGGGTTCTATCTCCCAGTAAGGATGAGTCCTCAGCTTTGGTGGTGTTCTTTGAACAGGGGTTGGAAAGGAGACTGTTGCTGCTGGGACAGCGTGTGGCTCGTCACTGCGCAGCGGTGTCTGCGGGGCTAGTGGAGGGCAGATTGCCCTGGGTGATAGGTAGGACCTGGTGTGGTCTGATGGAGAGCTCTGATCTCTGCTCTAGGCCTGGAAGCGCTGGTGCACTCAGATCCTCTCTGCTCTCAGGTAAGCTGGGCACCGCTCGCCCTGTTTGCCCTCCTGCTTCCCACCGGGCTGGGCGCAGGTCGTGTGCTCAGGGCAGCTCTGTGCTTCCCCAGCTTCCTGCACTCCTGTGAGCCCCCCATCATCCATGGCAACCTCACCAGCGACACCATCTTCATCCAGCACAACGGGCTCATCAAGATTGGGTCAGGTAGGAAGGTGCTGCCCTCGCAAGCTCCAGGTGCTGATGAGAAGAGTCAGCAGGAGGAAGCTGCCTACTGAGGGATGGGGAGGGTTTGTGGGGTGGTGTGCTGAGGGGGTTCCAGCTGGGCAGAAGAGGCAAGAGCTGCAGGGTCCCTCAGGGGGTCACCTGTGCATCACCTGTGCAAGACTTGGAGTCACCTTCTCTTCTGTTTGTGTCCTCTGCTCCGTGCCTTCTCGCCCCTCTGCTTCCGGATCGGCGCTGACCGGCAGTCTGGCACAGGGTGTTTGCAAATGGTGAGTGTCCCTCTGCCACCTCTCCCACCACATCACTCCCATCCCTGGGTCAACCTTGGGAAGTTGAGATGGGATTTGAGGAAGAATTTCTTTGCTGAAAGGGTTCTGAGGCATTGGAAGGGGTTGCCCAGGGCAGTGGTGGAGTCCCCATCCCTGGAGGGACTGAAGAGTCGTGTAGACACAGTGCTGAGGGACATGGGTCAGTGGGGACTGGGCAGTGTTGGGTTCATGGTGGGACTCGATGATCTCAAAGGGCTTTTCCAATCCAGGCCATGCTGGGATTCTGGGATTCTGTGACCTTCCTCCCCTGCGGGCCCTGGGCACCTCTCAGCCATGAGGCTCTGCAGCTTGGAGGAGAGTCCTGGGCTCTGCAGGCGTGGGGGGGGGACCTTTGTCCCCCAGGGAATCGCTGCTCCTGTCATGGGAGCAGAGGGGTGTGGTGGGGAAGCGAGTGCCCTGCAGGTGGTCAGCACGGGCAGGAGCAGACACAGAAACCCCCGCGGCCGCCGGGCGCCCGCCCGTGCTCGCAGCCCCGGGGACGCGGCTCAGGAGAGCTCTGGTGCAGAAACGTTTCTCATCCCCCAACAGCGCTCCCCGACGACCTGCGCAGCCCCATCAGGATCGAGAGGGAAGAGCTGCGGAACCTGCACTTCTTCCCGCCGGAGTACGGCCGTGAGTGCGGGGTCTGTGCGGGGTCTGTGCGCGGGGACAGCGTGGGCGCCCTCTGGGGGGCACGGCGTGGGGTGTGGGCGCTGCAGGGGGGTCCTGCGTGGGGCGTGGGCGCCGCCGGGGGGTCCTGCGTGGGGCGTGGGCGCCCGGGGCGGGTCCTGCGTGGGGCGTGGGTGCCGCCGGGGGGGTCCTGTGTGGGGCGTGGGCGCCGCCGGGGGGTCCTGCGGGGCGTGGGCGCCGCCGGGGGGTCCTGCGTGGGGCGTGGGCACGGCGTGGGGGCAGCGGTGCGGTTATCCCCTTCAGAACTAAAGCTGCTCCCACGAGCCACAGCAGAGCCTGTGACCGTGGCTGGCTGCCTGGGAACGCTGCAGGGAGAATTGAGTGTTAATTAGTGCAGGTAGAATTGAGTGTTAATTAGTGCAGGTAGAATTGAGTGTTAATTAGTGCAGGGTTACGCCCCTGGGAAAAGCCCCCTGCCCACCCTGGGAGGGGACCCTGCGTTAGCAGTTACTGGTCAGGAACAAGATCTGAGCAGGACCACAGAGAGCTCTGAAAGGTCGATTTACGGCTCAGGAACACTCCAGAGCCTGTAAAAGGGCACAATGATGAGGGAAAAAGGAGGAAAGAGTCTTTGTGCCACGTGAAAGCTCACGATGGGATCCCCAACTGGACTGTGTGGGGGAATATTGGAGGGGGAAAGGTTTGTGCAGGGAACTGTGAGCAAATGTGTGCTGGGGTGGGGAAGGGAGCATGAGGGGTGGGCAGGGGTGAGGGCAGGGGTGAGGGCAGGGATGTGCAGGGGTGAGGGCAGGGATGTGCAGGGGTGAGGGCAGGGATGAGGGCAGGGGTGTGGGCAGGGGTGTGGGCAGGGGTGTGGGCAGGAGTCAGGGCAGGGGTGAGGGCAGGGGTGAGGGCAGGGATGTGCAGGGGTGAGGGCAGGGATGTGCAGGGGTGTGGGCAGGGATGAGGGCAGGGGTGTGGGCAGGGGTGTGGGCAGGGGTGTGGGCAGGGGTGAGGGCAGGGGTGAGGGCAGGGGTGAGGGCAGGGATGTGCAGGGGTGAGGGCAGGGATGTGCAGGGGTGAGGGCAGGGGTGTGCAGGGGTGAGGGCAGGGGTGTGCAGGGGTGAGGGCAGGGATGTGCAGGGGTGAGGGCAGGGATGTGTAGGGGTGAGGGCAGGGATGTGTAGGGGTGAGGGCAGGGGTGAGGGCAGGGATGTGTAGGGGTGAGGGCAGGGATGTGCAGGGGTGAGAGCAGGAGTCAGGGCAGGGGTGAGGGCAGGGATGTGCAGGGGTGAGGGCAGGGATGTATGGGCAGGGATGTGCAGGGGTGAGGGCAGGGATGTATGGGCAGGGATGTGCAGGGGTGAGGGCAGGGATGGGCAGGGGTGAGGGCAGGGGTGAGGGCAGGGGTGAGGGCAGGGGTGTGCAGGGGTGAGGGCAGGGGTGAGGGCAGGGGTGAGGGCAGGGATGTGTAGGGGTGAGGGCAGGGATGTGTAGGGGTGAGGGCAGGGGTGAGGGCAGGGATGTGTAGGGGTGAGGGCAGGGATGTGCAGGGGTGAGAGCAGGAGTCAGGGCAGGGGTGAGGGCAGGGATGTGCAGGGGTGAGGGCAGGGATGTGCAGGGGTGAGGGCAGGGATGTATGGGCAGGGATGTGCAGGGGTGAGGGCAGGGATGTATGGGCAGGGATGTGCAGGGGTGAGGGCAGGGATGGGCAGGGGTGAGGGCAGGGGTGAGGGCAGGGGTGAGGGCAGGGATATGCAGGGATGTGCAGGGGTGAGGGCAGGGATGTGCAGGGGTCAGGGCAGGGATGTATGGGCAGGGATGTGCAGGAGTCAGGGCAGGGATGTGCGGGCAGCGGTGTCTGTCGGGATGAGGCAGGGTCTAGGGGCAGTCCCCAGAGGGAGCAGGTGGTGGCCTGTACCTCTGTCCTGATGTGGTTCTGGCTTGGTTTTGCAGAAAAGGCTGATGGGACTGCTGTGGACATCTTCTCCTTCGGGATGTGTGCACTGGAGGTACGGAGCAGGATGGCTGCAGCACCTGGGAACCTGCAGTGGCCCCTGGCTACAGGGCAGGATGGTTCTGCTGAGCCTGCTGGGGATTGTGGTGGCCTGGGGAGCTTCCCAAGGAGTCTCCTTGGCCTTTTCCAAACCTCACTGTGAGCTGGGGATCCCTTGCAGCGATGGAGACATCTCTGCTGGGGGGTCAGCAGGACATTTTCTGCTGCCATGGCCCACCCTGCCCTGGGTGCAGCAACAGGCTTAGCTCACCCCATCTGTGCCTGGCTGGTGCCTCTCTACTGGTGCCTCCTCTTCCTCCTTGGGCTGTGACAGCCCTGGGAAGGGAGGGCACTGAGGGAAGGGACAGACTGTGTTGCTCCAGGAGCATGTGCACTGCCAAGCTCAGCTTGTCTGGGCAGACTGCAGAGCTGTTGGCGTGTCTGCACTGTCCCCGGGCCAGGCTGTGTGTCCTGGTGAGGAGCTGCCCCCCTGCCAGGGGATGTCCCTCTGGGAAGCCCTCAAGGAGTGACCCAGGGCTTGGCTGTGTGCAGACCTGGCTGTGCTCCTCCTTCCCCAGATGGCAGTGCTGGAGATCCAGACCAACGGGGACACGCGCGTCTCGGAGGAGGCGATCATGCGGGCGCGACATTCCCTGGACGATCCCAACATGAGGGTGAGTGCAGGTGGCTGAGCCTTGGGGACAGAGCCACTGGGACAGAGCCTGACCCACAGGTCACAGAATCCCATCATTGCCTTGATTGGAAAAGATCTTTAAGCTCATCGGGTCCCATCATGAGCCCAGCACTGCCCAGTCCCCACTGACCCCTGTCCCTCAGCACTGTGTCTACACGACTCTTCAATCCCTCCAGGGATGGGGACTCCACCACTGCCCTGGGCAACCCCTGCCAATGCCTCAGAACCCTTTCAGCAAAGAAATTCTTCCTCACATCCCATCTCAGCTGCCCTGGCCACAACTGGAGCCCATTTCCTCTTGTTCTGTCCCTTGCTCCTTGGTGGAACAGACCCACCCCCACCTCTCTGCACCCTCCTGTCAGGGACTTGGACAGAGCCAGAAGGTCTCCCCTCAGCCTCCTTCTCTCCAGGCTCAGCACCCCCAGTTCCCTCAGCCTGAACTCAGCACACTTGTGCTCCAGACCCTTCCCCAGCTCCGTTCCCTTCTCTGGACACGCTCCAGCACCTCCAGGTCCTTCTTGGACTCAGGGGCCCAACACTGAACCCAGCACTCGAGCTGTGGCCTCACCAGTGCCCAGTGCAGGGGGAAGAGAACTTCCCTGCTCCTACTGGCCACACTGGTGCTGATCCAGGCCAGGATGCCCTTGGCCTTCTTGGCCACCTGGGCACTCTGCTGACTCTTAATGAGTCAGATGTCCTTCCTGGGGTGTAAATCTGCCCATGAGCATCCTTCCTTTGGCTGATAATCTGCAACATCAGAGCCAGCCTGGTGTTCCTGTGTGCTCCAGGTTACACCAGTGCTGGGAAAGAGGAACAGGGACAATGACTTAATAGAAGCCTAGGGACAGCCAGATCTGGTGGGCTGAAGGCCATGGGGATTCCTCCCTGCTCCTGGGCTGGTCGAGGCAAGAGGCTGGTCCTCAACCCTGTTTCCCAGTCCTGCTTGATGTTTGCTGGAGACCACAGGGAACAGAGAGCAAACTCACACGGGAACTAATTAGGAACAGAGTTCGTTAAGAAGACACGATAGACCTGAGCAGATGCAGGACTTGGCCAGACAACTGCACCAACCAGCACAGTGCTCACAGGTCCCTTAGAGCCCCCTCCATTTTCCTCCCTGAGATGTGAGGAAGAAATTCTGTGGTGTGAGGGTGGTGAGACCCTGGCCCAGGTTGGCCAGAGAAGCTGTGGCTGCTCCCCCCTGGAAGTGTTCTGGGCCAGGTTGGATGAGGCTTTGAGCACCCTGGTCTAGTGGAAGGTGTCCCTGCTGCTGGCAGGGGGGGTGGGACTGGATGAGCTTTCAGGTCCCTTCCCACCCAAACCAGTCTGGGATCCTCTGAGCTGTTCAGAGTGGTTGAAGAGGAGAGGCCTCCCCAGACTGGAGCAGAGGATCTTGCTTTTCTGCCACCAACCAGCAGAAACAGGCAGATGCTTCACTCCCACCCTGTTGCTGTCAGAAATCCCTGCCACTGGCTCGGGGTCCTTTCTCCAGCCCTACCACCATCTCTCCTGGTGGGCTGCTGCTCCCAGAGCTGCTCCTGGCTGGCAGCCGGGGGACACCCCTGCCCGTTCTCCTCACAGCCCTGTGCTGGGTTTGCATGGTGTCCTCCTCCCTGGAGGAGAGCAGGCAGGGAGCAGAGGGCCTGGGGCTGGGCTGTTGGTGGGATCCCAGCATCACCCCCAGCAGGACTGCCTGCCTCAGCTTGGTGGGATCCCAGCATCACCCCCAGCAGGACTCCTGCCTCAGCGTGGTGGGATCTCAGCATCACCACCAGCAGGACTGCCTGCCTCAGCATGGTGGGATCCCAGCATCACCCCCAGCAGGACTCCTGCCTCAGCGTGGTGGGATCTCAGCATCACCACCAGCAGGACTCCTGCCTCAGCATGGTGGGATCCCAGCATCACCCCCAGCAGGACTCCTGCCTCAGCGTGGTGGGATCCCAGCATCACCCCCAGCAGGACTCCTGCCTCAGTGTGGTGGGATCCCAGCATCACCCCCAGCAGGACTCCTGCCTCAGTGTGGTGGGATCCCAGCATCACCCCCAGCAGGACTGCCTGCCTCAGCGTGGGTGCTCCACACCCTCCCAGCGTGAGAGGCAGCCAGGGCTGGCAGCAGTGGGGGTGCAGCAAGGGAGTGTCCTGCTCTGCCTCCAGTCTGTGCCTTTTCTTTGTCCCCCAGGAGTTCATTCTGTCGTGCTTGACCCTCAACCCCGACAAGCGGCCGACAGCCAATAACCTGCTCTTCCACCGGGTGCTCTTTGAGGTCCATTCCCTCAAGCTGCTGGCAGCACACTGCTTCATCAACAACCAGTGTGAGCAACCCTGAGACCACCCTGCCCCACCTGAGCTCCCATCCCTGCCCCACCTGAGCTCCCATCCCTGCCCCACCCGAGCTCCCATCCCTGCCCCACCTGAGCTTCCATCCCTGCCCCAGCAGAACGGGGATGTGGGAGAGCCTGAGGAGAAAGGCAGCGATTCAGAGACCTTCCCTGGGGTCCCTGTCCCACTGACAGCCCCTGACAGCCCCCTTCTGCCTTTGCTCTAGATCTGATGCCAGAGAATGTGGTGGAGGAGAAGATAAAGGAGCTGGACCTGAACATGGTGATGGCAGAGATTCGCAGAGAGGGTCGGCCTGGAGCGCAGTGGAGGTGAGGATCAGGGGGGACATTTCATAGCTGTGAGCCCAGGACTTGCATCCAGCCTGGTGGTCCTGGTGTCATGGCACAGCAGTCCTTCACCCTGCTCCTCTCTCCTGCCTCTCTCAGTGATCTTCCTCTCCTGTTTTCACCCAGGTACTCGGAGGTCTCCTTCCTCGAACTCGACAAGTTCTTAGAAGACGTCAGGTGGGTTGGAGGTGGTGCTGGCTGACCTGTAATGTGTGCACCCAACCCTGGTCCCACAGCATCTCCCTGCCCTCAGCTCCCTGGGCAGAATGGAGCCATGGTCAGGGGACGCTGCTGCAGCTCCTGCAGGGTGTCCCACTCTCACCACGGTACCTGGCTGCGTGGGAGCCCCTGTGGGGGCAGCCCAGGGCCAGGGGAGCTCTGTGGCCTGGTGCCTCCCCACTGTGCTGCCTGCCAGCCAGCACTGCTGCTCCACGGGCACAGGTCCCTGCTCTGGGCCATGTCCTGCCACAGCTGACCTTGGCCAGGCTGTAGGACAGGGCTCAGCTGTTTGTCCTCCCTCTGTGTCTGTGCCAGGAACGGGATTTATCCCCTGATGAACTTCGCTGTTTCCAGACCCCACGCCCTCCCACGTGTGCTCTCCCAACCCCAGGAGGACCCTCAGAAAGCCAAGACTCCCACCCCAGAGCCCTTTGATGTGGAGACCAGGAAGGTAAGGTCAGATCCAGGTGGGACAGGTTCTCCACTGGGAGCAGGTGGACAGTGTCCATTGCCAACACCCTACTGCAGGAGTGCCTCTCCCTTTAGCCAGGCATTGACCTCCAGCCCAGGTGGGAGCTGTTCTCCTCGTTGCATTTGCTGTCCCAGGACCCACTGGTGTCCCAGGACTGTGGCAGTCCCTTTGGCTGGAGCTAGTGAGGTCCATTTCACCTGAGACCTGGCACAGCCCCCTTGCCTCTGGGGCCAGACTCTGCTCAGTGGTGGCCAGCGACAGGACAAGGGACAACAGGCACAAACTGGAACACAGGAGGTTCCACTGAAACATGAGGAAAAACAGCTTCCCTGTGAGGGTGCCAGAGCCCTGGGCCAGGCTGCCCAGAGAGGGTGTGGAGTCTCCATCTCTGGAGATGTTCAAACCCACCTGGACACTTTCCTGTGCAACCTGGTGTAGGGACCCTGCTTTGGCAGGGGGGTTGGGCTGGATGATCTCCTGAGGTTCCTTCCAACCCCACCAGTCTGGGATTCTGTGATCTCTACCAAAACCCAGCACTGGGATTCTTTGGCTCTGCCTTCCCTCCTCGCCCGTCCCCAGGCAGCTCTGTGGCTCGGCGTGTTCTGGGGTGTAGGTGTGAAATCCCATCACTGTTTGATGTGACACTGCAGTGATGTGCTGAGATGCCACCTGAGATCAGGCCCTGTTCTGCCTGGCACTGCACAGGTGAGACTGCACACCCTGACACTGAACCACAGAGTCACCCAGATTGGAAAAGCCCTTTAAGATCATTGAAGTCCCATCATGAACCCAACACTGACCAGTCCCCACTAACCCATGTCCCTCAGCACTGTGTCTACATGACTCTTCCATCCCTCCAGGGATGGGGACTCCACCACTGCCCTGGGCAACCCCTTCCAATGCCTCAGAACCCTTTCAGCAAAGAAATTCTTCCTCACATCCAATCTCAGCTGCCCTGGCCACAACTGGAGCCCATTTCCTCTTGTCCTGTCCCTTGCTCCTTGGTTGAACAGACCTGGGCAACCTATAAGTTGAAGTCACAGGTAGGAAGGTCATTGCAAGTGGGTTTATGGACCCCTGAGGGGAGTGGAAGGGGTGCCAGGTAGGGAGAGCAGGGAAGGACCAACACAGCACGAGGGTGTTTGAGCAGAAGTGAAGCTTTCCAAGCCTGTGGTGCAATCCCTCACTGAACAAAGCAGTTCCATGCTGCAGCGTGACCCCATCATGGGTGTGGGCAAGCTGCCATCAGGTCCCCCCAAAGCCTTCCCTTCTCCAGGCTGAAGAAGTCCTGTTCCCTCAGGCTCTTCTCGGAGGGCAAGCACTCCAGCCCAGGGTCGTTTTGGTGGCCCTCCCCTGCTCCAGTTGATCGATGCCTGTCTTGTTTTGGGCACCCAGGATTAGATGCAGTTCCTGGATGTAGTTTAGCAAGGGCTGAGGAGAAGGGAATAATTATTTCCCTCAATATCCTGGCTGTGCCCCAGGAGGCTGTTGGCCTTCCTTGCTGCCAGGGCACGTTGCAGCTCATGGCCTGCCTGCTGCCCACCATGACCCCAGAGTCCTTCCAGCAGAGCCATAAAGCTTTCCTGCCAGCCAGGCAGTCCCAGCCTGTGTCCTTGCCAGGGATGGTTCCTTCCCAGGGACAGCAGTTGGCATTTGTTCTTTGGGGAGACAAAGTTGTTGGCCACCATCATCAGGGCATAGCTCAGACACAGCAGTTCTTACAGTGGCCTCTGTCTCCTGACCTGCTACATCTGCAGTGGTTTCTTCATAGCTGCCTGGGAAGCAGTGCTCCCAGCTTCTGCTTTATTCATCCTGCTCAGTGCTTGCCCTCAGTGAGGGGGCTGTGGTGCTCAGTCAGGTGTCTTAGAGAAATGTCAGTGTTAGGTCTTTTCCCCTCTTTCCCCCCCTCCTTATATGCTGCTTTTCCATGGAGTGCCCCAAGGACAGTTCTGCAGGAGCATTGTCTCTCTGGCCATTGTCTCCAACAACCAGTTTTTTACCCAGTGTGACAAAGGACTGGCCATCTCAGAAGCACTGAGTTTCTACTTGCAGCTGGACAAACCTGCAAGTCCCCAGTGAGTGTGGGCACAGTGCAGGCTCTTTGTCTGGTCTGGGAGGCACCAGAACGTGGATGCTGGGTGGATCCAAGGACATTTTGTTCACAGTTAGCATGGTTAAACTATGGACCAGCGGCCAAGAGAGGTTATGGGGTCTCCTTGGAGGTGTTCAAAACCCAGTTGTGCAGAGCTCTGAATAACCTGAATTCACTGTTTATCTTGTTTTGAGCAGGGACTTGGAGTAGAGACCTCCTGGTGTCCCTTCCCACCTAAACAATTCTTTGATCATGGGCATCAGGTAGAGAGTGGTGGGGAGCAGGTGGCAGTGATGCCCTCAAACGTCATCAGCATTCTCTTTGGTGACAAATGCAAGATGCTGTGCAGCTCAGTGTAATTCAGTGTCTAAAGGCCATATATTCTGTGATGCAATGTGGGCTCTCCAAGAGAAAATCCATATGGCAATCTTATTCAAGATTTCACTTTTGCTCTTTAGTCTGATTTAAGGATTGGTTCTCCCATGAGGACATCAACAAGCACAATGTTAACCAATAACCAAGAGCTTGGGCAGAGCTTTAGGGGGAAGCCTGTCCCTGGCAAATGGAGCAGAAGGATTCATCCTGGTTGTGATGTTTTCCCAGAGCCACACGTGTGCAGGGCTCTCCCTCACCCACCTCAGTCATCTGACAACACCCACAGTTCATAGCTGGACACTGGAGTAAATTAACCCACAGCTGCTCCACCCAGACAGCTCCTAGGGATGTGGGTAGCAGAGAAAGGTCAGGCTGGCAGTTGGAATTAAGGGGTTTAAGTAGGAATTTGGGAGATGCCTGGAGAGGAGAAGTGAAGCAGGGCTGGGGGAGCCAGAGGGACTGTGTCCAAGCTGATGTTGATTTTGGCCTCTTCTAGGTGGTGCAAATGCAATGTAACATGGAGCTGAATGAAGACAAGACCCAGTGGCATGTAAGTATTCAGCTTCTGTTCTACATGAGGCACTGGGGCAAGCCCTGCTCTCTGGACCCTTCTCTGTCATCTGACTGGGGAAAAGTGTGGTCTCAGCTAATTTGCTGCAGTACCCAGGGGACTTACTCTTGTCCCTTTATCATAAAAGAAGCATGAAGAAGAACAAAGCCACCAGCCTCTTCTGGCTGTGGGACAGGGAGACCTTGACATCTCTCTCTGGACATCTTTTTAGTCTACTTCTCTCTAGTTTAACTGTTGAGAGAACATTCCTCTAGGACACTCAAACTCCTCTACCAAAGGCATCGTGGCCACTGCCAACACCCTCCCTGCTCATCACTGCCAGTGGTGTCTGGTGCTGGTGGGAGAGTCAGCACCTTTCTCTCCTATGGAGAAACTGGTGTGGGAGAGTCAGCACCTTTCTCTCTTATGGAGAAACTGGTGTTTGGAAATTTAATGGAGAAAAGCTTTGTAAAGAGTTGTTTGTAAAGAGCACTCTCTTCTTTCTGCAGCTTACTCTTCTGCTGATCCTGGAGGACAAATTGCACCGACAGCTGAGCTATGACCTGCTGCCCAGTAGGTTTTCTTGCAAGGAAATGTTTGTGTGTGAACACAGGAGTGCTGCCTGCTGGCCCTGGTCAGGTTTAGGCTCAGACTGTGTCAGGCACAGGTTGTGCTCACAGCCAGCTTTTCTTTCCTTCTTGTGCTGGGAGAGCAGACCAAACCCTCATGTCTGTGTGGCACCAGGGTCCACTCAGACCCTGCACTCTGGCAGCGTGGTGAGACCCTGGCCCAGGTTGGCCAGAGAAGCTGTGGCTGCTCCTCCCTGGAAGTGTTCTCATCCCCCCATCTCTGGAGGGGATGTTGGGAGTCCAGTGAGTGGCCATGGAGAACGTGCATTTCACCCCCAATTCCTGGGGACACACTGGTGAATTCTTCCCTCGTTCCCAGCAGTGGTGCAGTCTCTGCAATACCTTTCAAGGAGAAGGTGGGCTCCCCCTCTGAGGGAAGCCCTTGGCTCTGGGGAAGGGTCTTTCTTCCAGAGTAGGTCCAGCACAGCAGGTTCCTCCTCAGAACATGCAGGAGCCTTCTGGAGGCCATGCAGCTGGGGTCCCTCAGCTGCCCTCCACCCAAAACCAAAGCACAAAGCTTGGAAACTGATGCCTGGGAGGTGGTGCTTCCCCAGCTCCAGTGGTGGGTAGTGACCTGCCTGCTTTCCATGCTGAGCCAAAACGAGCAAAACAAGTCTCAAAGTGACACCTTGCCAAGACATTGTGCTTTGTGCAGTTTGGGGCTGTCCAGTACCTTGTGCAGCTCCCATTCACTGCCCACCTCTGTCCTCGTTTGCCCCAGGATTACTCACCAATTAATTACTCAGCCAACCAAAAGTCTGCAGCACGTGCCCCTAATGAAGCACGATGCAGGTTGGGGTAGGGATGAGCTTTCATCTCCTCACTGCTCCTTGTCTCTGCAGCTGATAACTCCAAGGACTTGGCCACGGAGCTGGTGCACTATGGATTCATCCACGAGGTAAGCCTCCTGCCACTCCTCCTCGTCCCAGTCGTGCCTGCACCGGGTGACAAGTGCAGCCCCCAAATCTGTGTGAGACCTCCTCGTGCCTCAGAGGAGCCAGAGCTCCTGCATGGCCCATGTAGCAGCCAGAGAGGGCACAGAGAACAGCCTGAAGCACGGTGCTCTGCTCGCTCCCCGTGCAGTGGTGACAACACAACTGATTGTGTGGGCTGTTCTTGTGTGGGCTGTTCTTGTGTGGGCTGTTCTTGTGTGGGCTGTTCTTGTGTGGGCTGTTCTTGTGTGGGCTGTTCTTGTGTGGGCTGTTCTTGTGTGGGCTGTTCTTGTTTCTCAATACTTTCATACAATCATAGAATCATGGACTGGTTTGGGTTGGAAGGGACCTTAAAGCTCCTCCAGTCCCACCCCCCCTGCCAGCAGCAGGGACACCTTCTACTAGACCAGGTTGCTCAAAGCCTCATCCAACCTGGCCCAGAACACTGCCAGGGAGGAGCAGCCACAGCTTCTCTGCCCAACCTGGGCCAGGGTCTCACCACCCTCACACCAAACAATTTCTTCCTCACATCTCAGCTCCATCTCCCCTCTGACACTTTCAAGCCATCACCCCTTGTTCTGTCACTCCCTGCCCTTGGCCAAAGTCCCTCCCCAGCCTTCCTGGAGCCCCTTCAGGTACTGGGAGGCCACTGGAAGGTCTCCCTGGAGCCTTCTCTTCTCCAGGCTGAACAGCCCCAACTCTCTCAGCCTGTTCTCACAGCAGAGCTGCTCCAGCCCTGGCATCATCCTGGTGGCCTCCTCTGGGCTGGCTCCAGTAGCTCCATGTCCTTGTGCTGTTGGTGGCCCCAGCACTGGAGGCAGCACTGCAGGGGGGGTCTCAGGAGAGCGGAGCAGAGGGGCAGAATCCCCTCCCTGGCCCTGCTGCCCACGCTGCTCTGGGTGACCCCAGGACACGGGTATTGGCTCTGTGCTGCTCGTGCCGAACTCCACGTCGCTGTTTTGAGGGGACAGTGGTGTTGTGATGGCAGGGTCAGTTACATCAACCTCACAGTGATTCTGGGTGTGAGAGCCAGGGCAGTGCCTAGGGAAGGAAGCTGAGGCCACTTCCCACCTCCCA
Source organism: Caprimulgus europaeus (assembly GCA_907165065.1). The sequence continues at coordinate 351,716 of OU015525.1, read as the reverse complement.
GAACTGCTGGTGTTGTCTGGACAGCTGCTCCTGACTCACTCTGCAGATTTCTCCTGGCCAGAAGAGATGTCCTCACCCAGCCTCGAGCTGCCAGGCTCTCCCTTGGGTGTCTGCAGACAGTCCCAAGAGGGAATGCAGAGCAGCCCAGGCATTCAGACTGCAGAGCAGCACAGCCCCAGGAGAGGCAACAGGGACAGAAGTACAAATACATTTATTTTGTACGAGTTAGGAATTCTGTAGGCAAAGCCTTGGGAGAATTCCTCATTCTGGATGCTGACATTAGACAAGGAAGGGGTCAGCTTCACTGAGTGGAAAATCAATGTGAGCACACCTGGAGAAAAGTACATTTGGAGTCTCTTTGTTTCTTCATCCGGGCATGGTGAGTGTGCAGCTGGGCACTGACACACTGAGCTGCTTCCTCCTGTGCTCTGGGAAATAACTGGGATTTCAGGCAGCCTAGGAGTGTGGAATATACCTCAGAGAGGGCTGTGTTCCACAGACTGTCAATGGCCTCTCTCTGTCCTTCTCCTAGGAGATAACCTCCTTTTAACATGTCTTCCCCTCTCTCACCTCTTTCCTTCCCCACAGGTACCAGTTCCCCTTTCTCTCAGGTGCTAGAACTGATTTACACCTCGTTACACCCTCAGCAAATGTCCTGAGCCTCTATTTAGCTCGGAATTTTGCTGCTTGTTTCTGACCTGAAGGACTTGTCTGCCCAAGTGCTCCTCTGGTTTTCCAACTGCAGTGGTTGGTCTAACAAAAGAGACCAGCTCTGCCTTACAAATCTTGTTTTCAAAATCCAAGTTTTTTCTTAAAAGAAGTGATTTAGCAGTGGTAGTGCCAAAGGGGTGCCTCTAAGCAGCCAGGATACAACTGATTCTGCATTTTCCATTTGAGTGAGAATTCTGGTTTTGGCAATTCCAAACCCCCCCTATGATACGAGGTTGGGGTGTTTTGCATCCTTTCCATATCATTATCTCAGTAATTTCTTTCTTAAGGGATAAACATTCTAATTAAGTTAGCAACCACCTACTCCTGACTGTGTCAGCAAAGAGATTTCTGTCCAACAGCTGCCAGACCAACAGAAAGTGACATTGATTTTTCTTTTTGTTAGCAGTGAGGACATGATAAAAACAGATGGCCACAGAAAATAACTTGAGCTCCAGTGGCCATTTAGTAAAGTTGAAATTAAACTCAACCAAAGGTGGACCTGCTGTGTTCCTTCAGACTGGAAGCTCCACAGAACCGAGTGCTCTTTTGCCTTTATATTGCACCTGACACGGGGAGGCTCTGCTCTTGATTGGCCTTTTGGTGTTACTCAGTAAATATAATTATTAGTTAAATAATTATGATTTTGTTATAACAAAATTTATAATTATAATTTGTTTAACTAATTATTAGTTAAATAATTATAATTTTGTTATAACAAAATTTATAATTATAATTTAACTAATTATTAGTTAAATAATTATAATTCTGGCAAAATGTTCCAGATGTGCTGTGAGTTGTTCTCTGCCCTTATCAAAACACAGATGTGAAATCGGTGGCTTGGGATGGAACCACCTAAGGAAGGAGACATCCAAGGTAGCCAAGCCAGGGTAACCTGTTGGTGGGGTTTCTCTTTGCTCTTAGGATGACTGTGAGAAGCTGGCCAGCTTCCTGGAGAGCACCTTCCACAAGCACCGCTCTGCGCCCCTGTGAGCCCCCGCGCTGCGGCCGGGGACGGAGCGGCCCCTCTGCACCGCGGGGGACGGGAACCAGGCGAGAAGAAACCACGGGGCTCCTGACCAAACTCCCTCCAGCAGGACTGACCGGGCCACCCACTCCTGCCTGAAGCTTTGCAGTCCTCCAGAGGGGTTGTGTGCCCGGGCTGTGGCGTGGGAAGGCAACAGCCAGAGGAGGAGCAGTCAGCAACCACGAGGAATTGCATGTGCAGCATGAGACGGCGGGACCGAGCTGCTCGTGCTCGGGTCCCCACTCTGGGAGCAGTGAGGTGTGGGGGAGCGGGGGGACACCCCCCTGCAGCCCCTTGCCCGTGGTGTTTGTTTGTGAAGATGCAAAGCTGCTGCTAGAAACCCCCAAACTGATTCATTTCCTTCTGGGAACAATCAGCTTTCCCCACTGCAGGTCCCCGAGTGATTATTTTGTTTCCTCTTTGCCAGCTGGTGATGGCTGCAGCAGGGAGGAGAGGAGCAGCTGGGACAGCTCTGGCACAGTTCCTGACCTGCCACATTCCATTCTTTATACCCAGTTTCTCCTGCTCTGCTAAGATTTCCTCAGCACAGAGGAGCCACTGTGATGCCTTGTAATGGGAGTTGCACACCTTGCTGTGAGCTGGACTGGGTACAGCGTGAGAGGACACTCCAGAAATCCAAACCCCCGGGCTGGAGCCCAGCGTGGAGCAGCAGAACCCTCCCTGGTGCTGAGCAGGACCCTGCTCATTCCCAGTTTGTCTTACGGCTCCCAACACTCTCACAGCACCTTTGGGGTTGGGGGGACCCCCCGATGTCTCTCCCTTCCCTGCTCCTCCCGTGGGGTTGGGAATTCAGTCATCAGCCTGGAAAAGGGGCAAAGTCATCTCCGCTGCTGCCGCTGCTGCTGCCGCCACTGCGCGTCCGGGGCAGGGGGTGAAGAGTGCAAAGAGGAATTGTTGGTGTTGCAAAAGCCAGGCCGTGCTGTGCCAGGCCGTGCTGTGCCAGGCCATGCTGTGCCAGGCCGTGCTGTGTTCCACGCTGTGCTGTGCCAGGCTGTGCTGTGTGCCATGCCACGCCGTGCTGTGCCAGACTGTGCTGTGCCAGGCCATGCCCTGCTGTGCTGTGTGCCACGCCATGCTGTGCCATGCCACGCCGTGCTGTGCCACGCCGTGCTGTGCCACGCCGTGCTGTGCCACACTGTGCTGTGCACCACGCCGTGCTGTGCCAGGCCATGCTGTGCTGTGCCAGGCCACGCCGTGCTGTGTGCCACGCCGTGCTGTGTGCCACGCTGTGCTGTGCCACGCCGTGTGGAACCGGCTGTGCCCTGCTGCCCTGTGCTGCTGGTGTGCTGCGCTGTGCTGTGTGCCACGCCGTGCTGTGCCACGCCGTGCTGTGCCACACTGTGCTGTGCACCACGCCGTGCTGTGCCAGGCCATGCTGTGCTGTGCCAGGCCACGCCGTGCTGTGTGCCACGCCGTGCTGTGTGCCACGCTGTGCTGTGCCACGCCGTGTGGAACCGGCTGTGCCCTGCTGCCCTGTGCTGCTGGTGTGCTGCGCTGTGCTGTGTGCCAGGCCGTGCTGTGCCACGCCGTGCTGTGCCACACTGTGCTGTGCACCACGCCGTGCTGTGCCAGGCCATGCTGTGCTGTGCCAGGCCACGCCGTGCTGTGTGCCACGCCGTGCTGTGTGCCACGCTGTGCTGTGCCACGCCGTGTGGAACCGGCTGTGCCCTGCTGCCCTGTGCTGCTGGTGTGCTGCGCTGTGCTGTGTGCCAGGCCGTGCTGTGCCACACTGTGCTGTGTGCCACGCCATGCTGTGCCGTGCTGTGCCATGCCGTGCTGTGCCACACCGTGTGGAACCGGCTGTGTCCTGCTGCCCGGTGCTGCTGGTGTGCCGTGCTGTGCCACGCTGTGCTGTGTTCCATGCCATGCTGTGCCAGGCCGTGCTGTGCCTCGCCGTGCTGTGTGCCACGCTGTGCTGTGTGCCACGCTGTGCTGTGCCAGGCTGTGCTATGCCATGCCATGCTGTGCCACGCCGTGCCGTGCCACACCGTGCCGTGCTGTGCCATGCCATGCTGTGTTCCACACCGTGCTGTGCCACGCCGTGTGGAACCAGCTGTGCCCTGCTGCCCTGTGCTGCTGGGGTGCTGTGCTGTGTGCCAGGCTGTGCTGTGCCACACTGTGCTGTGTGCCACGCCGTGCTGTGCCAGGCCGTGCTGTGCCTCGCCGTGCTGTGCCAGCCCCTCCCCGTGCCCCTGCCCGCCGTGCGCTGCCCGTGCTTTGCCGTCCTGCACGACCGGCCTCGCGCCGGGCTGGGTTTGCCACGCCAGGGTGAGCTGTGCTGAGCTGCCAGCGGGCGCTGTGTCGCCTGGCTCTGCTGTGCCGTGCTGTGCCATGCTGTGCCGTGCTGTGCCGTGCTGGGCTGTGCCAACGTTCCAGACTGACAAATCAATAAAGGCACTGAAAGGAACTCGTCCGAGCGCTGCACTCGGCAAGCTGCTGCCTGATTTCTGAGGCGCTCTGCCACAGAACAGAACCAGAGAGTCATGGACAGCTCTGGGTGGGAAGGGACCTGAAAACTCCTCCAGTCCCAACCCCCCTGCCAGCAGCAGGGACACCTTCCACTAGACCAGGTTGCTCAAAGCCTCATCCAACCTGGCCCAGAACACTTCCAGGGAGGAGCAGCCACAGCTTCTCTGGCCAACCTGGGCCAGGGTCTCACCACCCTCACACCAAACAATTTCTTCCTCACATCTCAGCTCCATCTCCCCTCTGCCACTTTCAAGCCATCACCCCTTGTTCTGTCACTCCCTGCCCTTGTCCAAAGTCCCTCCCCAGCCTTCCTGGAGCCCCTTCAGGTACTGGGAGGCTGCTGTAAGATTTATTGACCTGAACTTTCTAAATCTTTTCTAAGACAGAAATCTTTCAGAATCTGTGAGCTTCTCACAGATTTTCCTTGGCCTTGCACCTCTTCTGGAGCAGGGCCACGAGGTTTGTGTGCCAGTTTAATTAGCGTGAGGTGTGACAGGACGTGTCCCTGTCCCCTGCTCACAGCATCCTCCCTTTGAAGCAGAACCCCCACCTGGGGCAGTGATGTTGTTTTGGGGCCCTGTTTCAGAGCAGCACTTCCACCCCCTGGGCCAGGCTCTTCCATTTTCCCTTTGCATTGAAATCGGGGTGCATGGGACTGCACCCACCTGCAGAGAATAAAGAGTGCAAGGGACAGAGGGACACCAGGGTGACGTCCCACTGCAGCAGTTCTCAGCTGACGTGACCTGGATCCACCCTTGAGTTCAGCAACTGCTCATCTCCAGGGCAGGGAACCAGGGCTTGGAACTCTGGATGCCCACAGAAGGACCCAGCACTGCCCTGGCACCCTGGGAGAGCTTCACTGGGCCAACACAGCCACTCACCCACCTCACCCCCAGGGGATAGGGGAGAGGATTGGGGGGGCAAGGGGAAGGAGACTGGTAGGTTGAGATAAGAACAGTTTAATAATAAAAATAAAACTTAAAATAATACTAGTATTAAAATAATAATAACAGTTACAAAGTATGTAAACGAGTGACACCCAGTGCCACTGCTCACCACCCACTGACCAAGCCTGGCCAGTTCCCAGATAACGATCCTGGAGGAGCAAGAGCCCAAGGGAAAGAGCCAAAAGAGGACGAGCCCCTCACTAATACAGCAGAGATAATGGGGTGCAATATGGACTAGCCCAGTGGCATTCCCAGACACCAATCAGCTTATTCATTTAAATATTCCTCACCCCCTTCAATCTTGTGTTTGTAGGCTAAGGAAACATTAAGCCCTTCGCTTCCAGCGGCAGAAATGAAAGCAATGGGATGTTCTCAGCGTTTCTCTCCAACCAAATCCCAGCTGAACCCAGTCCCCAGCGCTGTCTGAGCTGCTGAACAGAACCAGCTCCGGCCCAGCTCACACCAGGACAGATCCCAGCACATTACAGCGCAGCCTCTGCCACCAGCAGCGTCTGGACCCCCCGCAGCACCCGAGGGGGCTCTGCCCGCGGCACCGGCAGCGCTACGGGTTCCCACTGCCCCGACCCCGCCCCTGCTGCTGCCGGCGGCGACCACCGTACGGGCCTACACAGGCCTGGTGCGGCCTGGGACCGCCGGCGTTCACACCGCACCCCGGCGCTGGGGCAGACAGACCCAGGGGGCACTGAGGGGCGGGGCGGGGCCGGTCCAGTCCGGTTCGGGTCTCCGCGCTCCCGGGCCCAGCGCGGCCCCGTCCCGGCCGCTCCCGCGCTGATGGGAGCCCCGGCCGAAGCGCCCGCCTAAGTCACGTGATTCTCCGCACTTCTCGCGAGATATTCCCCTCCTGCCGCCGCCGCGGGAGCTCTCGCGAGAGTGTGCCGTTTCGCGCGCACTAGAGAGCCTCTCGCGAGAGTTCCGCACCGATCGCTGACGGGGTGGACAAGATGGCGGCTACAACCACCATCTCCCTGGTGAGCGGGGCGGCCGCCGCCCTCCGGCGGGGGAGCCGGGGCGGCGGGATCGGGCCCACCCGCCCTGCGCAGCGTCGGTCGGGCCGGAGAGGGTGTGGGACGCCTCGGCCGCGGGGCGCCGTGCGTGTTGGGGCCTGATGGGGCGGGTTGGCGGCGCGCGGCCGCCGGTCGGGGCCTCCGCTCCGCCGGGCCGGCTGCCGCGGGGTGACTGCGGGCCCGGGCGGCCTTTCCGCCGCTGCCCGCCCGTTCCCGGGGCCTGCGAGTAGGAGGGATCGCGGCCTCTGCCCAGGCTCAGCCGGCCCCGTTCCCCCGGAGTGACCGGGCTGGAGCGGTGGGGGGGTGTCGGGGCGGCCGTTGCGGCTTCACCGCCGTTGGTGTGTGGTTCCCGGGTACCGGCGGTGTCGGGCCTGTGCTTTACCCCAGCTTTGGTGCTGAGGACACAGGGTTCCCTGGTCCGGGACACGCGCACGTCACTTTCCTTGGGCTTATTCGATCGGTTCAAAATTTCTCATATTTAAACAAAAAATCTAGTTAATGCTAGGGCTTTTAAAAGAAGTACTTGGCTTTTCTCTCCCAGAGCCTTGTAGCCTGAGGTTAAAATGTGAGCTGCTGGCCGGCTTTCCTGACAAAATGGGTTTGGTGCCCAGTGAGGCTGTGGTTATTTTTCTATTTCCTGTGGCTCCTTTTATGCATTTGTGAAAGGATCCCAACAGTATTTGGGATAATAACAGATTTTTACAGGAGTTCTTTGTGTTTTTGGGAACATTCTTTAGAGCTTTCCTGTGTGGACTGCTGATGTTGTAAGAGGCTTGTTTGTTTTCTTTGTGAGTTTGCCTTAACAGAAGAAATTAAAATACTTTGCTGAGGTGCTTTTAATCCTTCCTTAAACCTTTTTATTTCTGGCTGACTGTGGAATTGTGTAAACTGGAAATACAAAGCCTCTTGGATGTCAAGCCTCCAGAGAAGTCAGTCTCTGATATAATTGTGGATGCTGGGGAGCTACAAGGAGCGTGGCCAGGCTCAGGTGCACCCTCCAGGTATCATCAGGTGCTCGTGGAGTGCTGGGTTGGATAAACCCTCGGTGTGACATAGCAGGATAGTTGTTAATGGTTTTGTGTTTTCTGCTCCCCCCCATAATTGTTTTCATTTAAAATCCTGGATTTTTGTCATGAATGGATCTCACTTCCGAGCTGCTCTGTTTTCACTGAGGAACTCTGAAGGAATTGTTTTTCCTGGTATTCCTTTTCTGGATTCACAGATCCTGGTGCTCATAACTGGGAGCAAATAGGAATATGTCTCACTTTGTTTCCTGTCTCATCTTTGCTTAATTAGGACTTGAAAGTGGCAGTGCAATGGTGTGGTGGCTGGGCACACAGAACACTGTCAGAGCTGTGAGTCTGTTTGCAGTGAACTGTCAGGAACTTACAGCATGGCCAGGAAAATAAAGCTCTTGTGGCAGAGTTTCTATTTATTTATGTACAGACATTATAAACAGATGCAGGGGACACTGTAAAATAAACTGCTGTGTTACTTTTCCAGAGTCTGGATTGAGCAGGGTGCACTGAGTGTGAGGGGTTCAGAGCTGTTTCAGTGCCTCCACGTTCAGGGAGCTCTAATCCAGAGACAGGTGGGGCGTTGTGCTGAGGCTGGGGGAGTCTTGGTGACCCTGTGATTGTTCCTGGCACTGGGAGCAGGAGCCACAGGGGCCCCAGGAACTTAAACTGTGGTTTCAGAGCTGGTGCTGCTGTGGTGGCAGCAGGGGAAGGAGGTGACAGTGGCTGTAGATGAGCACAGCTGGCAGCATCAGTCCTGTGCCTGATGGAAGCTCGGGGCAGACACGGGGGGTGAGGAACAAGCTGGGTCTGGTGAATGTGCTGGTGCTACTCAGCAGTGTTTGGCTGCAGAGGAGTTCACAGTAGCTGATGTCAACTGTGTCTGTGTCAGTCCCTGGGGCACTTCCAGCGTGCTCTGACAAGAGGCAGTGGATATCAGGGGCCAAGAAAATGAAAAGGCTTGGTTAGAGGAAGGACCATGTTAGAAGACAAGCTTTGAGGTGGAAGGAAGGGGCTTTTTTCTTTCACTTGCTCCCAGACTAGGTGGTGTCTCAGGGTGAGGGACAGTGTGAGACAGCCTTCCAGGAACAGGAATTCCAGCTTGGCTGTTGCATGCTTTATTCAGTGTGGGCTTTTGTAGGATGGCTGGAGATATTTGTTTTAAACTTCAGGACTGTTAAACATCTTAAATAGAGCATTTAATGTTACCATTTTCACACAATGAGTTTAAACACTTTTTTTCAAGTAGGATCTGTCATAAACTCTGTTTTTTATGTGAGTTTAGTTCTCATCTTGCTGGAGAATCTGAGCATCCAATGTCATCTGTTATTAATCAGCATTTTTGCCACTGTTTTACCTTGCTGTGCTTGAAAAACTGACACATGGTCTTAGTGTTAATGGTCCTTAAAATGAAGGTGCAATTCAAAAGTCCCCACAAATGCCTTTTGTGGGATCTCTGTCTCCTTTCTTTTCAAGCTCAACACAAGTCCCTCTATTTCCTCTCCATGCTGCAAAGAACATTGGCTGGTCTGGGATGTGACCAGAAATGGGCCTGAAGAACATCCAGTGCTTCTGCAGTGTTATCAGAACAGCTGCAACACTGACAATTTAAATCCTGAGGGCTGGCTGGAAAAGCTTGGGGGTTGAGGATAAAGGAACCTCAGTTGAGAGGAACTCGGTTCTGGAATCTGTTACACTTGGATTTTGCTTCCAGCTGACTTTCTGGAAGTGGATTTGGGTGCAGGCTCTGCTGTTGTGCTGAGAAGATAATAAAAATGGAAAGCAGAGGGCTTTTGTTTGTCAAAGGGATGTGTCCTGTAACGAGACCGAGTTGGGACTTATGAATTACACCTCAAAGCTCCAGAAGGTTTGGTGCTTTGGTGCTTGTCAAGTGTCTCTGTGCTCAGCAGATGTCACAGCTCTGCCCCTCAGGAAACGTTCACTGAATGCACCTTAGGTGACAGCCATGTGGTGTGGGTGGGACATGAGGTGGGAATCAGCACTTCCTTACCCAGACTGGCCTTTGTCTGGTCCTGCTGCTGCTGAGGAGAAGCGTCCCTGCTGCTCAGTTCAGTTCCAGGTGACTCAGGCTTCGTGCTGAGGTGGTTTTGCAGCTGTAATGACACTTGATGCCATTGATTACAGTGACAGATGGGTACTCCTGGTTTGTTACCCCGAGCAGCTCTCTCCTCTGGAAAGGTTTCTCCCTTTCTCCACGTGCTCTGTGTGTGCCCAGTCAGTCAGATTAAGCAGTGTGCAAGTGTGTGTGTGTGAGGTGGATCATCAAGTGTTGGGAGTTGAAGGAGCCCTCCAGGATGATGGAGTCCAACCCCTGTCCCTGCACAGGACAATCCCAACATTCACACCATGGCCCTGAGGGCCTTGGCCAAATGCTGCTGGGATCTTGTCAGCCTTGGGGCCATGAGCACCTCCCTGGGGAGCCTGTGCCAGTGCTCCACCACCCTCTGCCTCAAGAACCTTTTCCTCATGGCCAACCTCCCCCTCCCCTGCCACATCTTCCTGCCATGGCCTCTGCTCCTGGTGTTGGTGGCCAGAGAGAAGAGCTCAGCGCCTGCCCCTCCTCTTCCCCTTGGGAGGAAGTTCCAGACCGCCATGAGATCTCCTCTCAGTCTCCTCTTCTCCAGGCTGAACAACCCAAGTGCCTTCAGCCTCTCCTCACACCCTTCCCCTCTGAACCCTTCCCCAGTGTTGTGTCCCTCCTCTGGACACTCTCCAGCAGCTTTAGATCCTTTTTCTCCCGTGGTGCCCAAGCTGCCCCCAGTGCTGGAGCTGAGGCCGCCCCAGTGCAGAGCAGAGCGGGACGATCCCCTCCCTGGCCCGGCTCGCAGTGCAGGGCTGGGTGCCCCCCACGGAGGTGTGTGATGCCTGATACCTCCTGCCCCCCTCCCAGGTATTCTGTGAAACCTGGACAACCTCAGGGGCGTCTGGTGCAGAGTGCAGAGGTTTGGCTTTGCTTACAAGGAGGCTGGGAGGAAGAGAAACGAGTTGCTGAGCGATTTTGTGATACTGGCTCGGTACTGGAGGTACAGGGACCTCTGAGCTGCTTCCTGGTGGTACCTCCTGCCCCCAGTGTCCCAGTAATCATCAGCCATGGGGGTATTTGTGGAAGAGCTGGGGCCAGGAACCTGGAGCAGCCCTCCCAGCAACCTTCCTTTTCCCATCACAGTCCTTAAGTGTCACTGAAACTGTGGTCATGGTGATAAACTTCAGCTTTTGGGCACACACACAAATTCAGTAATTCCAAGGGATCTTCTTCTTCGTTTTGTTTTGTTTCCTGGATTATTTTTTGGTTTGTTTTTAATGTACAGCCACTGGCTCAGGGCTGCTCTGTTGTCAGTGGGACTGTGTGGGTCAATTCACAGAGCAAAGGGAGTGTCCCTGGGAGGGAAGTCCTTGTGGAAAGCACTGCCATATGGTGCAGCCTTTATCTTCCCAGTAATAAGTGTTTTATCTGTTTCTCATCATTTGGACCAGCTGATCCTTGGAGGTCCCTTCCAGTCCCTAGCAGTCTGTGATTCTATGGGAATCGGTTAAAATGGGATTGTACTTCTAGAAGAACCGAGCAGATACTTACTTAGCTGCTCAGGGAAGCTTTAAGAAAGGATAGAAGGTGTCTAGGGAAAGATTGAACTGGGGTAGAGTTGAGCTGCAGCTTTTCTTCCTTCCCCTGACGTTTCTGAGGTTACCTCACCCTGGCATCTTGGATTGCTCTTGCTGCTGCCTTTGGGATGAGGAACAGGTCCACAGGCAGCACAGGTAATTGATGGGACCACCTGCAGGATTGGTTCTGTAGGAAATCCCCTGTGTGCAGAGCCCTCAGAACCTCTGCAGGGCAGCCCTGCACAGAGAGTTCCAGGACTTCACATCTCACAGAATAACACATCTGCAGCTTGCTAATTGCATGGGAATTTGGAGTTGGTTTGGGTTGGCTTTTTTTTCCCTGTGCAGCAGGAATGCAATTAGCAGCAGCAGGAGTGCAATTAGCAGCAGCAGCTCCAACAGAGGTGTCAGTAGCAGCAGGTCCTTCTCAAATACTTTAAACTATAAAAGTTAAAGTAACCATTTGTCATTTGTGAAGTCATGTGTTACAGGAATTAGCTGTGTGTCTGCATTTGAGATCTAAAGTTCACTGTGGTATTTATGGGTTAAATTCTCTTAGCCTGGAGTTAGGTCATTGAGTTCTCCATGGAGCTTACTGGGACCAGTAGAAGCTGCTTCAGGACTGTGTGTATTTCTTTTCTTTTGACCTGAAAGAGTTCTTAAAACAAATCTCTCCTGTGTGTTTGAAATAGTTCATGGTTTTGGTGCTGCTGCCACAAGCAAGATGTGTTTGTAGCGTGCAGTTACTGTTTCTGTGTGCTGCCCGTGGTGGCAGTGGGCAGCAGCACCAAATTCTTACAAAAGTGAGGTTAATTATTAATGTAGATCTGATGAAATTTCTCAATAAGATTGGTACCTTGTAGTGGTAGAAATGGAATCACCTGTTATAGCCAATTCAATCTTTAATGTCTTGCTGAAAAAAAACCTTATATTTTTAAACCAGTTCAGTAGTCTGGAACATTTGGTGCTGCTGCTTGTCCTCACCCTCCCTGACAGAGCTTCAGAGTGATGTGCAGTGCTTCTTGGTTTGGTATTTACCTGATTTCTTGGCTTTGTGAACTTTTTTGCATCACTTCAGTGTTTTTCCTACACTTTTTCCAGACCCCTGACATTCTTTAAAATAAATATATATATATATATATACACCCAAAAAATTCATATGCTATGTTTCTATTTGTTTCACCAGCTCCATGTATAAGGATAAAAACACCACAGTGTTATTTCTGTGCATTCAGTCACAGTATTGGCCTTTTTGTGTCATCACATAATATACTTGTGCAATTGCTTGCCTCTCTTTTTTCATTCTTAAAATGAAATTCTTCTTTTCTCATTCTAAAATCACAGCTGCATCAGATAACTTGTCCTTTCCTGCAGCAGGGATGTGTGTTCTCTGCTGGTGACTTCAGTGACAGCGAGTTTTATCAACAGAAATTGAGTTCACAGAGCTGTTGTGTGCGGTTCTGGAGCGCTGATGGAGCACCAAGATTCTCTTCTCACTCCCTTAGGAGAAGCATCTGGGTGCTGGATGTGTTTGTATTTTAATGGAGCTGAGGTGAAAATACTGTGAATTTTCCTTACCAGGATGGTTCGTTTGTAAACAGAGCTGAGAAGTGGTTTTGTGAGGGCTGGAGCTTTTCCTGGGCAGGGGAGTGGGAGGAAGAGCAGCCCCTGGTCACTGCCCCAGGAATTTCTTGCTTCCCTTGTTCCAGCCTCCTCCTCTCCCACATCTCCTGGGGGTTCTGGGCCAGCTGTTGGTGAGGCTGTAACTTCACCTCCTTAACGAGGTTCTCACCCTAAAAGGGTTAATTGTGGAGATGGGTAGTGGGTGCTGCTGAACAGGCTTTTGCATCCAGCACCTCTGGGACCCCCCAGAGCCACTCCTTGCCCCGTTGCAGGGGGTTAGGCCGTCCCAGGGATGTAGGATTCACCCTCCTGGGATTTCATGAGCTTTTTACTGGCAGGAAATGTTTTTTACCTATAATGTAAGCCATGTTGGGAATCTCAGAGAGTTTCAGTCCTGTTTCTTGTTGGCAAAAGTGATTTTGGAGCCTGACAGTGTCAAATAAGAGCGGGAGACACATCTTCTGCCAGGAGCAAGTGGTGGAGATTAGAGGGACCCAGCATGGACATTTGAATTCTGTGTAAGCTCTCACTGCACTCACTGTGTTCTCTGTACCTGCATTAGGTGGAGAGGTGTCAGCTGAAGGTGAGGTGGTGGTCAGGGAAGTGGTGATCCCTTTTGGGAGGGAGCAGTGTGTTTCCTTCTGCCTTACCTTCCTGTTTGTAGTCAGGAGAAAGAGGATCATGTGTGTGGATTGAGTTATTTTAGCACTGTAGCTCCTCAGGAACAGCAGTTTTCCTCTTTGAGAGTTGAGGTGCAGGTGATGTCTGGGTTCTGGCAGGTAAGGGGTGCAGCAGAGCATGCTGCCTGCAAAGGGAACATCTAGAAGATATTATTATTATTATTATTATTATTATTATTATTATTATTATTATTATTATTATTATTATTATTATTATTATTATTATTATTATTATTATTATTATTATTATTATTATTTATTATTATTATTTCTCAGTGCTGATCCACCAGGGAGGAGTTCTCTCAAATGCCACAAGGAATTGTTTCAAGGGTACAGAGATCACCCTCTGTGTGTGTGTGTGTGTATTTAAGACTTTCCATGTTTTCAGGTGTTGGGTTTCCACAGAATCTGGTGCTCTGTAGGAGCTGTGTTCACTGCTGGACACCAGGAGTGGAACTTGGCATAGACTCTCCTTATTCATTTAAATAGAAGAGATGTTACTGGCCAAATAGGCAGTCACACCAACAGCTTGGTGATGGAATGCTGGAAAAATGTCATGTTTGGAAAGGTTTGAATCCCTGCCTGTTCTCTGTAGAACACATCTGGTGGGGTGGTGGAAAAGGCTTGGACAGGGCCCGTGCTCGGGGTTTGGCAGGACATTAATTGCACGTGCTGACAGTGACAGGAGAAATAACTCACCAGCACGCTGCTCCCCCTGGAAACAGGGGCTGTACACAGGGTGGAAAGAGCTGTGAAAGAAACTCATGAGTAGTAAAAGGTCATTGTGCACTGGCAAAGGTACTGAGTTTACAGCTGAATCCCTGAGGACTGAGGTAGTAAATAGGGGCAAAATGCTCAAATGTGTTTATGAAGAAGGACTTTTATTTTCTTTCTGAAAAATAAGCAGTTGTGCAAGTAAAACCTTGCCTAGGCACTCAGATGATGCTTCCTCCAGCTTCCTTACTGGTGTGGGGTGTTGTCCATGATATCCAGGTGAATCCAAGTTCCCAAGCACTGGTGCAGGTGGCAGAGCAAGGATTACACTGGCCAGGTGCTTCATCAGTCCTTTTCCACCTCTGTTTTATTTATGCTTCGTGTTGTTTGCTTGTTATGGTTCCTAAGATAAACAAGATTCTGTGTTTTGGGGTTTTTTTCTCCTGTGTGTGTTGACACTTCAGAGAAGTTCTCAGCCCTGTAATAAATTTCCAAGCAGTGTGCCTGAGCTCCTGGAGTTCAAACCAGCTGGGAGGGCCGAGCAGCACCCAGGAGCAGTGTCCACAGCACCAGGGACACAGTTCCTATTTATCTCACTTTTAAAAGGAGCTCCTGTTCTGCTGCTGCTGTTGTCAGGTTCTCTCCCACCTTTCTTGTTCCCTCCTGAGTGTTCTGGTGCATTTAACTGAGGCTGTTTTCACAGGATAAAGCACCAGCTGCTTTCCAGCAGTGACTGTTACACAACTGCCCAGTGGGCTCTAATTAATAAATTAATTGGCAGTGGTGTCAGTGCCAGGAAAGAGAGGAGCCGTCATCTCGGTTCTCAGTGAGTGGCCACAGAGATTGGGGGGATTTAACTCAATCTGTTGCTTTTCAGAGAGACTGGAGTAACAGAGGGGGGTGGTCTCCCCTGGAGAAGCCCCCCATGTTAGGGTGGTGGTCTCCCCTGGAGAAGCCCCCCACGTTAACAGAGGGTGGTGGTCTCCCCTGGAGAAGCCCCCCCACGTTAACAGAGGGTGGTGGTCTCCCCTGGAGAAGCCCCCCACGTTAACAGAGGGTGGTGGTCTCCCCTGGAGAAGCCCCCTGTGTTAACAGAGGGTGGTGGTCTCCCCTGGAGAAGCCCCCCCATGTTAGCAGAGGGTGGTGGTCTCCCTGGAGAAGCCCCCCATGTTAACAGAGGGTGGTGGTCTCCCCTGGAGAAGCCCCCCAATGTTAACAGAGGGGGGTGGTCTCCCCTGCAGAAGCCCCCCAATGTTAACAGAGGGTGGTGGTCTCCCCTGGAGAAGCCCCCTGTGTTATCAGAGGGTGGTGGTCTCCCCTGGAGAAGCCCCCCAATGTTAACAGAGGGTGGTGGTCTCCCCTGGAGAAGCCCCCTGTGTTATCAGAGGGTGGTGGTCTCCCCTGGAGAAGCCCCCCACGTTAACAGAGGGTGGTGGTCTCCCCTGGAGAAGCCCCCCATGTCTAATGACATTAAATGTAGATATGTAATAGTCTTTATTTTTAAAGATTCATGATAAATTGTAATCAGTGGAGTAGCTTTTTTATTGTGAATGTTTAAATTTGATAGCCTTTCCGCTGTGTTTTTCTTCTCCCAAGTCTCATAGCTCCTCAATTGCAATAATTCCATTTTTAAAAGCAGAGAGGAAGTGGAAATCACAACAGGAAAATGTGAGGGCTTTTGGAATTGTCTGCAGAAAACCAAGGAGTCTCTGGAGCTGACTGCACGATGGCATGTACGTGAGATGTCAACAAGGGGGAGGGAGCCAGGAGAGCTGGGTGGGAAACACTTATTTCAGCCAGCTGGTTAAGAACAACTATTATTATTATTATTATTATTATTATTATTATTATTATTATTATTATTATTATTATTATTATTATTATTATTATTATTATTATTATTATTATTATTATTATTATTATTATTTATATTATTTATATTATATTATATTATATTATATTATATTATATTATATTATTTAATATTATTATATTATTTAATATTATTATATTATTTAATATTAAATATTAATAATAATATTTATAAATATTATATATTATATAATATTATATATAAATATTATATATTATATAAATAATAATATTTATAAATAATAATTATAAATATTAATAGATAATAATAATAATAATAATAATAATAATAATAATAATAATAATAATAATAATAATAATAATAATAATAATAATAATAATAATAATAATAATGCCACACCCAAAATGAATCTTGAAGCTGAAGCAGCCGTCCTGTACCGAGCAGATCCCCAGTGCCTTGTGGCTTTGCTTTGCTGGTTGTCACTCTGCACCGGGACTGTGTGACAGGATCTCCTGATCAGCAGCGTGCTCTTGTGTCCTGGTTTGCAGCCCTGAACTGGTTCTCTGTTCCTATCATGTGTCACCTTCCCTTTGGTGTGCTTCTGCTCCCCTCAGGTCCTGGTGTGTTACTCGTTGTAGCTGTGAACTTGGATCTGAAGGGACCAACTGCAACTCCACAACGTTGTATTTGGATGATACCGAATGTGTTTTTACATTAGAGGATTTATTTTTCCATCTGCACTGTGTTCATTGACCCTAAAAAATGTCCCAGAGCCTTTATGGTGAACTTGAGCCTGAATGCACAAACCCAGAGGTCCAGTTGTTGCTATAAAATAGAGAGTAAGAATGATCTCAGAGGACATTGCCTCTCTGGGCATCAGCAAACTCACCCTGCTGCTCTCTTTACTGACAGGTAAGGTGAGCTCCTGCTCCTCACCCTTCATCACCCAACTAAAGAACAAAGGAAGCATTGTAGCCTGGTAGGAGCCAGGTGGCAGTCCCTGGCAGACTGAGACAAGTGGCTTAACGTGGGAGAAACTTTGCAGTTGTTAAAGGAAGTGCTTAGGAAAAAATAAATCTTGTTTTCTGCTCTGAACTCGGGTTTTTCCCATGATCACTTCTGTGCTGACACCGGTGGTGTTCCCAGAGAGAAGCCTGGGCAGCCTGATCTGTCTGCTCCCGGGCAGAGGAGGGTGTTTGTTCTCCTGTTTCAAGGGGCTGACAGTGCACATTGACTCGAGAGAAGCAATTAGTTCTGCTTTTCACGGGTGATGGGGACAGGACTCGCTGTGAGCAGCCGAGGCAGGTCCAGGCCCCGCTGCTTCAGCCGCGCAATAAATCGCTCCGACAATGGGGCCCTCGGGCTCTTTTCTCCCTGCGCTGCACTGATGCAGCAGGAACACAGGGCTCCCCCCGTGGTGTTGTGTGAATCCCTCTGCCCAGTCGAGGCTCTGCTGGGAGAACCAGCACTGCTTACCTCGTGAGAAGACATTTCCAGTCCAACAGTCACTGCCACTGAGGTCAGTGAATGGCCAGAGGATCTCCAGATAAAGAGTGACGGGGCAAGGCGATGGCAGATGTTGTTGGAGATGTTGGAATGAGTGTACAAAGCAGAGTGTGTGTGATGGGGAAAACAGAGTGGTTGTGTGCACTGTGAGGGGTGTGAAATAGCCTTTTCTCCCTGCAAGGCACTAATTAGGGTTTATCTCCTTAGAAGGAATGTGACCCCAGTTTATACCCAGTGAGTAAAATAAACCAGCTGGTTAATGAGCTGCCTAAGCAGCATTTAGCATCAGTGCTTGGGGAAAAGGATTTATGGCAGCCCTGCCTGGAGGGAGAAGTCTGAGCAGAGTCCCTGTGTCACAGCCCAGGGGGTTTATTGTGCCGAGCTCCCCACGTCCCAGTCCTGTGCCCAGTGTACGGGCACCGAGAGCCCACGGGCCAGCAGGTCCAGCTGGGGACTGCAGCCTTGGTGGTGGGTGCTGAAGGGCTGTGACGCTGGAGCTGCTGTCCTGACAGCCAGAACTGGGAATTGCTGCCCATGGAGCAGGCAGGAGCAGGCCTGGAGCTCTGGGGCTCCTGTGCTCTGTGCTCCGCTCCTTTTCGTGGCAGGGCTTGGGGGTTGTTACCTAGAGCCTGTGCCTGACCCAAAGGGGCCTTCTGAGAACACGTGAGAAGCTGCTGCTTTCCTCCTCCCTCTGCTACTCCCTGAACTTGGGAATTTCTGTTACTTCCATAGCAATTTTAAAATCTAAATTATTACCTTGAATTGAGAATACCATGTGCATGTGCTTGAGCTTCAGTTATATTGAGGTGGTATCTGATATTTGCTGTGGAAAGAACTCGTGTGGTTAAAGTATCTGAACTACTTTGCATTTCTCCTCCCTGTCACAAACAGAACATTCTGAGTATCAATATATAGAAAAAATAGGCAAACACCATAAGTGAAAAACTGAACTGTTGAGGAACTGGTGATTCTGGAGGAAAGGGGGGAACTGGTCTGTTGGGTGCAGGAGCTGGGCTGGGGTTCCCTTGAGCACTCACACGTGTGGCATCACTGTGTCACCAGCTGTGTCTTGTTGAGCCTTGTGTGTGGGTTCACACTTACAGGCTTGTGCCCAAGAATTACTTGTTTTAGTTTTGAGTTTATAGATGCTTTTTTGGGGAGCATGGTGTGGAATTTGCTGTTGGGGGGGGGAGAGTTTTTAATTTAAAAAGCCAAATGCCTCGTTGAGAGTTGCTGCAGCAGCTCCTCTGCTTATCAGCCGTGTGCTGGGGTAAAGGGGATGCAGTGAAGCACGTGCTTAGGGATCTTCTGCTTCTGAAAGTCCTGGTTTTCTCTCCAAGGCTTCAGATGTACTTAAAAAATAGCTTTTTGCTGTTCTGCATTTTGGTGTGGTTTGTAAGATCTTGGTGTACCTGGAAGATTATTTTTTCTGGGGGAGATCAGTGGTCCTTGAGACACTTGTGTCCACAGGAACCATCGAAGCTGTTAGGCAGCACCAGGAATGCCATGAGCAAGTGATTGTTCTGAATGAGTAAGAACCAAATTAGCTGCTGCTTCTGCTGAAATGACAATGACTTTGATATTTCATCTCTTCCAAGTGGCAGCTTTGTTCTGTGCCAGGAGAGCTGGGTTTATTTTGCCATCTGAGTGAGTCTGTTTGTTTTTACTGTACTTGATACAGAATCACAGAATCACCCAGACTGGAAAAGCCCTTTGAGATCATCAAGTCCCATCATGACCCCAGCACTGCCCAGTCCCCACTGACCCCTGTCCCTCAGCACTGTGTCTACACGACTCTTCAATCCCTCCAGGGATGGGGACTCCACCACTGCCCTGGGCAACCCCTTCCAATGCCTCAGAACCCTTTCAGCAAAGAAATTCTTCCTCAGATCCCATCTCAGCTGCCCTGGCCACAACTGGAGCCCATTTCCTCTTGTCCTGTCCCTTGTTCCTTGGTGGAACAGAGCCACCCCACCTCTCTGCACCCTCCTGTCAGGGACTTGGACAGAGCCAGAAGGTCTCCCCTCAGCCTCCTTTTCTCCAGGCTCAGCACCCCCAGTTCCCTCAGCCTGAACTCAGCACACTTGTGCTCCAGACCCTTCCCCAGCTCCGTTCCCTTCTCTGGACACGCTCCAGCACCTCCAGGGCCTTCTTGGACTGGGGGGCCCAAAGAGTGTTGGAGTTTGGGGTTTATTTTACTGGAGAACTGAGACATATGTTAATAGATTTCTAATGTTGAACCCTATTTTGACTGCAAATTATGTGATGCCCCTTTGGAGATGCCAGAGAATGTACCCTGAGGATTCAAGTTGGTGGATGCTTACCAGAAAGATGTCAACTGCTGAATGACTTTAACCAAAGCCAGGCCCATAGCTATACCTGAGAGAAACCTGCTGTTGCTTAGGAATAACTGAGCAGCTGTATCACAGGAATGGACTTCAGTGTGAAACAGGAGCATGAGGTGGAGAAGTCAGTGGAATACCCAAAACACAAAGAGGGCTAAGGGTTGTTAGCTACACATACCTCTGAAATCATGAAAATCAGTTCAGTGACCCAGAAGCTTCTTCCTAGACCTGTTCTGATGCTGGGCTGGGGAATCAGCCTGGGCAGGTGCTGTGCAGCTCCTGCTGAGTATGAGAATGGTGCTGCTCTCTCACTCAGTGCCCAGAACAGGGTGGGAGCTTTGGAAACCTTTCTGAGAAGATTTTAAATGGGAACTTGAGAAACCCAGGGTGACAAACCAACACAGGAAGAGATGGAAGGAGAGAATGGTTGGGTGCATTTGACAGGGTTTAACTGTTGAGAGGTGGGATGGAGATGATGTGAGTGAAGATTGGAGATTACTTCATTTTCTTTTAATTGAGGATCTGGTGGTCAGGGAACTCCAAATACCCAACATGTTCATTATGCACACTTGGTGAGATAGCTCTCCCACAGCGAGTGGCTGGAATATCAGCAGGGTTTTGTGGATTCCTAATAGGTTTGGGCAGACTTTTTAGCCAGCTATGACATTAAGTGCTTCTGGGCATGAAGAAATTGGTCACTTTTGTGAGAACAGTTTTTTCCATGAGTATTTTCTGTTTTCTCAGGGCACAGAGTCCATTAAGATGGAGAATGGACAAAGCACGGCATCTAAGCTGGGGCTTCCTCCCCTCACACCAGAGCAGCAGGAAGCTCTCCAGAAAGTGAGTAAACCTGATGTGAATTTGCTTCTTAGCATTCTTGTTTGTTTGTTTGGGTTTTCCTGTTTGTTTGGGGTTTTGTTTGGTTGGTTTTTTTAATGAGCATTACTGATAGTGTAGAAGGGAACTTGCCTGCCCAGAATCTGTAAGGGGTAGTGGCCGTGCTGTGTGTGGATTCACACTTACCAATTTGTGCCCCAGAGTTATTTGGTTTAGTTTAGAGTTTATAGATGCTTTTTGGGGAGCATGACATGGAATTTGCTGTTGGGATGGGGAATGTTTTTAATTAAAAAAAAAAGAAGAATAAAAATGATCTCAAGATGCCATTGTAATTCTTAGACAATATGCAAGTGCCATACAGTTACTGTGAGGAGCAGCCTGTACTCCCCAAGGAATAGGTTTCTCATCTGCTCCAGCTGGTCTTTTCCTCTATCCACACAAAACACATCACAAAACACCTTTATTTTTCCCTTATGCTCCTTCCCATGTTGTTGCAAAGAGACCCAGTAGCACGCAGGGAATATTTTCAACCCATTTGAGCCAACCTGTTTTAATCCAGATAAAATCCAGTCCAGCTCTGGTTTCCAGCTGTGGGCCCTGTTTCCCACAGCTGGTGTGGAAGTTACTGCTGGCTTCTGGCCCACTTTGCTGGTGGGAGTGAGCGCTGCCTGGCTCACTGACAGGAGAGCAGAGCTCGGAAAGGAGGGGAACAGGCAAGAAAACCAAAGCAGGGAGTGTGGGAGCTGTGGGCTAGGTGTGTGCTGTGCTCTGGTGAGGCAAGCACTGTTGTAGGCAGGCTTTGTGTGGGTGTTCCCTGGGTGTGTGTGTGTGTGTGTGTGCTGTTCTGGCTCACAGTGTGAAACGGCCTCGTTGCCTCTGGCCGCTCCGGAGCTGACAGATGTAAATCCCCTTGTCCATTTCCAGGTTTCCGAAGCACACGCCTCAAATCCACGGTTTAGAGCCTCCCGTGCCCTGGCACCTCCCAAACACGTACAGCTGTGGAAAGCAGGTGCCTGAGGGTTTGGCTGACTGTGTTTGTACCGTCCCCCTGGGCACAGGCACATCTGGGGGTGTTAGGCTTCCCTTGACAAAGAGCCTCCGTGCCCACACCACTGGGTGTAAAGCTCAGGCTTTGTCAGATTGGTAGAAGACTGAAAGAAAAAGACAGAATATTACAGAATCACAGACAAACCAGTCTTGTGTCTGCAGGCTAGGAACCAGAGGAGGAGAGCTGGAGCAGTTTTAGTGAGCAAAAGCAGTGGGCTCTCCAGACTAGAATAGGGCAGGCGTGATAAGAGCAGCGAGGGGGAGTGCCCAGTCAAGAGACTGGACATGGGGATTTGGAGCCCCCTTCCCTTTTGTAGAACCTCTTTGTGCAGATGTTCTCTGAGTGGAAAGGACTTGAAGGAGGCAATCTGTCCTGCCCTCATCCCAGCAGGTAAGGTGCTCTGGTGGGCTCTAAGGGGCAGAGGGCGGAAGAGGGGAAACGCTCAGTGTGTAGTGCATGCCGCTTTCCTAACCTGGCGCCTGCTGCAGATCACATCTGTCCCATCCTCTCTGCTCAAGCATTGTGCTGTGTTTCAGGGCTCACGACTCCAAGGTGCAGATGAAGATGTTAGTGAGCTGTTGGGCTGATGTACAGAGTGCCTTAGTGCTTAGGGCTGGAGTGCCAAAGAGTTCCACTGGCAGCCGATTGTGTGGTTCTGGGGAACTGTGGTGTAACATCAGACGCTGTTCCCTGCTCTGTGGTCTTGTCCTGTGACTACAGAGTCTGTGTTTCTTTCCAGGCAAAGAAGTATGCGATGGAGCAGAGCATCAAGAGTGTGCTGGTGAAGCAAACCATCGCCCACCAGCAACAGCAGCTCACCAACCTTCAGGTGAGAGACCCTCTGAGATGCTCCTCTGTGTCTTACTCTCCCCAACAAGGTGGAGTTCTTTTTGCACTTAGAAGCAGAGCACAGCCCTGAGGCCTGCCTGGAGCCAGGTACATGTGCTTGTGTTTCCACAGTGAAATTGAAGTGTGCTGTCTTTGGCACACTAGAGAAACCCCCTTTACTCACCTGCACAACTTGCCCCCAAATTTCACTCGTTCAAAGAGTCAATTTTTAAGTTGGCTGGGCAAATGCTTCGTGAAATGCCAGAAGCCAGAGAATTGGCTGTGGGTTTCACTTTGAACTTACATCTGAGATGGTGTCTAGGGTTACTGGGAACAGTATCCTTTCACCATCTCTGCTGCTTGAGGGAATGGCACCTGTCTCTCCTCTGTTACTGACGGTGCTGCCCCATTTCCCCTCGCCCAGGTGCTCTCTGAATTTCAGAGAGACTCCCTTGTCTGTTCCTGCTGGAATGCCCGTGGACTGGGAGAACCCTTAACTGGTATTTGAATCTCCCTTCCTTCAGAGGTTTCCTGAACACATCTCACTGCCTTCTACTCAAAGCTAAAGCCCAGAATGATGGCTGTGGGATGCTGGATTTTCTCTTTAACCAGCAATCACTGTGGATGTGCTTGCACATCAGGCATTGTGGCCTCTCAGGGCTGTGCCTGTTTCCGAGTGCCTGATCTAGTTGAGGGGCTCCTTTTTAAATGCTGGGGGTGAATCAACGACAGTGGTTGCAGAGGTTACTATTGCCTTGAGTCCCCCCCCCTTCCCTGGGAGAAGACCCTGCTTCCTGAGGCAGTGGCAGCAGCACAACTCCACCCTGACCTGGTGGGACTGGAATCTGCAGGGTCCCAGCGCTGGACAGTCCTTGGGACCAGGCAGTGAGGGGCAAGGAAGGAGAGGCCTCTCTCGCAGGTTCCCTGTGCCGCCGCTCTGCTTGAGTTTTTACAAACAGCCGTAGTATGCTCAGCTCCAACAGACTGAACTCTGTCTTTACTGTCTTTCAGATGGCAGCAGTGACAATGGGCTTTGGAGATCCTCTCTCACCTTTACAATCGGTCAATAGACATATTCACTTCTTCTTGGGCACTTTGTCTTAGTCAGGGCCTAGAGTGGGGAAGTATGTAGTGGTAAAACAATGCTCTTAATGCAACCCAGCACAACCCTCCCACATACCCACCTGTTATGGACGAGCACAACAAGCAGAGGCAAAGTGTAAACTCCCCAGAGGAAGGAAGACTCTAGGCTGGGTGCAGTCTGCTGTGACACTGGCAGTCGGGGTCCTGGAGTCAGTTGGCAAAGAAAGCTTTAGATTTCCAACAGTTCTGAACACACCTGTGAAATTGTGGGAGCTGCATTTCTAGGGATGCTACAGTTCTGAGGTCCTGACCTAAAACTAACTGCCAAGGTAACTCACAAAGGGGCAACTTCTTACAAAGCAAACTCACAGCACCAACACCCTGGCAGCTGAGGTGCTGGGGAGGACTGGGGCACCAGAGGTTTGCAGAATGTACTGTAGCCCAGGTGTAAGACTGCTCTTACTGTGCATGTTTCCAGACCAGGTGAACATGGCATGTGTCCAGTACAGACACAGCAGGAGGGAAGTAACAGAGCTGCAGGAATATTCAGCGAGCCTGTGCAGTCCTTTAGTGCTGGAATTCCTAATCAGATGCCACAAAGAGCTTAATTACCTGGGATTATGCATCCCCTCCTTCTTCCTAGACGTGTTGGACAGTGGCCACTGCAGAAAGTGTCCTATAAGCTCCACTCTGTATGCAAAGATTCACTTTTAAATTAATTTATAATTATTTTTCCATCTGGCTGGACTATAATAGTTCTGCTTGGTGTAAAATGCAACCAGAGGCTTGTACTCCAAAATGAAAGATGCACTAAAACTAAAATCACCTCTTTTCCCTCCTTTAACACTGCCACAGTAGGTAGTGTGTCAGCAGGGGAGCCAAAATAAGTTTTATGGGAGTTTGTAAGTTTGGAATGGAATAGAAGCATGCATCTTGATGTATGGAATAGCTGATTTCTGAACCCTCATACCCAAGAAACTGCTAACAATTAATGTGGATGCTTATTTGTTAGCATAACTCCATCAATTTTGCTTTAAAAGAAAATAATCTTGGCTCATTATTCACAGCTGGGCAAGAGATGACGAGTGTGCACTGGTAATGTGATGGGAAATGTTTAATTTCCTGTTAGCCTCAAGGGCATGGGCAGTATTGTGAGTCCTGTTCCTTGGACATTGCTCCCTCCCTGGGGAGTGGAGCCCACTGCTGATGGGACAGAACCTGGAAGCAGGAGTCTGCTCTGACTCACTCAGCTGTGGGACAGCTCAGTGTGGGCAGGATGCCCTGTCCTCAGTAAATGCCTCTTCCCAAAGCCCACCAGGAATGTGGAGAATGCAGACAGGCCTCTGTCCAGCACTTTTTCCTGTTGACAAGACTCATCAATTCCTACATGAGGGAAGTGCAGCCTCAACTTCCTATTGTGATACCTTAGTGCCTGAGATTAAAGCCTCCTGTCTGCTTAATCCTCCAAGTGTTACAGCTCAGAATTTCCACGTCACCTCAGCAAGATGGGTGCAATTTCCTGGTGTTGTGTTAAACCTGGAGCTAGCAATGATGGGTTTTGCATCATCTCCTCTGTTTAAAGGAGCACTCCAAGGTGATGTTTTGGCTTGCCCTTAGAACAACCTCATGAGCACTTAACAGGAACATTACACAGATAGAGCTGTTAGCTGCTGCCTTTATGAAGGTTGCAGGTACTTTAAACTCCATTTGATAGATGGAGAAAAGAGGGTCAGTGGCCAGTAAAATGTGCTAGTTAGTGAAAAACATGAGATTTCTGCTCATGAGTTTCCAACACTTCCCTGTGCTCAGTTCACAGGTGTGCATCACATCACTCCCCTAGCTCAGTGCTGCTGAACCCTCTTAGTGATCCACTGAACCATCATGGTCCACCCCAGTTCTCCCTTTTGCAGATCCAAATGTCTAATGTCTTGCTGATTTAAGGGAGCCCTGTCTCCACCCCCCTATTTTGTTAGGATCTCTGCAGCAGTGCAGGATGTGGATTTCCTCCTGTAACAGTTGCTGCCACGGGAGAGAGCAAATGCCATTTTTCTTGCATCTGCTGCATGGATAACTGAAAAGAAGGGAATGCCCTCTTTGTATATACAGAGCTTTCAGGAGGTGAAAACATCCCTCTGCCTGGTGCAAAGCTGCAGTGTCTTGTCAAGAAGTAAAGCACTGAATTTTTATCACCATGGGTGAGGCACTTCACTCAGACACTTGGTGTGGCTCTGAACCCGTAAATGGACACACTGCACAGACTGAGGGGTTCCTGATCACTGCCTTTCCTGCACCAGAGCTGGGAGTGTGTTGGAGAACCTGGGAGACAACACGTCAGCTGTCCTGCCTGTGCACGTGCCATAGTCCTCCTAGTCACAGCACTGCAGAGTGCACTGAAAAACAGCTGGTTTTTACCTGTGTGACATACTTAACCCCAGGCAAGAGGCAAGCTTAATGTCACTTCAGGAGCAGCAGTATGGGGTGAGAACCATTCCTCTTTATAGTATCCCTGCTGTGTTCAGTAATAGGAGTTGAACCTTTACAGTTTGCTTCCTCCTATGGCCAAGGCCACTTCCACGTGGGTACTGTGAGGGAGTGCAGTTGGTGTCCACGCCTCTGTGACCAGCACAGATAAAACACTGGCCCTTCTGTTTTGCCACGGGGGTTGCAGCATCCCCAGACACATCAGAGCTCACTGTGCACACGCTTGTTAGAGCATTTGGAAAGCATTGCTCAAAGACCAAAGCACTTGGTCTCTGCTCTTTGACTAAAGACCCTGTGAGACAGTGCTGGTGGGGACGAGGTGGTCGTTCCGAGCTCCCTGCTCTGGTGCCAAGCACTGTGGTGCTGGGAATGGAGAGAGGCATCGAGCTTAAAGCTGTGTTTGCCTGCTCTGCAATGGGCTGTGGCTGTCCCTGCTCCCATAGCCCTCCCTGTGCCCATAGCCCCCCTCCCTGTGCCCATAGCCCCCCTCCCTGTGCCCATAGCCCCCTTCCCTGCTCCCATAGCCCCCCTGCTCCCCGTTTGTTCCGCCTGTTCCCCCCAGAACACGAGTGGAGCCCTGTGCGTGTCTCCAGCACACTGTAACTCAGCCTTGCTGCTCGTAGGGAGCTGCCTCTGCAGAGACCCAGTTTCTGCCTCGGTCCCAAGACGCTGCTAGGACGTGCTGGCCAGCCCTGGGGTGGTTTTGTTTCTATAGGCAGCATCTTCCTAGAACAATGTTCATTACCAGTAGCAATGTTAGAATTGCAGTAGGAGTGCAAAGCAATTGAAGGATATACTGCTTTTTTTTGGATGCCTGCTGTAAGAAATTTCTGGATTTGTCTTGCAAACAGGTTTTCAGGCATACTTAGGAGAAAATAGCACAGAGACCTTCTCTGCACCGAAACTGATAAGGGGGCTGCACCACTATCTGAGCCAGTAACAACAGGCAGTGATAAGTACTAGCACCACACACTTGACTGAGAAGTTTGATTTAACCTTTTTTTTTCTTTTTTTCTTTTTTTTTCTTTTTTTCTTTTCTTTTTTTGCTTTGCTTTTGAACTGTGTGGTGGAAGTGGTGCCTAGTACTGGATCTCATACTGCCTGGGGCCTGGGGCTGGGAGGGGGAGGAGGAGGAGGAGGAGGTGGTGTGTGATGTTGAGGGAGTGGGGAGGAGGTACCCAATTCCAGATCCTTTGCTGCCTGGGAGGATGGGGTGGGGGGAGGGATTGAGTAGGTGGTGCCCACCCAGTATTGGATCTCTTGCTGTCCCTTGTGGGAGGGAGTGGGAGGGATTGCTAAATAGTGCCTAGAATTGAGACCTTTGCTGCCTGGAGGGGGAAGCTGTCCTAGAATGAAGTTATTTCCTCCTCCTGCAAGCGTTGCTGGAGATGGGATCAGGCTGGGGAGGGTGAGACCTTATCAGTGGGGTTGGAGTGAAGGCTCCCGAGGTGGCAGAGCCCATCAGAGATTTGACTGCCCCTGGGAGTGAGCTGCACTGATTATCCGCTCCAGCAGTCTGTGCACTGAGCAGGAAAGACTTCTTTATCACTCCGTGTGCCAGGCTGTGCTGCAGCCCAGTGAGGAGCTACCTGCTGTTGGGCCATAGCTCCTGGGAGGGAAGGAGGAAGGGAAAGAGGTCCTGACATCTGTGGCCGCCCCCTGATCTAACCAGCCAGTTCTTCTTTCCAATACAGATGGCAGCTCAGCGGCAGCGCGCCCTGGCCATCATGTGCCGTGTCTATGTGGGCTCCATTTACTATGAGCTGGGAGAAGACACCATCCGCCAGGCCTTTGCCCCCTTTGGACCTATAAAAAGCATTGATATGTCCTGGGACTCGGTCACCATGAAGCACAAGGTTGGTTCACAGCCCCTGAGTGAGGTGGTTTTTCTTCTCTCCAAGGCCTTCCTGAATATATCCAGGAGAGGAAGGAGCCTTTGTCCTGGGAGAGAGCAGGCTGCTCCTGGCACCTGGGGGTAAATGTTTGTGGGTGCCTGCTCCACTTGCCCTGCAGGATTCTGTAGTGGGAACCAGGTGTGCATGGGGATGATGTGCACAGAAGCTGGCAGTCTCGTGTGCAGTGGCCTTTGCTGTTAGGTCTGGAAGTATGAGAGGCTCTGGGAGCAGGCAGCCTTGTGGCAGTGCTGCTGCCTGTGATTTTCTGCTTTAATAAAGAGCTTCAGTCTTCTCAGGCCACAATAGCAGGGATCTGGGACGTGGGAAGTCTTGGCTGCATGAGGCTGGCACTAGATTGGAGCCCAGCTACAGCTGGCATGATTCAGTAAGCATGTCCTTCTGTCCTAGGGTTTTGCTTTTGTGGAATATGAGGTCCCTGAAGCTGCTCAGCTGGCCTTGGAGCAGATGAATTCTGTCATGCTGGGGGGGAGAAATATAAAGGTGAGTAGCAAGCATGCTCTGAAAATTCTTTGTTTCTATACTGTGAATAATGGTTTTATGTCTAAAAATGCTCCCCACAGCACTGTACTGTGGAAGAAAACCTGAAGTCTGTTCACTGATAGACCTTGATATTCAAACCCTTGGGTACATAGTGGCTCTGGGTCCCTCTCTCTCTGAGGAGAAACCCCCAGCATGCTGATAGAACCTAGAAACTTGTTCTGCTAAGCTAGCTCAGTCTTTTCTCCCCACACATAGAATGGAAACCTCCTGAGGACAAAACAAAGGTGGTTTTTGATATTTTAATGCTGCCTTCTTTATATTGTGCTTGTGTGGATGGCAGATAAGTAACATCAGACTGTCATTGTGCCTGGGGATAATGCAAGGGACTTGGAGTAGAGTCAAATCAGCACAAACAGAAAGGCACACAGGATTGTGGCTGTGTGTTTTCAGGCAGTAAGAGGGGATCTTGCAAAGGTAAAACTTTAGGGATTGAAATTGGAGGGGAAATGAGTATTTTCTGCAGTGTTTTATATCTTGTGTATTTACACTCTGTGTATCTGCAGTGTCTGATTCCTCAAGGAGGGTGTAGCATTGTGGTTTGGTTTCAGAATTGTTCTCAATTCCTGGATGTTGGTCTTTGGCAGATCAGGGAACATACATGGGGTGGAGGAGAGAGCAGAGTGTGTCCAGGCTCTCAGTAACTCCCCTGCAGTGCAGGTTGTACCCCAGAGCTGAGCCAGATTGGCTAATTATGGCCTGACGAGGTGTGACTTGGTTTGTGAAGGCAGTCAGGTGGCCCAGTGCTTGTCTGCTCTGACTCTTGGTGAGTCATGCTGCTGCTCTTCAGAATGCTTCATGAACTGTTTGCTGTCTTCTCTCTGCAGGTTGGGAGACCCAGTAATATAGGTCAGGCACAGCCAATTATTGACCAGCTAGCAGAAGAGGCTCGGGCTTTCAACCGCATCTACGTGGCCTCTGTTCACCAGGACCTTTCAGATGATGACATCAAGAGTGTGTTTGAGGCCTTTGGGAAGATTAAATCCTGCACACTAGCCAGGGATCCCACCACAGGAAAACACAAAGGCTATGGCTTTATTGGTAAAAAGGCTGTCTGGTGTTTGGTGTGGGGGAGGGAGAGTCCTCTTTTTTCCTCTAGTAGAAGAATTGCATTAAGCAGTGGGATAGGAGTAAATTTGGAGCAGATCTGTGCCTGAACTTAGAAATATAATTAACAGGCAGATATTTTTACTCACTGTGATGTAGGTTGAGAAATCTTGCTGTGGTGACTGTGCTCAACAGTGCTTGTGTGACTGGGGGTGAGGTGAGCGAGCTGAGCCCTGAGGGTCTCCTCACTGGAACTCTAAGCCCTCGTTTTCTGCAATTACAACTCATAATTGTGTGATGAGAGAGTGGCTGAACTTAGGAGTGAGAAGGATCACTTGTAAATATTCCTCTTTCTCACCCCAGAATATGAAAAGGCACAGTCTTCTCAAGATGCTGTTTCCTCTATGAACCTCTTTGACCTCGGGGGTCAGTACCTCCGAGTTGGGAAAGCTGTGACTCCCCCAATGCCTCTCCTGACACCAGCCACGCCAGGAGGGCTTCCTCCAGCAGCAGCTGTGGCTGCAGCAGCTGCCACAGCAAAGATCACAGCACAGGTAAGGCATGGGCTGGTGTGACTCAAACAGGGGGGTGAGTGTTGTGACCCCACTAGAAACAAGCCTGCAAACTGTTCCACGTGGTGTTACTCACTGGTGTGGATTGAAAGCCCTTGGCCCAGATCAGCCTCTGTTCCCAGGACTTCACATGTAGGAGCTTTCCCCTGACACTTGTGAGGCCTTTCAGAGCCTTTTTTCTCTGTAAGGAATTTTACATTTTCCTCACAGTAACAAATCCTGCAGTATTTTGCAGAAGGAAACTGTGAGATATATCCATGTCTGTCACAGAGGTAATAGTTCTTTCCCAAAGTGATTTTGACCCAAAAAATTCTTCTAGCCATGCCTCAACTGCCTTCCTTAGTTGACTGCAGAGGTTCCCAGTCTTGTGGACTTTTTGGTGGGGACCTGCAAACTGCCCAGGAGTTCCCCATTAGTGGCAGCTCTTCCCAATTCTGCCTTTACCTTGTGATTCAGAGAAATATTTCCAAAACAAGAGCAGTTTACAGAATGAAGTCCAGAGAACTGATGAGCAGCACCTCCAGGCTGCACACCTCAGCAATCAGAGAATCCAAGAGCCCAGTGGTGCTGGAACTTGTTTCTCTCACGGGCTGTGGTGATGCAGGGGGAGATTCTGCTGCCCAGGGCAAGGACAGACACAGATGTGGGGGTTTGCTTTGGAAGGCAATCCTCCTTCCATCAGTGCCCACTGATCACAGCCAGGAGCTTCTATTACTTCACAGCCCCAAGCCATGACAGTTGTCTTCCACCTCATGACAGCTGCAGAGTCTTTTCCACACCAGTGCTGCTCAAGTGACCTCATTAGCCCCCCCCTTTCCTGCACCTTCATACACTCTCTGACCCCCCTATAACCACTGCCCTCACCAGTGCTCTGCCCACCCAGACAAGGAATCCCCTCCAGCCTTCCCCCACCATTTCTTTCAGTACAGTTCTGATCAGCTCTGCCAGACTCTGTTCCAAACCCCTGGTGTACTCAGAAAATCTGATTATCTTGTTAGGGCACTGGGTGCTTACAGCAGTGCTTTCCCTTCGTGAGAGGCATGAGGCAGGCTGGCTGATGATGCACATGGATCACTGTGTCCTAGGGGGGTGTGGAGCTGGGGGATGTACACTCAGTAGTTTAGGGGGGTTTTTGGGAGTAACCCCATCGTGTCAGGGCTGTTGCTGTGTGGCTGAAGAACAGCAAACACGAGATTTGTGTTTCAGGGAGCGTGAAGAACTGGTATCCCCAGGCTTTGTTGTCACCCCAGTGGTAGGGGAAGGTTGCAGACAAGCTTTAAAGGCAGGACAGCAATTTCAATGGATATGCAGAATGTTTGGGTGTTTCAGGGGAGCACCCCTGCCAGATGAACACCACTTCCTTTGGTAAGACTGCTGCTGTACTTGGTTGGTGCCAGTTGTGGAGACCCCTGTGAGAAGCTGTTAGACAAGACCAACACTATCTCAGTGAATTTTGAGATGTGTAGGCATGTCAGAAGAAGAGAGGGAAGTGAACTGTGCTGGCACCTGCTGACCCTTCACTCTGCTGGTGAGGTTACTTACAGACAGGCCTTGCTTCATCTCCAGTAAAAACCTGAGTGGTTTTATGCTAGGCTGTAGGGGAAGAGTACTGATGGCATTAGTTTGCAACCCAGAGCTGAGATGCACTGTTCATGCAGAGGAGAACTGGAATATCACAGCATTTAGTGGTGGAGTCAAGAGACTGCATTTAAGGAACCAAACTTTAGGATTTTTTTTGCTCCATGGTGTCAGGGCTTACAGGAGCCCCCTGAAAACAAGGAAGAGAAGGATCTGGGTAACTAAGTCATGAGTGTAATAGCCTGGAAAGAACAACAAAAAACTGAGATCCTAGGGTCTGTTTTCCTGGAGAAAAGGAGGTTCAGGGGAAACCTCATCACTCTCTACAACTACCTGCAAGGAGGGTGCAGAGAGGTGGGGGTGGGTCTGTTCAACCAAGGAGCAAGGGACAGGACAAGAGGAAATGGGCTCCAGTTGTGGCCAGGGCAGTTGAGATGGGATGTGAGGAAGAATTTCTTTGCTGAAAGGGTTCTGAGGCACTGGAAGGGGTTGCCCAGGGCAGTGGTGGAGTCCCCATCCCTGGAGGGACTGAAGAGTCGTGTAGACACAGTGCTGAGGGACAGGGGTCAGTGGGGACTGGGCAGTGCTGGGTTCATGATGGGACTTCATGAGCTCAAAGGGCTTTTCCAACCCAGGCCATGCTGGGATCCTGTGATTTTAGGCACGTTATTTTCACACATTAGTTTTGTGGAAGTGATTATCACTTACCCAGGTGGTGTTCACCTGGAATGTTGTTTGAACTCTGGTCATTTAGAGTCAGGATGTTTATTTGGATTATAGAAGGTACAGAGAAGTTCTGCAATTATTGGGAGCACTGGAAAACCTGATAAGGAGGAAGAAACCAGAAAGATTTGACTTGGTATAACTGGAAACATGCTGAAAGGTGCATCAGATTTTTGCTCAGGTACAGTCTGTCCAGAGGCACCTAGGTCATGGGACAGGAGAAGAGGTGCAGACCACGTGGATGAAATGAAGTGGTAATAAAATGTTTCCATTATCAAGGCTGGAAGTTGGAAGAAAGTCCAGTAGGGTCTTGCTAATAAAAACAGTGGGGAATTTCCTCATGTGACCACAGGAAATGTGGTGACTGGTTGCAGTTGCTCTGATCATGAAGGCAAATCTCAGTGCTGTGTTGCTGTCTGCACCTGAAGGATGCAGACCAGAGAGAGAAGGTTTTAGATTTAAACTGATCTAGAAGTGTGCAGCTTTTGCAGATAGCAGTGTTCTGCTTTCCCCTGCCCTGTCCCTCCTGCTTGCAGTGGTGCTTTGGACTGCAGTGTTTCTTGACTCAGACAAGGATTAACCTTCCCCCAGATCACTCAGGAAGAAGTTAAGGTGTGAGAGTTCCCTCACCTGGGTTGTCAGGTGGCCCCAGAGCCCTGGTGCTGTCAAAAGAGGGGGTGGGATTAAATGGATCCCATTCTTAAGGGCCAGTAAAAAGCTTTATTTGTGTAGGAAATGGAAACCAGTAGAGATTCTTCTTGCTCTGGGACTGCCTGCACGTTTCAAACCATGTGCTGAATCCCCTGGTGTCTTTCATTCAGTAACTGGCCTAGCAGCTTGAGAGGATGGGTGACATTTGAGTTGTGAGAGAACATTTTTCTCCCAAGGCTGGATGTCTCCTGGTTCCTACATTTCCCTGCTGGGTTGGGTGGCATACTTTTTTTCCCTAATTTTACAGGAGCACTGGAAATTTGTCATCCTCAGACTCTCTGTGTCTGGCATTTCTTGGGTGTGAAAAAAGCTGAGCCTCAGCTGAGTGCACCCAGTGTGACTTCTCGATGCAGAATTAACACATGGAGATTTCTTTGTTGTTTTATTTTGTCTTGCAGGAAGCAGTGGCAGGAGCTGCAGTTCTGGGCACTTTGGCAACCCCTGGGCTGGTATCTCCAGCCCTGACTCTGGCCCAGCCCTTAGGGGCGTTGCCACAGGCTGTAATGGCAGCACAAGCACCGGGAGTCATCACAGGTCTGTTTACTCTTCATTTTGTCACTGTGTGCCTGGTAAAAAGCACCTTTCTCTATAGCTGGGGTCACAGCTGAGGAGAATTTGAAGCTGAAATCCTCCTCCCTGCCCTCCTTTGTCAGAACTTTTACTGTTTTTATTTGTGCAGCATAGCAGGAATTTATTTTGGTGTATAATAGATACAGCAGGGCCATGCAGCTCCCAGGGGGGCCATGCAGCTCACAGGGGGGACATGCAGCTCCCAGGGGGGACATGCAGCTCCCAGCAGGGACATGCAGCTCCCAGGGAGGACATGCAGCTCCCAGGAGGGAGGACATGCAGCTCCCAGGGAGGACATGCAGCTCCCAGGAGGGAGGACATGCAGCTCCCAGGAGGGAGGACATGCAGCTCCCAGCAGGGACATGCAGCTCCCAGCAGGGACATGGAGCTCCCAGCAGGGACATGGAGCTCCCAGCAGGGAGGACATGCAGCTCCCAGGGGGGACATGCAGCTCCCAGGGAGGACATGCAGCTCCCAGCAGGGCCATGCAGCTCCCAGCAGGGCCATGCAGCTCCCAGGGAGGACATGCAGCTCCCAGCAGGGCCATGCAGCTCCCAGGGGGGACGTGCAGCTCAGAGCAGGGAGGACATGCAGCTCCCAGGGGGGACATGCAGCTCCCAGCAGGGGGGACATGCAGCTCCCAGCAGGGGGGACATGCAGCTCCCAGCAGGGGGGACATGCAGCTCCCAGCAGGGACATGCAGCTCCCAGGGGGGACATGCAGCTCCCAGGGGGGGACATGCAGCTCCCAGGGGGGGACATGCAGCTCCCAGGGGGGGACATGCAGCTCCCAGCAGGGAGGACATGCAGCTCCCAGCAGGGACATGCAGCTCCCAGCAGGGAGGACATGCAGCTCCCAGCAGGGCCATGCAGCTCCCAGCAGGGACATGCAGCTCACGGCAGGGAGGACCTGCAGCTCCCAGGGGGGCCATGCAGCTCCCAGCAGGGACATGCAGCTCATGGCAGGGACATGCAGCTCCCAGCAGGGACATGGAGCTCATGGCAGGGTGTGCAGCTCCCAGCAGGGAGGACCTGCAGCTCCCAGCAGGGACATGCAGCTCCCAGCAGGAGTGCCTGGCACTGGGGGTGAAAATCTGGATAATTGTCTCTCTGTGCAGAATCCTGCACTCTGTCTCCCACGTTTCTGGTGCATGTACCAAGTGCTTATGTCCTGTGTGCTCAGTTGCTGCTTCTTGTCTCCCTGGTGGGTGTTGGTGCAGAACAAATCAACCCATCTGGATTCTGTGATCCTCTCTGTCACTGCTGGTGTGCACCCAAACGTTGCAGAACATCAGTTCTTGATGCTACAGAGTTTGTGCTCTTACAGGTGTAACCCCTGCCAGACCTCCCATTCCTGTCACCATCCCACAAGTGGGGGTCGTGAATCCTATCCTGGCCAGTCCCCCTGCGCTGGGCCTGATGGAGGTGAAGAAGGAGAAGGAGGAAGAGGAGGTGTTCCAGGAGTCAGAGAGGCCGGAGATGCTGAGTGAGCAGGAGCACATGAGCATCTCGGGCAGCAGCGCCCGCCACATGGTGATGCAGAAACTGCTTCGTAAGCAGGAGGTGAGTGCAGTGGGACTGCCCCGAGCTGGCTCCACTTGTCAGCACGTGAGGCTGCTGGGGTTGGATCCCCCTAAATCTGGGCTCTACCTGTGCAGTTCTGTACCTGGTACAGCCTGCCTGCAGCACACACGTAGCCCATGTGGGACTAGAACGTTACCTGCTTGTGTGCTGCTGTGATGGTTCTTAGCCTGCCTTTAGGATCTTCTCAGAGCTTCTCTGAGGGCTCAGACCAGTCACTGGGCCAGATGGGGCTTGGCTAGGAGGTGTCTCTGATCAAACTGTGTGTACTTAGCTTCATTAAGCGAGGCTGCACCTTGAATACTGTGTTCAGTGTTGGGCCCCTGAGTCCAAGCAGGGCCTGGAGGTGCTGGAGCGTGTCCAGAGAAGGGAACGGAGCTGGGGAAGGGTCTGGAGCACAAGTGTGCTGAGTTCAGGCTGAGGGAACTGGGGGTGCTGAGCCTGGAGAAAAGGAGGCTGAGGGGAGACCTTCTGGCTCTGTCCAAGGCCCTGCAAGGAGGGTGCAGAGAGGTGGGGGTGGGTCTGTTCCACCAAGGAGCAAGGGACAGGACAAGAGGAAATGGGCTCCAGTTGTGGCCAGGGCAGCTGAGATGGGATGTGAGGAAGAATTTCTTTGCTGAAAGGGTTCTGAGGCACTGGAAGGGGTTGCCCAGGGCAGTGGTGGAGTCCCCATCCCTGGAGGGATTTAAAAGCCAGGTAGATGTGGTGCTCAGAGGTCTGGTTTAGCAGTGGACAGGTATGGTTGGACTCAATGATCTCAAAGGTTTTTTCCAACCAAACAATTCTATGATTAAATCAAGCCATGGTGGCCTTTTGGCTTATAGATAAAGAAACAAGACTGACACATGGTCAGGGAAAATCTCTTCCAAACTACTGAGCCCACCTTTTCCCCACAGCCTCTCACTGTAGGTTGAAACAAACATTAAACAGAACAACAGATCCACAGGTTATTCTGGGGGGGTCTTGGAAGGAGCTGTTTTGATAATCTCATCAGGCTCCTTGTTTGAGCATGGCCAGGGGTTTGTTCCTGTGAGGGTTCTCCTTCACCTTCACAAGGAGCATGATTGTGAATTCAGCTTTGAGCTTCTGCCTTGGCAGCCCCTTTTCCTCCATCACTTTTCCAAAGAATCCATCATTTGGTGTACTTGCTTGAAACAAGGTGAGCAGTGTCAAAAAAGAGTCCTAAACTGCCCCATTCTCAAAGCTCTGCTTAGTGTTCTCAGCCAGAAGCACCCTTCTGTTGTTGCTGTCCTTCCAGGAGGCCCCTGGACACGTGAGAAGTATTTTAAAACAAATGTTTTTAAATTGTGCTGAGTCTGAAATGCTGTGTCTGCCAACCTGGGGTGTTGGGTAGGGCCAGAGCTGGGTGTCACCTGCAAAAACAGAAGCTGCCCAGAGAGGCTGTGGAGTCTCCATCCTTGGAGGCGTTCAGAAATCATCTAAACCTGGTCCTGGGCAGCTCTAGGTGGCTCTGCTCAATGGAGCAGGGGAGCTGGGACCAGGTGACCTCCAGAGCTCCTGTCCAACCTCAGCCACTCTGTGATGCAGAGGTGCTCAGTCACAGAAAGGACTTAACAGGGGATGCATGAGGGGTATGTCACAGGCATTCTGATGGACTCAGATGTCATTGTCACCTGTGAGGAAAGCACCTGGACACCCATCAGTTGTCAGAAGTACAAAAGACCTGTTTGATCCTTCTGCTTTATTTAGAGGTGAGGAAAAAAATTCAAATAGAAATACACAATAGTGATGTTGAAGATAAGGAAACAACAAATAACTGGATAGGAACTGTTATTTCCAGGTGTCCAGGTCACCTGTGCTCAGAGGTGTGTGAGCAGCCCAGGAGGTGGCACAGAGCTCTCCTGGCTGAGGCCATGGCTGTCAGTGAGCTTTGTCCATGCTCTGAGGAACATGTCCTGATTTATCCCTGAGCACTTGGCACATTGTTGGTTTCATGGAGCACTGGAGTGTCTGGTGGTGCTCAGGTGTGTTGCACAGTCTGATGTGGCTTTGCAAATTTAACCTTGATGTCTCTTAGGAGCATTAATTAATTAATTAGTCTTGGCCTTCTCTCCACAGTCCACTGTGATGGTGCTTCGCAACATGGTGGATCCAAAGGACATTGATGACGACCTAGAGGGAGAAGTGACAGAAGAATGTGGCAAATTTGGGGCTGTAAACAGGGTCATCATCTACCAGGAGAAGCAAGGAGAAGAGGAGGATGCAGAGATCATTGTCAAGATCTTTGTGGAGTTCTCCATGGC
The DNA here is from genome assembly GCA_907165065.1 of Caprimulgus europaeus. Next base: position 314,405 of record OU015525.1, on the reverse strand, counting down.
GTCAGAGACTCACAAAGCCATCCAGGCTCTGAACGGGCGCTGGTTTGCGGGAAGAAAGGTGGTAGCAGAGGTGTACGACCAGGAGAGGTTTGATAACAGTGACCTCTCAGCATGAACTCTCTTTGAAAGACTTCACCCCTGTCCCCTCTGCCTCTCCTTTTTTTTTTTAGCCATGTGTAAAAAACGCTCCAGGGTGGGCACAGATCTCTGTGATGTACTTGTAGTTTGGATAAAAGCTCAAAGCAAGCTGCTGTGCATCTCTGTGTGGGTGTGGGTGTGTGTGGGGGTGTGTGAGAGGGGCTGGCATCTCTGTGTGTGTGTGTGTGTGTGTGTGAGAGGGGCTGGCATCTCTGTGTGTGTGTGTGTGTGTGTGAGAGGGGCTGGCATCTCTGTCTGTGTGTGTGTGTGTGTGAGAGAGGGGCTGGCATCTCTGTGTGTGTGTGTGTGTGTGTGAGAGAGGGGCTGGCATCTCTGTGTGTGTGTGTGTGTGTGTGAGAGAGGGGCTGGCATCTCTGTGTGTGTGTGTGTGTGTGAGAGGGGCTGGCATCTCTGTGTGTGTGTGTGTGTGTGTGTGAGAGGGGCTGGCATCTGTGTGTGTGTGTGTGTCAGAGGGGCTGGCATCTCTGTGTGTGTGTGTGTGTGAGAGAGGGGCTGGCATCTGTGTGTGTGTGTGTGTGTGTGAGAGGGGCTGGCATCTCTGTGTGTGTGTGTGTGTGTGTGTGTGAGAGAGGGGCTGGCATCTCTGTGTGTGTGTGTGTGTGTGAGAGGGGCTGGCATCTCTGTGTGTGTGTGTGTGTGTGAGAGGGGCTGGCATCTCTGTGTGTGTGTGTGTGTGTGTGTGTGAGAGGGGCTGGCATCTCTGTGTGTGTGTGTGTGAGAGGGGCTGGCATCTCTGTGTGTGTGTGGGGGTGTGTGTGAGAGGGGCTGGCATCTCTGTGTGTGTGTGGGGGTGTGTGTGAGAGGGGCTGGCATCTCTGTGTGTGTGTGTGTGTGTGTGTGAGAGGGGCTGGCATCTCTGTGTGTGTGTGAGAGGGGCTGGCATCTGTGTGTGGGTGTGTGTGTGTGAGAGGGGCTGGCATCTGTGTGTGTGTGTGTGTGAGAGGGGCTGGCATCTCTGTGTGTGTGTGTGAGAGGGGCTGGCATCTCTGTGTGTGTGTGTGTGTGTGTGAGAGGGGCTGGCATCTCTGTGTGTGTGTGTGTGTGTGAGAGGGGCTGGCATCTCTGTGTGTGTGTGTGTGTGTGTGAGAGGGGCTGGCATCTCTGTGTGTGTGTGTGTGAGAGGGGCTGGCATCTGTGTGTGTGTGTGTGTGTGAGAGGGGCTGGCATCTGTGTGTGTGTGTGTGAGAGGGGCTGGCATCTGTGTGTGTGTGTGTGTGAGAGGGGCTGGCATCTGTGTGTGTGTGTGTGAGAGGGGCTGGCATCTGTGTGTGTGTGTGTCAGAGGGGCTGGCATCTCTGTGTGTGTGTGTGTGTGTGAGAGGGGCTGGCATCTCTGTGTGTGTGTCTGTGTGTCAGAGGGGATGGCATCTCTGTGTGTGTGTGTGTGAGAGGGGCTGGCATCTCTGTGTGTGTGTGTGTGAGAGGGGCTGGCATCTCTGTGTGTGTGTGTGTGTGTGTGTCAGAGGGGCTGGCATCTCTGTGTGTGTGTGTGTGTGTGAGAGGGGCTGGCATCTCTGTGTGTGTGTGTGTGTGTCAGAGGGGCTGGCATCTCTGTGTGTGTGTGTGTGTGTGTGTGAGAGGGGCTGGCATCTCTGTGTGGGTGTGTGTGTGTGTGTGAGAGAGGGGCTGGCATCTCTGTGTGTGTGTGAGAGGGGCTGGCATCTCTGTGTGTGTGTGGGGGGGGGTGTGTGTGTGTGTGTGTGTGTGTGAGAGGGGCTGGCATCTCTGTGTGTGTGTGTGTGTGTGTGTGAGAGAGAGGGGCTGGCATCTCTGTGTGTGTGTGTCAGAGGGGCTGGCATCTCTGTGTGTGTGTGTGTGAGAGGGGCTGGCATCTCTGTGTGTGTGTGTGTGTGTGAGAGGGGCTGGCATCTCTGTGTGTGTGTGTCAGAGGGGCTGGCATCTGTGTGTATGTGTGTGTGAGAGGGGCTGGCATCTGTGTGTGTGTGTGTGTGAGAGGGGCTGGCATCTCTGTGTGTGTGTGTGTGTGTGTGTGTGTCAGAGGGGCTGGCATCTCTGTGTGTGTGTGTGTGTGAGAGGGGCTGGCATCTCTGTGTGTGGGTGTGTGTGTGTCAGAGGGGCTGGCATCTCTGTGTGTGTGTGTGTGTGTGAGAGGGGCTGGCATCTCTGTGTGTGTGTGTGTGTGTGTGAGAGGGGCTGGCATCTCTGTGTGTGTGTGTGTGTGTGAGAGGGGCTGGCATCTCTGTGTGTGTGTGTGTGTGTGAGAGGGGCTGGCATCTCTGTGTGTGTGTGTGTGTGTGTGTGTGTGTGTGAGAGGGGCTGGCATCTCTGTGTGTGTGTGTGTGTGAGAGGGGCTGGCATCTCTGTGTGTGTGTGTGTGTGTGTCAGAGGGGCTGGCATCTGTGTGTGTGTGTGTGTGAGAGGGGCTGGCATCTCTGTGTGTGTGTGTGTGTGTGAGAGGGGCTGGCATCTCTGTGTGTGTGTGTCAGAGGGGCTGGCATCTGTGTGTGTGTGTGTGTGAGAGGGGCTGGCATCTGTGTGTGTGTGTCAGAGGGGCTGGCATCTGTGTGTATGTGTGTGTGTGTGAGAGGGGCTGGCATCTCTGTGTGTGTGTGTGTGTGAGAGGGGCTGGCATCTCTGTGTGTGGGTGTGTGTGTGAGAGGGGCTGGCATCTCTGTGTGTGTGTGTGTGTGTGAGAGGGGCTGGCATCTCTGTGTGTGTGTGTGTGTGTGTGAGAGGGGCTGGCATCTCTGTGTGTGTGTGTGTGTGTGAGAGGGGCTGGCATCTCTGTGTGTGTGTGTGTGTGTGTGTGTGAGAGGGGCTGGCATCTCTGTGTGTGTGTGTGTGTGAGAGGGGCTGGCATCTCTGTGTGTGTGTGTGTGTGTGAGAGGGGCTGGCATCTCTGTGTGTGTGTGTGTGTGTGTGAGAGAGAGGGGCTGGCATCTCTGTGTGTGTGTGTGTGTGAGAGGGGCTGGCATCTCTGTGTGTGTGTGTCAGAGGGGCTGGCATCTGTGTATATGTGTGTGTGTGTGAGAGGGGCTGGCATCTCTGTGTGTGTGTGTGTGTGAGAGGGGCTGGCATCTCTGTGTGTGGGTGTGTGTGTGAGAGGGGCTGGCATCTCTGTGTGTGTGTGTGTGTGTGAGAGGGGCTGGCATCTCTGTGTGTGTGTGTGTGTGTGTGAGAGGGGCTGGCATCTCTGTGTGTGTGTGTGTGTGTGAGAGGGGCTGGCATCTCTGTGTGTGTGTGTGTGTGTGTGTGTGAGAGGGGCTGGCATCTCTGTGTGTGTGTGTGTGTGAGAGGGGCTGGCATCTCTGTGTGTGTGTGTGTGTGTGAGAGGGGCTGGCATCTCTGTGTGTGTGTGTGTGTGTGTGTGAGAGAGGGGCTGGCATCTCTGTGTGTGTGTGTGTGTGAGAGGGGCTGGCATCTCTGTGTGTGTGTGTCAGAGGGGCTGGCATCTGTGTGTGTGTGTGTGTGAGAGGGGCTGGCATCTCTGTGTGTGTGTGTGAGAGAGAGGGGCTGGCATCTGTGTGTGTGTGTGTGTGAGAGGGGCTGGCATCTGTGTGTGTGTGTGTGTCAGAGGGGCTGGCATCTCTGTGTGTGTGTGTGTGTGAGAGGGGCTGGCATCTCTGTGTGTGTGTGTGTGAGAGGGGCTGGCATCTCTGTGTGTGTGTGTGTCAGAGGGGCTGGCATCTGTGTGTGTGTGTGTGTGTGTGTGTGTCAGAGGGGCTGGCATCTCTGTGTGTGTGTGAGAGAGGGGCTGGCATCTCTGTGTGTGTGTGTGTGTGTCAGAGGGGCTGGCATCTCTGTGTGTGTGTGTGTGTGTCAGAGGGGCTGGCATCTCTGTGTGTGTGTGTGTGAGAGGGGCTGGCATCTCTGTGTGTGTGTGTGTGTGAGAGAGGGGCTGGCATCTCTGTGTGTGTGTGTGAGAGGGGCTGGCATCTCTCTGTGTGTGTGTGTGTGTGAGAGAGGGGCTGGCATCTCTGTGTGTGTGTGTGTGTGTCAGAGGGGCTGGCATCTCTGTGTGTGTGTGTGTGTGTCAGAGGGGCTGGCATCTCTGTGTGTGTGTGTGTGTGTGTGAGAGGGGCTGGCATCTCTGTGTGTGTGTGTGTGTGAGAGAGGGGCTGGCATCTCTGTGTGTGTGTGTGAGAGGGGCTGGCATCTCTCTGTGTGTGTGTGTGTGTGAGAGAGGGGCTGGCATCTCTGTGTGTGTGTGTGAGAGGGGCTGGCATCTCTGTGTGTGTGTGTGTGTGTGTGTGTGAGAGAGAGAGGGGCTGGCATCTCTGTGTGTG
>OU015525.1:125000-297500 GCA_907165065.1 Caprimulgus europaeus | reverse complement strand
TTACCTTGACTGATCCTTCCTGGATGTGCCCAGATCTGAACAGCAGGTCAGGCTGCAGGAGTCCCAGTGGGGGAGAGCATGAGTAGGGTTGGGTTGTAGCACCTAAAAGTGCATTTCTGAAGTAAACTTCTAGCCCTTGTACTCTGGGCAGTGATATGGAACATGTCTTACCTGAAAGGAAGGTTTGGGGACAGTGACATGGAACATGTCTTACCTGAAAGGAAGGTTTGGGGACAGTGACATGGAACATCTCTTACCTGAAAGGAAGGTTTGGGGACAGTGACATGGAACATCTCTTACCTGACAGGAAAGTCTGGGGATTTTTTTGTTGAGGACTCAAAAGCTTTAGCAATATTTAGAAAGCTTAAATGCATTTATTTTAGTAATCTTTCTAGTGAATAAGTAGGAACAGAATTAGCTCATGTTAATTAAGTATGTAATGTGAGGGGCTACTTGCTTGTTACACAGCTGGTGCACAGCGCAGATCTGGAGAAAATAATTGTGTTTTAGTTTAGAAACTCCTGTAAAGGAGGAGAGGAACCTCACAGGGTCGAGCCTGCAGCTGGGGGTTGCTTCTAAGCATGGAGATGTATTTAAAATTAAATTTTTGTATTTTGTTTCCAACACTTGAACCCTTCTTCTACTGTAGGTTAGACATTTGTATGTGCAGTTTATTTATGATTACTTTGTTCACTTCTTTCTGTACTGATATTGCCTGTTAGCCTAAATAACCTCTCTCCTCCCCTGTGTTTACCCCCATTCCCAGTTCACAGCAGGGCTGTTGCTTCACCTTGTGTTCTGACAGCCCCATTCTCCTGGGACCAGCCTGCTCTCCCCCTGCTCTCCCCCTGCTCTCCCCCTGCTCTCCCCCTGCTCTCCCCCTGCTCTCCCCCTGCTCCCCCCTGCTCTCCCCCTGCTCTCCCCCCTGCTCTCTCCCCTGCTCTCTCCCCCTGCTCTCTCCCCCTGCTCTCCCCTGCTCTCCCCCTGCTCTCTCCCGCTCTCTCCCCGCTCTCCCCCCGCTCTCCCCCCGCTCTCCCCCCGCTCTCCCCCCGCTCTCCCCCCTGCTCTCTCCCCGCTCTCTCCCCGCTCTCCCCCCCGCTCTCCCCCCCCGCTCTCCCCCCCCGCTCTCCCCCCCGCTCTCCCCCCCGCTCTCCCCCCCGCTCTCTCCCCCGCTCTCTCCCCCGCTCTCTCCCTGCTCTCTCCCTGCTCTCTCCCCGCTCTCTCCCCGCTCTCTCCCCTGCTCTCTCCCCTGCTCTCTCCCCGCTCTCTCCCCTGCTCTCTCCCCGCTCTCTCCCCGCTCTCTCCCCGCTCTCTCCCCTGCTCTCTCCCCGCTCTCTCCCCGCTCTCTCCCCTGCTCTCTCCCCTGCTCTCTCCCCTGCTCTCTCCCGCTCTCTCCCCGCTCTCTCCCCCGCTCTCTCCCTGCTCTCTCCCTGCTCTCTCCCTGCTCTCTCCCTGCTCTCCCCCTGCTCTCTCCCTGCTCTCTCCCTGCTCTCTCCCTGCTCTCCCCCTGCTCTCCCCCTGCTCTCTCCCCGCTCTCCCCCCGCTCTCCCCCCGCTCTCTCCCTGCTCTCTCCCTGCTCTCTCCCCGCTCTCTCCCCGCTCTCTCCCCGCTCTCTCCCCGCTCTCTCCTGCTCTCTCTCCTGCTCTCCCCCCCGCTCTCCCCCCCGCTCTCCCCCCCGCTCTCTCCCTGCTCTCTCCCTGCTCTCTCCCCTGCTCTCCCCCTGCTCTCCCCCTGCTCTCCCCCTGCTCTCCCCCTGCTCTCCCCCTGCTCTCTCCTGCTCTCTCCCCGCTCTCTCCCCGCTCTCTCCCCGCTCTCTCCCTGCTCTCTCCTGCTCTCTCCCCCTGCTCTCTCCTGCTCTCTCCCCGCTCTCTCCCCGCTCTCCCCCCCGCTCTCTCCCTGCTCTCTCCCTGCTCTCCCCCTGCTCTCTCCCTGCTCTCTCCCCGCTCTCCCCCTGCTCTCTCCCTGCTCTCTCCCCGCTCTCTCCCCGCTCTCCCCCTGCTCTCCCCCTGCTCTCTCCCTGCTCTCTCCCTGCTCTCTCCCCGCTCTCTCCCCGCTCTCTCCCCGCTCTCTCCCTGCTCTCTCCTGCTCTCTCTCCTGCTCCCCCCCCCGCTCTCCCCCCCGCTCTCTCCCTGCTCTCTCCCCTGCTCTCCCCCTGCTCTCCCCCTGCTCTCCCCCTGCTCTCCCCCTGCTCTCCCCCTGCTCTCTCCTGCTCTCTCCCCGCTCTCTCCCCGCTCTCCCCCCCGCTCTCTCCCTGCTCTCTCCCCTGCTCTCCCCCTGCTCTCCCCCTGCTCTCCCCCTGCTCTCCCCCTGCTCTCCCCCTGCTCTCTCCCCCTGCTCTCTCCCTGCTCTCTCCCTGCTCTCCCCCTGCTCTCCCCCTGCTCTCCCCCTGCTCTCTCCCTGCTCTCTCCCCGCTCTCTCCCCGCTCTCTCCCCGCTCTCTCCCTGCTCTCTCCTGCTCTCTCTCCTGCTCTCCCCCCCGCTCTCTCCCCCGCTCTCTCCCCGCTCTCTCCCCTGCTCTCCCCCTGCTCTCCCCCTGCTCTCCCCCTGCTCTCCCCCTGCTCTCCCCCTGCTCTCTCCCTGCTCTCCCCCTGCTCTCCCCCTGCTCTCTCCCCGCTCTCTCCCCGCTCTCTCCCCGCTCTCTCCCCCTGCTCTCCCCCTGCTCTCCCCCTGCTCTCCCCCTGCTCTCCCCCCCGCTCTCTCCCTGCTCTCTCCCCCTGCTCTCCCCTGCTCTCTCCCGCTCTCTCCCTGCTCTCTCCCCGCTCTCTCCCTGCTCTCTCCCCCTGCTCTCCCCCTGCTCTCCCCCCCGCTCTCTCCCTGCTCTCTCCCCCTGCTCTCCCCTGCTCTCTCCCGCTCTCTCCCGCTCTCTCCCCGCTCTCTCCCCGCTCTCTCCCCCTGCTCTCCCCCTGCTCTCTCCCTGCTCTCTCCCCCTGCTCTCTCCCTGCTCTCCCCTGCTCTCCCCCTGCTCTCCCCCTGCTCTCTCCCCGCTCTCTCCCCGCTCTCTCCCCGCTCTCTCCCCCTGCTCTCCCCCTGCTCTCCCCCTGCTCTCCCCCTGCTCTCCCCCCCGCTCTCTCCCTGCTCTCTCCCCCTGCTCTCCCCTGCTCTCTCCCCGCTCTCTCCCCGCTCTCTCCCCGCTCTCTCCCCCTGCTCTCCCCTGCTCTCTCCCGCTCTCCCTGCTCTCTCCCCGCTCTCTCCCCGCTCTCTCCCCGCTCTCTCCCCGCTCTCTCCCCGCTCTCTCCCCGCTCTCTCCCCGCTCTCCCCCTGCTCTCCCCCTGCTCTCCCCCTGCTCTCCCCCTGCTCTCTCCCCGCTCTCTCCCCGCTCTCTCCCTGCTCCTCTGCCCTGCTCAGCCCTTCTTGGCATTTTCAGCCTGAGTTTCCTTTTGTTGGCAGTCCTTGCTGAGACCTGCAGGCAGTGTTGTGCAGTGGTGTTTGTCCCTCCCTGTCTGTGCTGGAAACACTTTGTCCCCTGCCCCTGTGGCCCCCTGACCCCTCAGAGCCACAGCAGGTGCTGGTGGCTCACAGTGACCCCCAGTTCCACAGCTGCTTGGCTGCCTTTGTCTGTGATGCAGGAGCAAACTCCCTGGTTTTAATTGTTCCTGGGTTTATTGTGCCTACTACAGAAATCCAGAACACCTCCCCCGGGCCTGGCTGGGTCTGTCCAGCTCCCATTTTCCACTCTCCACTCCTGGTCTGTTGGCTGGAGTTAGGGGTATGGAGGCTGCACTGGGAGCTCCCTTCTGGTGGTGGTGGTTTAAAAACCAGAGCGGCTCGAGGGTGATGCAGGGGCTGAGCATGGATTGAAGAGCGGCAGCCCAAGGGTTCATCACATTTCTGTGCACAATCTCACTTGGCTGACAAGGTATTTTCCAAAGTCACTTCATAAAGGTCTTGAGAAGTCAATTGTCTGACAAAAGGTCGTCTGCCTGGGCTTCTGTGTGGCCTCTGACACAGTCCTCCAACAACATCCTTGAAACTGAATGGGAGAGATGGGGGTTGGTGGGTGAACTATTGGATGGGTAAGGAATTGGCTGGATGGCTGCATCCAAAGAGCTGCATCAACAGCTCCGTGTGAAAACAGGGATCAGTCATGAGTGGTGGCCCTCAGGGGTCCGTGCTGGGACTGTGGGATTGAGGGCACCCTCAGTGAGTTTGGCCCTCAGGGGTCCATACTGGGACTGTGGGATTGAGGGCACCCTCAGCAGGTTTGCAGGTCACACCAAGCTGAGAGGTGCAGGTGATACACAAGAGGAAAGGGATGGCATCCAGTGGGATCTTGATAGGCTTGAGGAGTGGAACACTGGGAAGCTCATGAAGTTCAACAAGGCCAAGTGGCAAGGTCCTGCATCTGGGTTGGGGCAGTCCCTACTATCAGCAGAGGCTGGGGGATGAGTGGATTGAGAGCAGCTCTGTGGAGAAGGACTTGGGAGATACCAGTGGATGAACAACTGGACCTGAGCCAGCAGTGAGCACTGGCAGCTCAGAAAGCCCAGCATCTCCTGGGCTGCACCCAGAGCAGCGTGGGCAGCAGGTGGAGGGAGGGGGTTCTGTCCCTCTGGGGAGAACCCCCCTGAGCTCTGCATCCAGCTCAGGGGTCCCCAGCACAGCACAGACATGGGGCCAGAGGAGGGACACGGCAGTGGTGCGAGGGTGGAACAGCTCTGCCGTGGAGAGAGGCTGGGAGAGCTGGAGATGTTCAGCCTGGAGAAGAGAAGGCTCCAGGGAGACCTTCCTGCACCTTTCAATATATAAAGGGAGCTCATAAGCAAGGTGGGGACAGACATTTTACCAAGGCCTGTAGGGACAGGGCAAGGGGCAACAGTTAAAGAGGAGAGATTGAGGTAGGACATGGAAGAAACTTGACAGTGAGGGTGGTGAGACCTTGGTCCAGGTTGCCCAGAGAAGCTGTGGACCCCTCATCCCTGGAAGTGTTCAGGGCCAGGTTGGATGGGGCTGTGAGCAGCCTGGTCTGGTGGAAGATGCCCAAGGCCGGGGTGTTGGACTCAATGATCTTCAAAGGTCCCTTCCAGCCCAAACCATTCTGTGATTGGAAGATCAGGTGTTGTACAACATTGTAATTAAAATGCCATAGTGGGAGCTAAATGAATTGATTAGGAAGAGCTGACAAACAAAATATAATCCTAAATAGGGGGAAAAGCCCCAAACAACAAAACACACACACAAAAAAACCCTCAAACAAGCAAAACCATCGAACAAGGAAGGGCCTTTTCCCTGGGATCACAGAATAGTTTGGGGTGGAAAGGACTTTTGAAGGTTGTCTAGTCCAACCCCCAAAATCTTAATAGATCTTAATAGAAATCTGATTTAGGCCACATGTAGGTTTCTAATGATTGAGGATTTTGAAGGAGGTGTAGAAGTGGATGTTTAAGAGGCTGGTGTGGCAGGTCAGAAGTGTCTTAGGCTTGGCAGAAGCGGGCGTCATCTGCTTGCTTTGTGTTTAAAAGGGTTTATTCAGCAGTGGGGGATTCTGACCTGGAAAGCTGTAGCTCAGAAAAGGATGAGAAGGTCACAGGGATCATAGGGATCTGGGAGTCCTGGGGGACAGCAGGATGACCATGAGCCAGCGCTGTGCCCTTGTGCCCCATGCACCCCAGTGGCATCCTGGGGTGCATTAGAAGGGGTGTAGTCAGTAGGTCAGAGAGGTTCTCCTTCCCCTCTACTCTGCCCTGGTGAGGCCACAGCTGGAATATTGTGTCCAGTTCTGGGCCCCACAGTTCAAGAAGGACAGGGAGCTGCTGGAGAGAGTCCAGCACAGAGCCACCAAGGTGATGAAGGGAGTGGAGCATCTCCCTGATGAGGAAAGGCTGAGGGAGCTGGGGCTCTTCAGCTTGGAGAAGAGGAGGCTGAGGGGGGACCTCATTAATGTTGATCAATATCTGAAGGGTGAGTGTCAGGAGGATGGGGCCAGGCTCTTCTCAGTGGTGTCCAGTGATAGGACAAGGGGCAATGGGTGTGAGCTGGAACACAGGAGGTTCTGCTTAAATTTGAGAAGGAACTTCTTTACAGTGAGGGTAACAGAGCCCTGGGCCAGGCTGCTCAGGGAGGGTGTGGAGTCTCCTTCTCTGGAGACATTCCAGACCCTCCTGGATGCCTTCCTGTGTGAACTCATCTGGGTGTTCGTGCTCTGGCAGGGGGTTGGACTGGATGAGCTTTCGAGGTCCCTTCCAATCCCTGACATTCTGTGATCATCGCTGGGTGCTGTCTGGAGCTGGATGTTGTGTGTGCTCCCCTCCTGGGACAAGTTCTGGGGGGTTCACCATCTGCACAGTCAGCCTTCAGGTGACTGCACCAGCCTGAAGCTGTTGGTGACCAAAAGGATGACACGAGTGACCAGAGGAGCCCAGAGTCACACCATCACAGCCTCCCTCTGGAGAAACTGGCGGGTGAGCCAGCCTGTCAGTCCCCAAAAACACTGTGTGTTGGGCCCTTCCCTGAATTTATTGGTGGCCTCTCACCATTCCCTCCCCGTTCCCCCCCAGATGATGCCTCAGAGATGTCTGTGCAATCACCAGCTCCTGGTTAATGGTGTTTTATTGCAATTGCTGTATCTTGTGTCATGCTTCCTCAGCAAACTGGAGGCAGTTGTGGATGTCTTCAGGTGCAGCAGGGATCTGGCACAGACAAAAGAATGGTTCCATCTGCATTAGCCTGTCAGTCAGGATTCAATCTTTCTTAAATGCTTGTGGTCTGAACAGTTTTCTGACAGGGTGACAATGGGTCTTCAAGTTACTTCACCTTCAGGCTTTTTGGGACTTCTCCTGTTGACAGAATGCCCCACTCTGCAGAAAAACACTTTTCAGCCAATTTTACCTGGGTAGGGCGTTCTCAATGGATCCTTGGCCAGCCCTGGTCTCCAGGTGGAAAGAAATGTGGGCAATTTAGAATGGGCTTTTTGCAGAAGCGACCTCAGCGTCTGGAAACCTTGGCACATGGCTCCACACCAGTGGACTTCCCTAAACCCTGAGTTAGGACAGAGAATTGTGCTGATCTCATTGAGATTCTGGCACAGGTCTGCAGTAATTGCCTGAAAGACATGAGCAGTCCAAACCTGTCCAGATTTGTCTTCCTGTAGCTCCTCGAGTCTGTCCAGTGTTTAGGTTTGATGATAACCACACTGGCTGCTGTGGTGTGTCACAGAGACCCAGATACACCTTGAAGCAGAGGGTGTGTAACTTACTGAGGACCCAGATGGATGGAACAGCAGCAGAGCTGGGCAGCTGGGATGCTTTCTTGCCCTATTTATGGCAGCAAAGCTGCTCGGGTGCAGCTGCACAAACTATTGAGTAGCTCTGGCTGGTGGCAACTGTCGGAGGAGGCTCTAGGTTCTCATAGAAACATCCCAAAAATGTCTGGGGTGAGGACAAAACCTTTTTGCCTGAGTGACAGAGTTTATGGACTGGGCCTGACCAGTCAAGAGTTCAACTTTTCTGATCTCTAAAGGAAACAGCATCAGTGGAAAGTAGAGGCCAAGAGGCTGCTCTTGATGGGCCTTCAAGCCTTGACTCTGCATCTCTGGTTCCTTCTCAGCAGCGGGGTCAGAAACTTTGGGTTGGACTAGATGATCTCCTGAGGTCCTCCCAACCCCCACAATTCTGTGATCTTTAGCTCTTGTAAGACTGTGAACCTTCCCTGTAGGCCAAGGGTGCTGATTTAAAGAGGGTAACAGCACCAGGGGGGTGAGGAAAACCCTGCACCGCAGAAGCCGTGCGGGGTCGGTGCTCAGGGGTTGGAATGGGATCATTCTGGTGTAGCAGGGAGGAGAGAGCTTGGAGCTCCTGCACCTGTGTTCTCTGCTGAGGGACCTCTCCCCCCTCTGCAGCATTGCTTCTCTGAAAAACAAGGCTTGAGGTCTCACCCCAGTGGATCCAGGTGCGTAAATAAGCTCAGACAGATATTTCATGATTCCAGGAGACTTTGTTCTGAATTAACCTTCCCCTGGTTCCAGCCATTCCTCTCTGTCCCTCCTGTTTCTTCCCACCCTTCCTACTCCAGTTTTGAAACACTTTTTTCCTGAGTCCTTTGCCTTGGATTTGAAGGCTTGGGCAAAGGGATAACTAATCCCCAGCTTAAACCCTGCGTGTGTGCACCTAATTATAGGGCTGCATGCCACTCGTGTTTTCTCTGGCCAGAGACCTCACTTTTCAGACCTTAACCCTTGCCCTGCTGTTCTCTGTCTGGTCCCTGCTGCTGACTTGTGTACAGGTCTAAAGTCTGTAAATCCTGTGGATTACTGGGGAGCAGGGGAGCAGGAAGGGACAAAATAATTTGGGTACACAAGCAAGTGTTTTGGTATCTCACTGGTACTTGGAGAGGCTCTCTGTCCACATCATCTTCATTCCAGGTAAATGGTTCAACTTTTAGTGTCAATCAGGTACAACCCTGATTTGGCAGCATTTTTCTGGCTGGGCAGTCTCCTCTGTAGGTCTTCAGGTTTATGGCAGTTGGGCTGTTGGGGAGAAGCCAGGATGACAGGACTGTGTGTTGCTGACACGGGCATCAGTGTCCCATCCTTCTAAAGAAGCATTGCCCAGCAAGAGGAGTTCATGGTTCTGTGGAAGGCTGGCTGGTTGGTGCTCATGCTGCTAAGGCAACAGTCCTTTAGCTAAACACGAGGGTAGTTGAAATAACCTGAATTTACAGCCAAGGATTTTTATTTATTTATTTATTTAGCTAATTACCAGACTTTACTGGCAAGTCTGGGGACAGTTCCTACCAAAGCTGTTGCTACCAAAGCTGTCTGTCAGTCTTTCCTGACAATCCGTGCCTGGATCTCTCACACAGAGATCCTGAAGCAGAGCTTCAGCTTTATCCCTTCTGCTCCCACTGACATTAGACCTCTTAGGGATGATTCTTCTTTCCTGCAAAGACTTGGTCCTGCTGCTGCTGGCAAAGATCTCTCTCTCACACACAGATTGCCCTGGGGATGCTCTTTATTTCCTCTTAGAGCTGACCTGTAATTCCTGGGGGCTGGTGCAGAAGAGCTGGAGCCTTGAAGCTGTGGCTCTTCCTCTTCTCTTTGACCCAGCTTCTCTCACCCTGGCAGTCTTTTCCCCACAGTGTTCATGGAACTGCCCTGGCAGTTGGTTAGTTTGCCACAAATGGAATGGTATCACCTGAGGGTTTCACCTGCCCTTTCAGTGCCCAGTCCTTGCTTCCTACAGAACAAACCCAGGGGACGTGCAGTGACAGCTCTGCCGTTCAGAGGGCCCGTCCTGCCCGGGGCAGCGGCTTCTGCAGCTTCCCAGGCAGAAGTGTGGAACAGGGCAAGTGTGGAATGAACAAACTTCAGATGCCAACAACCTGCAGGTTTCCTAAATTAGAGGCTGTGTCAATCCATGCTCCACTCACAATCCTCAGCTTCTGGGGCATCGTGCAGCACTGGGCTTGGTGAATTTCTCATCCCTTCTGGGACGCTGAAGCAGTCAGGGGTGGATGTTGCCAGAGTCCTCTGTGCACATCTCAGCTTCTCCCACTTTCTCTGACCTTCCTCAAGCCAAAGTACTTGGGGCTTTTAGAGGTTTTTCCTCTCGACCTGTTCCAGTGAACTTCCCGCTGAAGCTGTTCCAGGTGCCACCATGGGTGACAGATCCAGCAGCGTTCTAGGGGGGTTCTGAGCCTGAAGGAACCAGCAAAGCCAGCTGACACGGCAGCAGTCGGCCACAAAAGCTGTTTGGCTGTTTCTCAGGGTGTGCTCTAGGTCTGAGCTTCCCAATTAACCTGTCGTTTAATGAAACTACATGGCAAGGAGGGTGCAGTTTTCCAGTGAAAACAGAAAACCAACTGGCTTGAATCTTTAAGGGCACAGGAACGATGTTCTTGTACACAGTGTCTCCTCCACAGCAGCCAAGCACTCAAGGATGATAAAGCATGGTCACAGAAAACTGGTTGTCTCAGAAACTCAGACCTACAAACTAAGACAGCACCACACAGAGATGGGCACAAGACTGGGATGGGACTTTTCCAGTCAGCTTTGACAGACTTTATCCTCAGTTTGGTTTGCAAGTCAGTGTGTGTGTGTGTGTGTGTGTGTGTCTGTGTGTCTGTGTGTGTGTCTGTGTGTCTGTGTGTGTGTGTGTGTGTGTGTGTGTCTGTGTGTGTGTGTGTGAGTGTCTGTGTGTGTGTTAGCACTGATTCTGCATCAGATCCTTCCTGTGGTGGGATGATAACACCCTGACAGGCAGAGCTGGCTTAGTGCTGCACCTCTAACAGCTGGATAGAGCAAGAGAAGCTTAAACAGAAAATACAGTTTCCTTCTTTACCAGCTAGGGAAGAGAGAAGCAAGTCAGATCCCTGATGTGTTGAGAATCAATCGGGTTCAGCAGCATCTTCACCTCTCAGTGGTTTGGAAGATGAGCAATGTGAGCAATGTGTGTTGGAGCTTCTGTAACCGTGGGCTTACAAACGCTGTCCTGCCAGGGTGGCTGCTGGTAAATGGCTTCCACTGCTCAAAGGTCTTGCAGAAATTTTTTCCTACCTTGAAGGTTTTAACTCTTCAGTAAAACCATTTTCTTCCCACTCACAGAGCCCTTGAGAAGAGCACCAAAAGGAAGTCGGCACTGGGAAGATGCGCAGAGTTCGTGGTCTTAAATGCTGAGATATACAGGGAGATTTTTCCCAACTTGCTCGTTGGAAACCCAACATCAGCGACCAGTTTCATCCCTGCTCTTGCATTAACATCTTTGTTTAGCTCAGATGGGTCTTTTTGTTTTGTTTTGCCCTGATTTGTGTACTTTCATAGAATATTTCTTGCTGTTATCAGTGTCCTAGCAGGCTGGATGAGTCCCATCGATAAAATCTCCTTCCTTAAGAGCTCTCAGTTATTCTGGTGGTTCTAGAAGCCAGTCCCCACAGGGACACCATCTGTAAGCTCATTTTCTCTTGAGCTATGGCCAGAATCACTTCAGATGTCCACGAGTACCTGTGTGATCTGTTGTTTACCTGTCTCAGCTCCCTCCCAGGCACCCTCTGTGGGTTGCTCTCTATTCTGGGTGAGTTGTTTCTGTGTCTCTTACATCATGGCTAACCTGTGGGTTTATGCACAGTGGAAATCCTTGTTCTTTGTCTCTGACACAGCCTTGCACTTGTGTTGAAATTGAGGCAGAACTATTAATGAAACTGTCTTCAAAATATCGCAGTTTTTGCTTTGTTGAGCTGCATTTTCTCCATTTTCTAGGAAACACATCTGGGAAACTCCTACATTTTGGTACAAATGCTAAGAGCTGGCCCTAAAATTTAAATCTTTCAATTTCCTGATGGCTGATTCATCATCTCTTTTACAGTTCCTGTAGTCACCTCTTGTTTTTTTCCCTGGCTACACCCATGGTGTCTGAAGGGTTTTACACCAACTGATGCCTTCCCCCAGTTAGTACTGGTGTCCAGGAAAACAAAAAACTTGTGTTCAGTCACAGGTTAACGTGGCCTGATCTCTCTGTTATAGAACACACTGCAATGGAGGCAAATAAAAGATTAACAAACCCAAATGTTTAAAAATTCCTTCCTTCAGAATTTCACAGCCATTGCCTGTTACTAACGGGGAGGCTGCAGGGCCCTGCAGCTGCCTGGATAAAGCTCTCACCTCCTCCTGCTCTTCACAAGTGTCGGTGTCTCGCTTTTCTGTTTGTTACAGAAATATTTCTGACTCTCTGCAGTCTGGGGAAGGCAGAGTTTTCAGGAGGAGCCTGGGTAAATACAGAGTTTTCAGGAGGAGCCGGTGTAAATACAGAGTTTTCAGGAGGAGCCTGTGTAAATACAGAGTTTTCAGGAGGAGCCTGTGTAAATACAGAGTTTTCAGAAGGAGCCTGTGTAAATACAGAGTTTTCAGGAGGAGCCTGTGTAAATACAGAGTTTTCAGGAGGAGCCTGTGTCGTGCCTGGGGCTGGCCGGTGTCCGAGGCTGTTCCTGGGTGCTGGGCTCTGCCCAGTGTCACAGGCGTGTCCCTGTGAAGAGGTGCTGCATCCAAACAGTGAGGAATGAACAATTTATCTCTAAATAAATGTGAGATAAATGTCCATGCTAAGAACTGGTGTGGATGCCAAGGCCTGTGTGCGAGGCAAAAATAGCTGGGACAAAGAATCTTGTGAGGAGAGGAGAGGAGAGGAGAGGAGAGGAGAGGAGAGGAGAGGAGAGGAGAGGAGAGGAGAGGAGAGGAGAGGAGAGGAGAGGAGAGGAGAGGAGAGGAGAGGAGAGGAGAGGAGAGGAGAGGAGTGTAATGACCGGGTGATGCAGCTGGACTGGAAGTGAGAAATGAAAAGGTGATAAACTTAAATGAGCAGAAATAACTGGGCAAGAAAGATAAAGAGTGACAGAGACCAGGGAACTGTGCAAACAATACAGGATGAGAGCAAGGACCTTACTGCCCTGTGGACAACTTGGAGGTAACAACTTACTTTGGACTTTATGCTTTTGTTGCACAGCAACATCTTGGGCAACGTTCCCCAAACTGAATACACGTGTGGACCTGCTCTGTCATGAGTGTGTGTGAGTGTGTGAGTGTGTGTGTGTGTGTGAGTGTGTGTGTGTGAGTGTGTGTGTGTGAGTGTGTGTGTGTGTGAGTGTGTGTGTGAGTGTGTGTGTGTGAGTGTGTGTGTGTGTGTGAGTGTGTGAGTGTGTGTGTGTGTGTGTGAGATGGAGGTGGTAACTGCTGCTCCTTATTTCTCCTTTCGCAGCGCTTATTTTAGGAGCCTCTGCTGGGTCCCCCTTGACTCGTGTTCTTCTGTGTGTGGGCGTTGTTTGAGCTCTCTTCAGAGAGAACCGATTTCATGTTGCCCACTGCCTTCAGATACACCTTTAACTAAGCTTTTAAAAGAGAAATGTTGGTGCCTCACAGAACTTCACACGCTGGCATCGTTTTTTTCCAAAGTATTTTTCTAATAATGTCTCTGCTGGAGAGCAGCCCTGCAGAGAGGGACCTGGGGGTTCTGGGCCATGGCAAGTTGAACATGAGCCAACAGTGTGTCCTGGCAGCCCAGAGGGACCCCCGTGTCCTGGGGGCACCCAGCCCTGCACTGCGAGCCGGGCCAGGGAGGGGATTGTCCCGCTCTGCTCTGCACTGGGGCGGCCTCAGCTCCAGCACTGGGGGCAGCTTGGGCACCACAGGAGAAAAAGGATCTGAAGCTGCTGGAGAGTGTCCAGAGGAGGGACACAACATTGGGGAAGGGTTCAGAGGGGAAGGGTGTGAGGAGAGGCTGAAGTCACTTGGTTTGTTCAGCCTGGAGGAGACTGAGAAGAGATCTCCTGGCGGTCTGGAACTTCCTCCCCAGGGGCAGAGGAGGGGCAGGCGCTGAGCTCTTCTCTCTGGCCACCAACGCCAGGAGCAGAGGCCATGGCAGGAAGATGTGGCAGGGGAGGGTGAGGTTGGCCATGAGGAAAAGGTTCTTGAGGCAGAGGGTGGTGGAGCACTGGCACAGGCTCCCCAGGGAGGTGCTGATGGCCCCAAGCCTGACAAGATTCCAGCAGCATTTGGCCAAGGCCCTCAGGGACATGGTGTGAATGTTGGGATTGTCCTGTGCAGGGACAGGAGTTGGACTCCATCATCCTGGTGGGCTCCTTCCAGCTCATGACATTCTGTGATTATAAACTTGCTACCTGGCACCTGCCACTTAAGACTGCGTGTGTGTAGATGTGACACACAAAGGTTTAACCCATAAGCCTTAAATTTGACTTTTGAGTGAACTTCCCAACCTGTACCATGAAATGTGACCATGAGATTCCTTCCCCAACCTGTGTCACATCAGCATGAAATGTGACTGTGAGACTTTCCCTCCTCCAACCCAAAGCCACGTGCAGAACCAAACTGGGAGCTTCTGGGACACATCTCAGACCCTGGCCAGCCCCAGGACGTGCCCCTGTGCAGTGAACCCCACCCACCAGATGCTCCCGAGCCTTTCTGGCTGTGTGATTTGTGTGTTAGCTGGTACAAAAGCAGGACCCTCTCCCAGCGAGGATGGAGACCTCACCCACGAGTGGACACCCTGCACAGGGCTCCCCAGGTGCTGGGAAAGGTTCTCCAGAGCCTTCGCTGTGCCGGGGCTCCCCGGCTGATGCGGGTCTGGGTGATGATCGGTGTTTGGGCAGTTGGTGATGGATCTCTCTGAGCCGCTCTGCTTCCTCTGTTCTGGTGATGCTGAGCTGCATCGCCCTGTTTAACTCTGTGCCCTGCTCATTCTTCTTTATCCCTGCTTTAAACTGGAGTGAAATCAGTTTGTTTTGTTGTCAAGTTGGTGTCTGTGTCCTTTTTGCTGACCCTATGTCACCGCAGCCCTCACCATAAATGAAGCTGGGAGGATTTTTCCCTTTGGATGTTACTTCTCGTGGGTGAAGACCGAGGGCTCTGGGGGCCGGAGCTGACCCTCGCTGGGCCGGCACTGCCGAGGGAAGGCCCCGCCGCCCGCAATGCTGGTCACGGCTTCCGAAGCCGCCTCCGGTCCATGCCCCCGCTGACCCACGCCCTGGACCCCGGCCGAGGCGCTGCCGCCCCTCCCTGCTCCGGGGCTGCCCCGTCCTCTCGCCCCGCCCGGGCCTGCCGGGCCCGGCCCCCAGCAGCGGCCGCTCCCCTCCGCCTCAGCGGGGGCGGGTCCCTGCGCTCCGGCCGGGGGAACCGGGCGGGGCCGGGGCGGGCGCGGGGCAGGGCGGGAGCGGACTCTGTTTCCCAGCGACGCTCGCGGGGGGCGGTGCGGCCCCAGGAGCCCACCGGGCCCGGGCGGGAGCGGCGGGGTCCCAGCGCGGCGGGCAGGCCCCAGGGGCGGCGTGGAGCGGAGCCGGGGCAGCAGCCGGACAGCGGAACCGGGGCCTCGGCTCGGCGCGGCCCTGCCGGTCCGCCCGCCCCCCGCACATCCGGGCCCTCCCTCGGGCAGGCCCCTTCCCGGCGCGGCGGCTCCCGCCCGGGCCCGCCCCTGCGCGCCCGGAGCCGCTGGCGGCCGGGCCCCGGCGCGATGCTGCGGTGCATGCCGCCGCTCTGGCGCTGCAACCGGCACGTGGAGGCGCTGGACCGGCGGCACTGCTCGCTGCAGGCCGTGCCCGAGGAGATCTACCGCTACAGCCGGTCGCTGGAGGAGCTGCTGCTGGACGCCAACCAGCTCCGGGAGCTGCCCAAGGTGAGGCCGCGGCCCAATACGGGCCTCCCGCGGCCCGGCCCGGCTGGAGCGCGCTGCCGCGGGCCGCCGGTGGAGGCCTCGGTTCGCTGCAGCGCGGCCCGGCGGGGCTGGAGGCCGGAGGAGCCCGGCCGGGCCTCGCGGGAGGCCGCCGCTTTCCGCCGTTCTGCCGGGGCCGCTTCTCGGTGGCCCGTGAGCGGAGCAGGCGGGCGCTGCCCCGGCCTACCCAGCCCCGCTCCCGGGAGCGGCCTCCTGCCCCGTGCCCTCGGTGAGCAGCGCGGCTTCGCTCTGTCCGAGCCCCGGCCGATGTCCCCGCGCTCTCGCCGAGTCCGGGGCCGGGCAGAGGGGCCGGCGGGGCCAAGCGGCTCCGCTGCGGGAGCGGGAGGCCCGGGTGGGTTCCGCGGGACCGGCGGCCGTGGGCGCTGGGCTGGCTGGTCACGGCGTGCCGCGGGAAGGGCAGCCCTGGCCCCGGGAGGGCTCGGCTGCCCGCTCAGGGGTCTCCTGCCCACGAAGGAGAAACACTTTTCCTCAATCAGCGAGTCCTGTGAGCCACACTCACCGCTCAGCACAGCGCTACGTGAGCTTAAAAACTCGGGTTTAATTCTTAGGTATCAAATAAGTTTATTAAAAGTGGTAAGAGCTGCTTTATACTCATTATATGGGACTTGAGCCTGCGCTGGAAACTTCTTCCACACTTCTGTTAAACCACAGAGCTCTCTGCAGCTGTAACACCGGCAGCAAATCCTTCTCCTGCTGCCTCACCCCGTGCCGACACGATTCCTCTGTGGAAGCAGGGGGCTGGAGACGGGCTCAGCAGAGAGCAGCCGGCTCAACCCAGGCCCCTCTGGCTGCCCAAGGTTTTCCTTTCCCAAGGCAGGAGTCGTGGGTACGGGCCGAGCTGCTGTGTCTGGGCCCTGAAGTGCCACTGAGCAGGAAGGGGAAGGATGATGTTCCGATTCTGCTGGGTAATCTGGAGCAGAGGACGCTGCAAACAAGAGCTGGAATTTGAACCTGCCCCTCAGGAAGGAGAAGACCTTAAAATGTTACTGGGCTGCAGGAGATTCTGGAGGAGGTTTTATCACATATCCCCTGTGGAAACTACTGGTTTTAAAAAGTTAGTTAATTCCTTGTGCCAGAGAAAGTATTTGGCTGTAGCTTGTTTGGATAGATGCTCGTCAGGGAATACAGACCAGGTTACCTTTTTATTAAAATAATTGATAAAGAGGTCAATATTTTTTGGTTTAAAATTTCATGTTGAATTACTGGCACGTTACGAAATTTGCTGTGAAATCTGGAAAAAAAACCCCAAACAAACCACACAAGCCAAAAACTTGGGTCTGATCCAGGCCAGAATAAGTTGGTTCAGTGTTGTTAAACTATGATTTGTGCATCCCCACCTCAGCTGATCCTCTTGTACAGAAACAGCAGGTTCCTGCTCTCCTGATTTCTGACACTTTTGCCTTCTCTCTGTTTTTCCTTCTTCTCTTCCTCTGAATTCCTGTGTGCCCAGCTATCTGTGGGATTCAGGGGACGTTGTTCAGGTGCAGAGACACGAGTAGATGCTTTATCAGCTCTCTTCCATCGTGTAGCTTGGGATCTTGTTATACTCTAGGCAGGGATATTTCTCACACTGGTGGAAAATGTGTTACAGGCAGGTTAGGACTTATGAGTGAGTGAGGAATTTTCTGCAGAGGAGGCTCATTGCAACACATCTGCAGTGAACTTGCTGATCCTTGTGCTGCTCAGCTCCTTCCAGTCCTGCTGGATGGTCTCAGTCCTACCTTGTGTTTGCATTGAACCCTTTTGGGCTGAGGTACTGCTGGGCTTTGGTTTACTTTTGAAGAGCATCTTTTGGATTATAAATTTTATATGGACATTTTATGTAGTCAGTGATCAGATAGATGTAATCCTGCCTGTGAAAGCAGGCGCTGTGTGTCTGTCCTAAGCACTGTGTCTCCTTCCTGGTGTCACCCCAAGAGCCTGTGTTTGTGAGCACTCCTGTCTAACTCCAGCTGTTCTGTCTCTTCAGCTTGGGAGCATCAGAGCTCTTGCCATACCCTATCCTGGGATCATGGGTTACTCTCTGGTGATTGAGTTCCCCCAAATTTTTAGACTTTTCTGGCAAAGAACTACTGGAAAAACAGTAGAGATAAGATTCTGGTCTTCTAGTCTCAAGAGATGTAGTGTATCAGGAGAGGTACAGAGAATGAGGAGCAGAGAATGGTGTGATCAGACCCAATACACAACAGCTTCTGCACAGGGAAAATAAACATTTAAAAGATCTCTTCAGTCTGTCTGAAAAAGATACTGTCAGGTGAGAGTGTTACCAGTGGCTTGGAGTGAACAACCAGGGAGCAAGTGACCGCTGTTCCTTCCTGCACGAGGACTGGGGGGCATAAAGTGAAACCAAAAAGGGCTCAGTTCAGAGTAAATGAAAGAATTTTTCATGCAGAATGCAGTCAAGCTGAGGTGTGGAGCTGCTTGCCATGTGATGTAATGGGTGGTCAGAGCTTACAGGAGAGAAGCAGACCAGTTCATGGAAGAGAAAACAACCAAAAATGAGTTTATACAAAGACACCATCTTGCTTGTGGTGCACATCCCAGGAGAGCCCTGGAGGAGGTGTTGTCTTGGACTTGCTGTACTCGCAGTCTTCTGTCTGCAGCTGCTGTGGGCTTTCTCCAGCTGTGATGGGTATCAGCCCATCCCTAGCAAGACCTACATGCCCTCTCCCTCACAAGCAAGGTGAGAGTCAAGCACCTGCAGCTGGGGAACAGGAGGGGAATCAAGGAGAGCACCCCTGAGTGTCAGCTGCTCTTAAAAAAAGCCAAGGAGCCGGTGGATGCTGCCTGGAGATGCTGTACTCTGGAGACATGGCAGGAGGAGTGAGCAGAAGTTGGTCCCACAGTCTTTCCCCTTTCCAGCCCCCCACCAAGTTTCCTCCAGCTGGTGCCACAGGTGGTCTAGAGGAGGTTGACAAGGAGATCTGCAGCTTGGTGGAACAAGGATGCAAGGTTGGATCCACCTGAGGTTTGTCCTAATGGTTTGTGCTAATAGCACTCGAGCAGTGGAGAGGTGCACTTAGTCCCAGGCACACAAGGCACGTTGCAGGAAGGGCTTTATTTAAGGATAGAACAAGGGGCAATGGCTTTAAGCTGAAAGAGAGTAGGTTTAGATTAGATATTGGGAAGAAATTCTTTGGTGTGAGGGTGGTGAGACCCTGGCCCAGGCTGCCCAAGGAAGTTGTGGATGTCCCCTCCCTGGAAGTGTTCTGGGCTAGGTTGGATGAGGCTTTGAGCAACCTGGTCTAGTGGAAGGTGTCCCTGCTGCTGGCAGGGGGGTTGGGACTGGAGGAGCTTTGAGGTCCCTCCCAACCCAAACCAGTCCATGGTTCTATATTAGTGTTGGGGGCTGCGTGGGTAGGGATGGATACCTAATGCAGGAGTAAGAATCTGCATGTTATACAGGGTGGATATGGGATGAGAATTGAAAAGAAATTGCCCTTCCACCAGGGAAAGAGGACAGCAATGCTCCATGTAGGCACGTGTCTTCCCTGAGGAAGGACAATGGAAGAGATCTTTGGTTGAGGACACTTTCCAGTTGAGGACCACTTCATGGAAACATGCCTTGTGTGTGAGGGACTGGGAGGAGGATTTGTGCATGCCACAGAAGGAAGTGTTTGAGGAACACTTCCCCCTCCCTGGAAGAAGTGTTCTTGGCCAGGTTGGACGAGGCTTTGAGCAACCTGGTCTGGTGGAAGGTGTCCCTGCTGCTGGCAGGGGGGTTGGGACTGGATGATCTTTGAGGTCTCTTCCAACCCAGCCCAGTCTGGGATTGTAAGATGGGGAAAGGGAAGTGGCTTGTCTCACAGGGTAGGGCTGCATGTACCTGTTCCTGGGGAGAAGAGTTGAAAGGACTGTTGAGATGTGTGTGTAGGGGTGGGAGAGGGGAGCAGCAAATGAAGATCAGTCAGAAAAACGTGAATGAGGGTGCATAGTCTTTAGTAGCAAGTTTGACCAGAGCAAGTTGGTTTTTAAGGGCTCAAGTAGGATCTTTGGGGAAGGCTTCCATGTGGAGGTGATTTTTGAAGCAAAAGAATGGAGGAGTAGTTGGCTTTTGGCAAGGTCACCTTGTTGTACAGTTAGCAACCAACTTCCTCTGAAAGTGTTTGAATTTGACTCCTCTTCTGTGGGTTTCCCTACCTCACCCCTGCTACCAGGCCCCCTCTGTGTGCTGTGCTTTTATTTGTCTTTATTCTGCTTGTTCCAGAGTCCAGAAACACTGGGGATCTCTTGCTCTTTCTTCTGTACCAGAACTTCTGTGTCCCCTTCCTGCTGCTCTGCTCTCAGCCAGATGAGATGATCTCCCTGCCTCCTGGCATTTCTGACACCACCACGCTTTCCTGAGCTCTCTCTTCCAGGCTGGAGAAGTCAGTGCTTGTCTCTCTCTGTCCTGCAGCACCAAATGCTCCTCTGTCTGCTCTTGCTGCTTTTTTAATGTGTCCCATTGGAATCTTGCCTGTTTTGAATCCAGCTTTTTCATTATGGTGGCTCTACTCTGGTTGTTTGAAGTGACAGATTAAATCTGTGGTGGGAGCATCTGCTGCCTCGTTGCAGGGATTTGCTGCCAGGGTGATTTAATGGAAAATGATAAATTCCACTGGAGAAGTTTCCCATACTCTTCACCAGGGTGTCTTCATTCCAGAGGAGGAAGTGCCTGGCTCTGTGCTGACTTCTGCTCCACCTGGCTTGCATGCAGTGATTTCTGCAGCACTGTGAGCGTGCAGCACGCTACAGCAGCAGGATCAGTAGCAGGGGTTTCAGCTGGGGGTACGGGCTTCAAGGCTGCAGCCTGCTAAACCGTGACATTAGAGCTACCAAAACCACCTGACTCACTTAGTCCACTCTCCTTGAGCACTTCAGAGGTGCAGGTCTCACCAGAAAGGAATGAACACAGTCTGGAATTCAGAGGAGGAGTTTGGAGGTGGTGGATGGAGATGGTCACAGCCCAGGAGCAGAATGGGATCAACAAAGATCCAGGGGCTCTTGGTGGGTTTTCAGACCAGTGGTCAGGTTTCAGACCAGCCAAAAGGGAGAGGTTGGGAGAAACCTGGGTGGAGCAGAGCTTGTAGGACCTGGTGTAGGAAGAAGAGAGGGTGGAGCTGAGTAGAGACTGCAAATTATGAACAAGTCAATAGGGAGGAGGGAGGAGACCTGTCTTCTGTGTCAGCAGGAGCTTGCAGAGGGACAGGCTGGGGACCTTCTGCTGGAAGGATATCTGGGCAGGAGGTGCCATGAGGTTGGGGACAGGCTGAGGGATGATGCAGAGAGGGGGAAAAAGGAGGCAATCAAAGAGCTTGCTCTGACACCAGGTGTTTGAGGAGTGGTGGTGCTGGAGGCAGGACCCAGGGATGTCTAATGAAGGGGTTGCAGTTTCTTTGCTTTGCTTTTTCCTTATTAAAGTTCCCATGACAAGCTGGGAAAAGTATTTTTTCCCTACTGCCTGGTGAGCTGTTATTAACTTGCACTGAAAATTAGGAGAGATGGACACCTGGCAAGAGCTCCAGGGAGAGGAGGCCTTTTGGGTCCAGTGCAGATTCCTTCCTGCTCTGGCTTGTTGCTATTTGCATCTTGGCAAGGCAGTTTCTGGGCTGGTAGGAACAGTCCAGGTTTAGCAGTTCCTCCTGTTTGGCTGCTGTTAGCCTGGGGCAGGCGCATGGGTGTCCTCTGTCCAGAGCCTGGGATCCTGCTGCCCTGAGCAGGGTGAAACCTGGGAGCGGTGCTTGTCACTTTCCCAAGACAAGGTGGGGCTTTGCAAAGCTAATTAACAGCAGCTTTTAATTTCCTGGCATCTGAGGCCTGCCAGGAGGATCTTGGGTTTTATTTACTTCCACAGAGGAGTAGAGCTCCTCCTCTTAATCTCTCCATGCTAATGGCCCTTCCCTGAGAAGGTGGGGGAACCAGGAGTCCTCAGGGACTGGGCTCCCCACGGCTCCCCACGCTGAGCCAGGCTTGGCTGTACAGTGGGCACCTTCTCTGGTTCCACATGTGAATTCTTTGCATCACAGGCTTTGTCAGAACTGCCAGCTGCATTTGTTTAACAAAACCAGTCAAGAAACTGGTTTCACTTGATTGCTGGGAGAGCTGTGCTTAGAGCTGGCATGCCTCCCTGCTCCTTCCAGGAGTTTAGGAGATGATGTGTACAAATGGATGGGGTTTTGTTTCTCCAAAAGCCAGGTATTCTGGATGTGCTCCTGCCCTGAAGTTGAAATAAATGCAGAGCATCTCACCCTCATCCTTTTCTGTCTGTGCAGTAACTTTCTGTCTTAAAATCCTGGGTGTTGACTAGGGGGTTTAGGGTTTGTGCTGGAGCAGTAATAGCTCAGTATAGGCTTGTGTGTGGAAAAAAGAGACAATAAAGCTCTTGGACATACAAACAAGAGAACAGGGAAGAGGGGCACAGCAGTGATTTTATGCTTTAAGGTCTACAAATAAGAATTGACTGTTAATCCTCAGTTCTCTGTGAGCTCCAGAGTGTGTAGTCAGCTTTGCTGTTGGACAGTGTGTGGGTGTGCTGCCCTGTGTGGATCTCAAAAGGAGCTCAACTCTTGGAGAAGGTTCAGATGAGTGTAACAGTGAGGTAAAAAGGCATCCTGGGCAGCAAAGAGGTTCAGTGAAGCAGGGAGCTCGTGAAGATTTAGATGACTATGGCCTGAGTGGTGCTGCCTCTCACTGAATCTTCCTTTACACTGGTTTGTACAGTGCAGGGAGGTCATCAATGAAAGCACCTGCTCAGTCTTCCCTGTGGATCCAGCTGCCCCAGTTCTTATAAACCTCTAGATACGTCTCTCTCTTGTGGTTAAGAACATCTTCCATGTCTTTGGGTGCCTTGGCTGCTGTGTTGGCTGCTTGGAATGAGTTTGCACCTTTGGGATTCTCCTCCTGTTCCTCAGTGACAGTTCCTGGCATCGGTTCTCCTTCCCTTGCTCGTGTTCCAGGACACTCTAAAGTGTAAAGGTGACATCGCAGTGGCCCTACAGAGCTCATTGCCTGCTCTGCTTGGCACCTCTGAGATCTGTCCTTATTCCCTTTGGCTGTTGTCTGAGTATCTGCCAGGAGTGATTTTGGTGGTGTTTCACTGATGGTCAGAGGTAAAGGCAGCACTGGGTTAACCTCTTGAGGTCTCCTCTGACCTGTTACCGTGTGTTCCCCTGAATGTTCCTGGATTTCATAACCGTGCTGCCCTGTCTGTCTGATGGACACTGGGATGCAGCAGGGAGGAGCGTGGTGGGTGGTGAGACACGCTGCTGAGGCAGAGGGATGTGATGTCTCACAAAGCCCTTGTGTTGCAAGGTTCTCTGCTGCTTCTGACTCCTCCTTTTCCCATTTCAGTTCAGGGTATTTGGTGGTGGATGGCTGAGCTGTTCCCCCGGGAGCTGCTTTGGCACCTTCCTATTGTTTGTCCTCTTCCTGCTCAGAGGAGCTGTTTGTGTCTTTTGTGTCTGAGAATCTCCTGCTGGCTCCTTCCACACAGGGACACTTAACTCTTCCTTAAGCCTTTTCCAGTCCCCCAAATGCCCTTCCATGAACCCCAAGAGCAGAGTCTGCCATAGTCTGAATACTCTGCTCTGTACCAATTAATAAACTTGGTCTCACCTGCCCTGTCTGGCTTTCCCAGTTTCAGGGTTACACCTCATTTGTTGGGGTTGGTTTGTTTGTTTTCTGGTGCCCCTCAGTGCTGGAGATGCCTCTGTTGTACAAACTTCCAGGGTGATGTGATTTCTGCCTCAAGAAAAGACAATCCTGTTTGAAACACTCAGAGCAGGTTATTGCATTACAGCTCTTGCCATTTTTCCTTGTTGCTACTACTTGTGGCATTGCAGAGAAGTAAATTACTTTTTTGTAATTGCTAGTTGATCCTTCTTGGCTCAGAAGATGGTTTAGAAGAGATCTAGATTGGTGGATTAGGTTGTGTTCCACTGGAGAAGGCCATTCCTGAGGTGCTGGTGTGCCAGGGAGGCTGAGAGGGGAGAGATGAGTGGTGGAATGGATGAGAAAAGAGGAGAGATCTTTGGATAGGACTTGGGGTAGATCAGCTTCTGCTGCTTCACCTGTACCCAGAGCTCTGTCAGTGAAATGACCTTGATGGGTCTCTCCAGATGAACCCTTCTGCAGTGTTTCAGTGGAAATATGATGTATTTCAGTGGGAAATTCCCCTGGAGGCTCTGTGTCTGCACAGGGAGTGCTGATGTGCCGGGGACATTCCCCCCACACAGGACGGGGGTGGAGGTCCCTTGTGCTCCAGTTTGCTGCTTTCAGTGCTGCTTTCCTGTCCACGGTGCAGTCTGACCAGGGGTTGCTGCAGCCAGTGAACCACCCCCGCAGCTCTTTGCGAGAGTGAGCTGTTAATTGTGGTGTCATCATCTAATCTGGCCTGGGATTTCCTCTCGGTGGCCCTCAGTTGGGTTGTCATCTCCTTTGGAGCAGGGATTCCGCTCTGCTCCTGGGGCAGCTGCTCCTCCAGGCAGAGGGGGCTGCGTTCCTCAGTCCCTCCTGAAGTCCCTGGGGAGAAGCAGCTGGCCAGCCTCTGGCTTGGGGACAACTGGCTTTGTCCTGGCTGGGACGTGCTCCTGGCGCTCCAGTGCTTTTATAGATTGGAAACACATTCCTGAGGGCCCGGTGCCTGGGGTTAAATACTCGGAAATCCGGCTGCTCTGTGCTGGGGAGGGCTGGGGACAGCTCTGTCACAGCAGCCAGCGCTGGGGAGAGCTGGGGACAGCTCTGTCACAGCAGCGAGGGCTGGGGACAGCTCTGTCACAGCAGCCAGCGCTGGGGACGGCTCTGTCACAGCAGCCAGCGCTGGGGAGGGCTGGGGACGGCTCTGTCACAGCAGCCAGCGCTGGGGACGGCTCTGTCACAGCAGCCAGCGCTGGGGAGGGCTGGGGACAGCTCTGTCACAGCAGCCAGCGCTGGGGAGGGCTGGGGACAGCTCTGTCAGAGCAGCCAGCGCTGGGGAGGGCTGGGGACAGCTCTGTCACAGCAGCCAGCGCTGGGGACAGCTCTGTCACAGCAGCCAGCGCTGGGGACAGCTCTGTCACAGCAGCCAGTGCTGGGGACAGCTCTGTCACAGCAGCCAGCGCTGGGGAGGGCTGGGGACAGCTCTGTCAGAGCAGCCAGCGCTGGGGAGGGCTGGGGACAGCTCTGTCACAGCAGCCAGCGCTGGGGACAGCTCTGTCACAGCAGCCAGCGCTGGGGACAGCTCTGTCACAGCAGCGAGGGCTGGGGAGGGCTGGGGACAGCTCTGTCACAGCAGCCAGCGCTGGGAGGGCTGGGGACGGCTCTGTCACAGCAGCCAGTGCTGGGGACGGCTCTGTCACAGCAGCGAGGGCTGGGGAGGGCTGGGGACAGCTCTGTCACAGCAGCCAGCGCTGGGGAGGGCTGGGGACGGCTCTGTCACAGCAGCCAGCGCTGGGGACAGCTCTGTCACAGCAGCCAGCGCTGGGGAGGGCTGGGGACGGCTCTGTCACAGCAGCCAGCGCTGGGGACAGCTCTGTCACAGCAGCCAGCGCTGGGGACAGCTCTGTCACAGCAGCGAGGGCTGGGGAGGGCTGGGGACAGCTCTGTCACAGCAGCCAGCGCTGGGAGGGCTGGGGACGGCTCTGTCACAGCAGCCAGCGCTGGGGACAGCTCTGTCACAGCAGCCAGCGCTGGGGAGGGTTGGGGACGGCTCTGTCACAGCAGTGAGGGCTGGGGACGGCTCTGTCACAGCAGCCAGCGCTGGGGACAGCTCTGTCACAGCAGCCAGCGCTGGGGACAGCTCTGTCACAGCAGCGAGGGCTGGGGAGGGCTGGGGACAGCTCTGTCACAGCAGCCAGCGCTGGGGATGGCTCTGTCACAGCAGCCAGCGCTGGGGAGGGCTGGGGACGGCTCTGTCACAGCAGTGAGGGCTGGGGACGGCTCTGTCACAGCAGCCAGCGCTGGGGACAGCTCTGTCACAGCAGCCAGCGCTGGGGATGGCTCTGTCACAGCAGCCAGCGCTGGGGAGGGTTGGGGACAGCTCTGTCACAGCAGCCAGCGCTGGGGAGGGCTGGGGACGGCTCTGTCACAGCAGCCAGCGCTGGGGACAGCTCTGTCACAGCAGCCAGCGCTGGGGACGGCTCTGTCACAGCAGCCAGCGCTGGGGAGGGCTGGGGACAGCTCTGTCACAGCAGCCAGCGCTGGGGAGGGCTGGGGACAGCTCTGTCACAGCAGCCAGCGCTGGGGAGGGTTGGGGACAGCTCTGTCACAGCAGCCAGCGCTGGGGAGGGCTGGGGACGGCTCTGTCACAGCAGCCAGCGCTGGGGAGGGTTGGGGACAGTTCTGTCACAGCAGCCAGGGAGCAGCCTGTGTGTGTGCAGGGTCCATCTCCGCTTTGGCGTGTGTGGGGGCACGTGGAGCTGCTGGCGTTGGGTGAGCTGAGTGAGCTCTTGGGAGGTGCCCGGCCTCACCAGTGGGGGGTGCCCGGCCTCACCAGTGGGGGGTGCCCGGCCTCACCAGTGGGAGGTGCCCGGCCTCACCAGTGTGGGGTGCCCGGCCTCACCAGTGGGGGGTGCCCGGCCTCACCAGTGGGGGGTGCCCGGTCTCACCAGTGGGAGAAGCCCTGCCCCACCAGTGGGGGATGCCCGGCCCCACCAGTGGGGGATGCCCGGCCCCACCAGTGGGAGGTGCCCGGCCTCACCAGTCCTGTCTGTGTGTCTCGTCCATGTCATGGGTCAGCCTGGGGTGGGCAGGTGAGAAGTGTCCCCTCCTCCTGTGCTCTGTGGGGCTGGCTGGGAGCAGAATCCCCCTTTGCAGCCCCTGCTGAAGCCCAGGGAAGGGGACCTGCCCGTGGCTGTCGGGCTGCCAAGCCAAGCTCAGCCCAGGGCTGCTGTGCCTGGTGCTGCTGTTTCTCAGACCTGCTAGAACGAGTCCAGAGGAGGCCACAAGGATGATGCCAGGGCTGGAGCAGCTCTGCTGTGAGGACAGGCTGAGAGAGTTGGGGCTGTTCAGCCTGGAGAAGAGAAGGCTCCAGGGAGACCTTCCAGTGGCCTCCCAGTACCTGAAGGGGCTCCAGGAAGGCTGGGGAGGGACTTTGGCCAAGGGCAGGGAGTGAGAGAACAAGGGGTGATGGCTTGAAAGTGGCAGAGGGGAGATGGAGCTGAGATGTGAGGAGGAAATTGTTTGGTGTGAGGGTGGTGAGACCCTGGCCCAGGTTGTCCAGAGAAGCTGTGGCTGCTCCTCCCTGGAAGTGTTCTGGGCCAGGTTGGATGAGGCTTTGAGCAACCTGGTCTAGTGGAAGGTGTCCCTGCTGCTGGCAGGGGGGTTGGGACTGGGTGAGCTTTAAGGTCCCTCCCAACCCAAACCAGTCCATGATTCTCTTTGGGACTCTGCTGAGTTGCTCTTCCGGGTGTTTGTGATTACGTGCTCGTGGCCAGCAGAGGCTGAAGCCAGTTTGGTATCTCTGGCAAATTCTGGAAGGAGTGGAGAGCCACACTGCTGTAGATTTGGGCAGATCCCTTCATTGTTGGTGCTGGCCAATGGGTCTGTATCCCCCGCCTGTGGTCCAGCAGTGTGTCCTGGCAGCCCAGGGGGACCCCCGTGTCCTGGGGGCACCCAGCGCTGCACTGCGAGCCGGGCCAGGGAGGGGATCGTCCCGCTCTGCTCTGCACTGGGGCGGCCTCAGCTCCAGCACTGGGGGCAGCTTGGGCACCACAGGAGAAAAAGGCTCTAAAGCTGCTGGAGAGTGTCCAGAGGAGGGACACAACACTGGGGAAGGGTTCAGAGGGGAAGGGTGTGAGGAGAGGCTGAAGGCACTTGGGTTGTTCAGCCTGGAGAAGAGGAGACTGAGAGGAGATCTCCTGGCGGTCTGGAACTTCCTCCCCAGGGGCAGAGGAGGGGCAGGCGCTGAGCTCTTCTCTCTGGCCACCAACGCCAGGAGCAGAGGCCATGGCAGGAAGATGTGGCAGGGGAGGGGGAGGTTGGCCATGAGGAAAAGGTTCTTGAGGCAGAGGGTGGTGGAGCACTGGCACAGGCTCCCCAGGGAGGTGCTGATGGCCCCAATGCTGACAAGATTCCAGCAGCATTTGGCCAAGGCCCTCAGGGACATGGTGTGAATGTTGGGATTGTCCTGTGCAGGGACAGGAGTTGGACTCCATCATCCTGGTGGGTCCCTTCCAGCTCACGATGTTCTATGATTCTGTGGTTCTGTGAACAGTCAGGTGGAGTGATGATTCTTCTTGAATCTAGCTGTAGCACTTGGGTTGTTTCCCTCCATACAGGGAAAGGTGTGTCTTGAGTTCACTGCTCTGGTGATGCAACCTGGAGGTGCTTGGCTGTGCTGGAAGTGGCCTGACTCCTGCTGTGCCCCGGGAGCCGAGCAGCCTCCGGGGCTGGCGTGCTGCCCGAGCTGCCCAGCCGTGGCACAGAAGTCTTTCTGGTTCTGTAGCCTCACCTGTGGGGTGTTGGCTTTGAGCAGGGTGGCTTGGAAGGGCTGGCTTTAACCTTCATGCTGAGCAACTCCCAAGTGCTTTTGCTTTGCAGTTTTGGTTGCCAGCTCTGTGTGAGTCCCTCCCTGCAGCTGGCTTTCCCCAAAGGGTCCCACTGGCACAGTCCCCAAAGAGCAGCTCGCTCTCATCAGAGATGTGAAAGGAGGGGTCCCAGTTCTGTCCATGCTTCCCCCTCCTGTGGGTCTCCAGGACTGGAAGGGCAGACACACGTGCTCCCATGGGGTCTCTGCTTCCTCCAAGGGCAGTGTGCGAGTTGTCAAGCCCACGTTTCACCAGGACAATGTGAATGAAACACAAGAACCAAGGGCGTGATCTGGTTTTGCTGCCGGGGCTTTGAGGAGCTGCATGAGCTGCTGTTTCACTGGTGACAGACACCTCCTGCCCACTGTGCCAGCCCTGTGCATCCCTGCTGGCTGGGGACAGGCATGGTGCTCTGCTGTGAGCCCAGCCCATGGTGGCATGGGAAGCCAGGCTGCCTTCTTGCTCGTGAATCACCAGGGGAATTGTAATTATTTTCCTGCTCCACAGTCTGATCTCGCCTTTAATTAAACGTGTGCTGTTCTGCTGAAGGCGGTGGGGCTGTGCCAGCAGGGTTTCACAGTTGTACTTGACATTCTCTGATGAGTGATGAGGTGTAAGGAGGACCAGGACCTGTCCTTATCCCTGGCACTTCCAGGTTCAGAGGGGTCAGCAAAACCTCTGCTGTGGATCCCCTTGGAGCCTGTGCTGGAGGGAAAGAAATGCAGCAGGCACCGCTGGTGCTCGGTCCCTGCAGCGAAATAACCCATCCAAACACTTCTGGCTCTGGGCCTTTGTCTCCAAGGTTTTGGCCCTTTGTCACAGGGGTTTTTGAGGAAAAGGAGACATCTGAGACCCGCTCCTTGGGAGCAGCTTGATGGCTTTGGCTGCAGAAGCAGGAAGGTTTAGTGCAGTTCCAGAGTGAAGACTTGAGTTGGTAGCGTAGACCCAGTTCCTGGTCTCCAGGTGTGTAAGTTGTCACTGCCTTATTTCAAAGGTGTTGGCCTGTGTGGAAGGTCATGGTGACTCTGGGATTGTGTAAGTGGGGTGTCTGACTCCTCCTCTTCCTCTGGCACATGTCCTGCTCCCCTCAGCAGTGCTGCAGCCACTGCACCTTGAGAAACGTCCCACCTCGATGAGGCCTTTCATGGAAGCTGCTTGAACGGGCTGAGGGCAGGAATGTGTCCTCAGCCTGATGACACTTGTCAGCTGCCTGTCTGCTGTTTGTGGCAGGGGTCCTGGCACCCAGGCAGCCCCCATGAGCTGTCTGTGCTGCAGAATGGTGTGTCTGCTTCTCTGGAGAAACTGGCAGAGGAGCCTGGGCATCCATCTGCCCTCTTCCCTCCCTCCTGGGCACCGTGGAGATGGCTCTCCTCCAGGAGCAGGAGGGAGCGTGGGTGCTGGCACTTGGGAGAGCAGCAAGGAGATACTGGGGACCAAAGACCTCTGTGTGCTCATCCCCTTCTCCTGGGGTTGGGCACAGTGCCCTTGGTGGGACTGATGTTTGGGGTGTGAAACGGGACAGAGGCGTCTGCCCGGATGCGTGGGACTGCTTCACGCGTGTCTGTGTCGTGTGTTGGTGTGGGGATCTCCTGGCCTGAGCTGTGGCAGGTGAGGGCAGAGCTGCTGCTCAGCCTTGGGTAGGCAGAAGGCCTTTGGCTGCAGCTTCTAGAAAACAAAGGTGCAGAAAAGAGTCACGAAACCAACCTGGGCTTGGGGCTGACCTGGGGGGGGGAGCAGTCCACAGGCAGAAGCCGTCAGTGTTTTCCAAGTCCCAGCACCCAAAAGGCCTCCTCTCCTGGCTTGGCTGTGAGGATGTGTCTGTCTGCAGGTGGGGTGGGAGCTGTAGGACATAGGGGCTTGTGTTGCCATCGTGTGAACCATGGGTGGGCACGAGGCTCTGGCTTTGGGGGGACTGTGGCCGTGGTTGCCAGGGGCTGGGCACCAGCGTCACAGGCACCGGCAGTCTGTGTGGGAAGCTTGGTGGGCCCGGTAGATCTGTGTCCCTGACCCTGCCACACACTATCAGGCTGCTTTGGGCCCTTCTGGGACTGAAGCCCTTTCCCTCCCTCCTGCCAGAGCAGGAACCAGCTCCACCATGCCTCTTCTGAAGAGCCGGGGGTGGCTGGGGTTACCTGGCACCGTCCGCCCGCCGAGCCCCGCTGGCTCTGTGGCCACTGATCCCGTTTCCCTTTCCAGGCCTGCCCGCAGGATTTTGTTGTTTCTGGGAAACAGCATGGTTGAGTGATAGCTCAGAGGGTTTGTTCTGATCCTTTTATCCATTGTCCTTTCTCCTTGTTTCATTTTCCCCCTCTTGATCTGAGTGGATGAGTGAGCAGGGGGAGGAGGCCAGGCTCTGCTGAGCGTTACTCCCCAGCAGAACGAAGCCCTTGGGGGTGGTGTCCGAATTCCCAGCGTCACCAGCTCAATACTGTGGTTCTCCAGGCTAACCTAATAGCTCCATTAACCCTTTTTTTCGTGTCCTGGGGCTTTGCCACAGCCTCAGTAGTAATGCTGGGAGCTTCCCAGATATGAACTTCACCAGTCAAAGATGCGGGGTTAAGATTTGGAGAACAGACGTCACGTCGGTAAGCTGGAGAAACAGAATTTAGTTGGAGGCACGCTAATTGCAGAGAGGAGGGTGGAACCTCCTTCAGATGTTTTCTAGGGCCTCTTATAGACAAGAGACTGGGCTTACAAGGGCCCTTTCTGACTTTGCTGTGTATGTACATGCTGTGTGTGACTTTGCATGTGCTGGGTTGTTGTGCTGCTCTTCAGAGGGACCTTGGCAGGCTGGAGACAACGGGCCAGTGAGAGTCTCGTGGAGTTCAACCAAGGGAAATGACAGTTTCTGCATCTGGGAAGGAATAACCTCATGTACCATTACACACAGAGGACTGACCACCCAAAAAACAGCTTTGCAGAAACACTGGAGGTCCTGGTGGAGCACGTATTGACCAGCAGTTAGGAAGAGCATTTCCAGCAGGTCACGGGCTGCAATCGTTCCCCTCTGTTCTGCACTGGTGAAACCACATCTGGAGGTCTGTGTCCAGTGCTGGGCTCCCCAGCACAGGGGGATGTACAGGAGTGTGTCCAGTGAAGGGCCATGAAATGATTAAGGGACTGGAGCATCTGTGATACAGGGAAGGGCTGAGAATTGGAACCATTCAGCCTGGAGAAGAGAAGGTTCAGGGGGATTTTACCAACGTGTACATGATGTCAGGGAGCAAAGGAGATGGAGCCTGACTCTTCTCAGCAGTGTCCAGTGGCAGGACAAGAGGTAACAGGGACAGAGGGAAATAGAGGAAATTCTGTTTAAACTGTTTGTTTTGTTGGTGTTTTGGGTTTTTGGTTAACTGAAGGAGTGGTCAAATGCTGGAACATGGTGCCCAGTGAGGTTGCAGAATATCCATCCTTGGAGATATTCCAAACACAAGTGGACACAGCCCTGGGTAACCTGCTATAGCTGACCCTGCTTTGAGCAGAGGTTGGGCTACCAGATCTTGAGAGATCCCTTCCAACCTCAACCATTCTGTGGTTCTGCTGGACCTGCCTCCGAGGTGCACATTGCCTTTTGGAGTGAACTGCTGTGTTTGGCAATCTGCATCCCTCACTCGCTGTCCTGCTGGATCCTGCTTTGTGGTTTTGCAGACACTGGCTTTCTAGAAACTCACTCTGTGTTCTTACCTTAGCTGGGAGCTCTGTGCTAGTGTCCATGGGTGGTGAGGTGCCTGTCTCATGCTGATCAAGGCTGGGTGTGAAGGCAGTGGTGGCTCCATTCCCTCTCTTGCAGAACAGGAGGTGGCTGATGCAGCCAGTTTTGGAGTTGGACAGAGTTCCTCACATGATGGATGAGGAAAGGATACAGGGGCCTGTCAGGCTTCTGCCTCTACTCAGGGGTTAGGCACCTACCTCTCTTAATTTTGGCCAGCACCACCTCTAGTGCCACCCATCTGCACTGGGGAGCAGTTGAGACATGCTGAGGATATGAGGCCAGAAGCTCATTTCTGAACCAGGTGAGTGTTTCCTCCTTCCTGGGTTTGCTCTGCTTTCCCAGGCAGGAGCACACCACTGACCAAAGCTGGAGCCATGGGCTACCTTGGCTTATAAAGTAAGTGCAGGCAAAACACTTCATGTGTCCTGAACTCCGTGGGATCAGGGACTTTTTGGGTCCTGCAGGGTGAGAAGCTCTGCAAAGTGGAGTGTCAGGCATCCATGCATTACCAGTAAGAAGTAGATCCTAGATCAGTGGGCCTCGTGGTCAGTATGTGAGGCTCAGGATGTTCTCAATACCCAGGTATTCCAGTTCCTCAGCAGAAGCCACAGGTGAACCTGCCCAGTGGAGCCTGTGTTTGGTGCTACCAGTGTTTCTTGTTTTCATGAACTGGCTGAGCCTGTTCTTGTTTCTCTGGCAAACCTCAGCTAAGACCACAGTGTGCTGTTTGGAAATGTTTCTTGAGCAGAACCGACCTAAGCATTGAAGGTGAGGGCTGTGTGGTCAGGGTAGCTCTGTTGGCTGCCTGTGAGATTTCAGTGTGAAGCTGATGTTTCTTTCCCTTTGCAATGACAATATTTTCGACTGTCCTAGCAGTGATTCTGCTCTGGTACCCTGATATTTGTAGGATTACTCCAAAGGCAGGGGTCTGAATCAAGAGGTTGGTTAATAATGGCCCTGGGGTTTCATCCTTTCTCGCTTCTGCCTGTATCATCATATTTCAGGATTGAAGTGGGTCTTCCAAAGTTGCTGAGGCATCAGCCATCAGTAAGACAGAAGTCCTTCCAGTTTAATTGTGGTTAGCTGGACCTAGCTGACAAGCAAGTGTCTGGTACTCTTACCAGGAGCAGAATAAATAGCTCAGGGTGGTCAGTTGGCTCACCTGGAGTCTCTTGGGAACCCAGCCCATTTATGGTGGGTAACACACCTGAGTGTAGCTTCCAAGTGCCTGGTGTGGTTTAATTGTGACAGGTTTGTCAAGTCAGGGGTCTCCTCAGGTTTTGATGGTTCTCTTCCACTGTTTATACTGGTTGCACACTTCAGTATTTACCTGGCAAGAGCAGAAAGAGACATTTGAGGCTTTTTGTTTGGTTATGCACAGGGACCTGTGAGTTTGGCTGAGCGTTGCGTGTCCTATTGCTGATCAGGTTCTCTGTACGTGAGCAGCTCCTCTCCACTCGTCCTGCTGGTCCTTGTGCTGACAGCGCTGGGTTTTCATCCCTGGCCCGTGTGTCTGATGTTCAGCTCCTCTCAGGGTCTAGCAGGGTGCCCTGGCATCACAGGGGGCTGCCCACACGCTGGGTGTACGGACAGGAGCACAGCCAGAGACAGGGGAGTGGTTCCTTCCCTCTGCTCAGCGCTCCACGGGCCACACCTCGATCCCACATCCACTGTGGGACCTGGGATATAAAAATGCCATCATCACACTGAGGTGAGTTCAGGAGAGGATCAGTAGGGTGGATGGGCTGAAGCACTTCCCCTGGCAGGACAGGCTGCAGGAACAGGACTTCTTCAGCCTGGAACAGAGTCCCAGAACTGCCTGGATTGGAAAAGCCCTTTAAGATCATTGAAGTCCCATCATGAACCCAGCACTGACCAGTCCCCACTGACCCATGTCCCTCAGCGCTGTGTCTACACGACTCTTCAATCCCTCCAGGGATGGGGACTCCACCACTGCCCTGGGCAACCCCTTCCAATGCCTCAGAACCCTTTCAGCAAAGAAATTCTTCCTCACATCCCATCTCAGCTGCCCTGGGCACAACTGGAGCCCATTTCCTCTTGTCCTGTCCCTTGCTCCTTGGTTGAACAGAGCCACCCCCACCTCTCTGCACCCTCCTCCAAGGGACTTGGACAGAGTCAGAAGGTCTCCCCTCAGCCTCCTTTTCTCCAGGCTCAGCACCCCCAGTTCCCTCAGCCTGAACTCAGCACACTTGTGCTCCAGACCCTTCCCCAGCTCCGTTCCCTTCTCTGGACACGCTCCAGCACCTCCAGGGCCTTCTTGGACTCAGGGGCCCAACACTGAACCCAGCACTCGAGCTGTGGCCTCACCAGTGCCCAGGGCAGGGGGAAGAGAACTTCCCTGCTCCTACTGGCCACACTGGTGCTGATCCAGGCCAGGATGCCCTTGGTTTCTTGGCCACGAAGACTCCAGAGCAGCCTGCCCGTGTGGGTTATCGCGGAGATGGAGCCCAGCAGCACACGGGGAGGACGAGAGGCACAGGGCATCACTGAGCTGTGTGCTCCCAGCTGGGTGTGAGGAAGCTTTTCCCACTGTGAGGATAATTAATTGGTGGAGCCAGGGGCCGAGAGGATCCTCCAGCACTGGGGGTTTTGAAAGACTTGTAAAGGGGCAGCTCGGTCTCCAGAGCTGACCCTGGTTTGAGCAAGAGGTTGGACTAGAGACCTCCCGAGGCTCCTTCCAGCCTGAATTATTTCTTGGTTCTGTGGTAAAGGTCTGTGATACACAAAGCATTAGAAGGATATTGCTTCATTGTCCCTTTGGACTGAAAAATCCATGGATCTAGGTTGCCTTTTTTTAAAGAGATGGAAGTATTTCTGTTTGGTTTCAGAAATCACAGATAACTCTTGAATGACTTCTCGTGTGTTTGCCTGCTTTTGTCTGTAGAGGGGCTGCTGGCTGAGGGTGTTGCAGCTGAGAACGTGCTGCAGAGCCTGGATTACACATTTTCTGTCTTTTTCTGCAGAGTTGTAATTTTGTGGAATATTCATTATCATTTGGCTTACGGCACTTTGCTATTTACCTTCCACTGCTTTTCAGCTGATCAGTGCATTAGTGAGAGCAGTGGGCTGTGGATTTCCAGTCTGTTCCTGCACTTGCTCTGCATGTTGTGAGCATTTGTACCTTCTGAATCTTATTTGCAGGACAGCTTTGTAGTTGTTTTCCATCTTAGCCGTCCTGCAACCATTTACATACTCCAACAGTAGTATCTTTGGAATATATTCTAACTCAAAAAGGCTTTTCCCACTAATTACCCATTGTGCTGTTAATATATTAGTATATCCCCCAATCTTTGTTTTGAGCCTTTTCCAGTTTGTGGTGACTCCCATTGTGCCCTGAGCTGCCTGAATTCCCGTGTCCTGGGGTCCTTCGTGCTAATCCGCGCTCGCTCTGGGTGGTCTTTGGGCTTCTGGTTTGCCAGGAAACTGAAAGGTTGCTGCTTATTTTTTTTTTTTCTTCAAACTTCTATTTTTTATATCAGTCTGGTTTGGACACAGAAAGATCTAGGTCATACAGATTTGGTCTTTTTCTTGTTTGATACTCAGCAAATCTTGACGCTGTGTGTGTTTCACGTCAGTCGATGGGGACATTCATATAGTGCTGAATTTGTGACTTTTTTTTTGCCAGCTGTATGAAAAAGGGCTCACATCGATTAGAAAAAGGAGTAATTGCCAGTCTCTGAAGGGACATTTGCTTAAGTTGTCAATTGGAGTTCCAGTAACAACATGGAAATTAATTTGTTCTCCGTTTCCAGTGTCGCAAATGAATCTCTGGTGCCGCCTGGCTCTGTAAGTTTGGCTGTGGGAGTTGTGAGTGGAAGTGCCCAGTTCAGAGAACAACGAACTGAAAACCATGTGCATTGTGTCAGAGTTTGCAGCCCTGCCAGTTCTCAGTTACTTCGTGTCCATCACACTCACTGCTGACCCCTGGAGATCAGTGCACGCTCCTCACCGCTCGCCGGTTTGCTTTGCCAGCCCAAGTGGGCAGCGCATCTGCTCTGCGGTTCTCAGTGCTTCTTCCTGGAGATGGCCCCACCTCTGAACAGCAGCTCAACAACCAACCTCTTGGGTATTTCCTCACCAGTGCTGGTCTGCCTCTGCTTTTCACAGAGCTGTAGTGGCTGGAAGAGGCCTTCAGGATGGCAGCGCCCAGCCGTTCCTGCGATGCAGCGGCAGTTCAGCCTCCGGGGCTGGTTACGGAGTCACTGCTGTGCTGGGCTGGCAAAGCTGCTGGTGCTACTCCAGTGAAACACTTGTGAGCAAAGCAGTGTGCCAGGGGGAACACAGACAGGGTGTGTCTGTGCTGCAGCCGTTCAACACCCTCCTGTTGGTGAGGGGTTAGCGGTGGCGAGGAAGCGGCTGGTCACTAATAATTACCAGGAAGGTTTTTCTAGCTGGAGTAGACACAGGGGCTTGTTTGGATTCTCCTTAACTCTTTTTTTTATCTTCCTCAAATATAAAATCTTAATTCTTTCATGGGAACGCTGTAATTCTGCATTTGGGGTGGTTTTTTTTTGTGACCTCCACTGATAACTTTTGACCAGTTTGGATTTTTGTCACATTGAAATATTTTATTCAAGTCCAGCTCAACTGGATCTTAAGAAGTGGGATGCACTGATCTTGGTGTCTCGCTGTCTGCTGGGTGGAAGTTTGTGCACAGATCTGATCATGCCTGTCCGTCAGCACCACGGGGTTTGGGGGTTTTTGGGGTTTTTTTAAAACAGAGGAAGCTGGGGAAGAAAACAA
Organism: Caprimulgus europaeus; assembly: GCA_907165065.1. Next base: position 261,379 of record OU015525.1, on the reverse strand, counting down.
TGCTGTTGAACTGATATTCAAAAGCACCATACAAAGCAAGATCCTTTGGAACTTTATATTTAGTAGATGTCTCCCTGAATCAAAGTTAATTGGATGGGAAAAATTATGGGATGGCCAAGGCAGCTGGTCCCGAGGGCTGGTCTGCGCCTGGCTCCGTGCGCACGGGGGTTCTGGTCATTTTCAGCCGGGGGTTACGCTGGTAAAGGGCCGGTTGCGTGGTTTGTTCTGTTACACTGGGGTGAGCTGCACAGACACAGGGGCTGCCAGTGTGCTGCCTTTTGATTTATTTATTCTAAAAGGCTTTTTTGGAGAAGTCTATTTTGAGGTGCCTGGATCTGCAGGCGGAAGCGCTGCGGGTCTGGACGGTCGGTGTTCCGTTCCCTGGGTTGTTTTCCAGCTTGGAGGCTGCAGCAGGTCACCACAATGCCTTGCCTGGAATTTCCTTGCATTCTAAAAGTAGGAGAAGGATCTAGGAAACAATAGCAACCCAAGTGCTCAACCTCCTCCTCTGACTTGAACCTTTGTTGTCTTCTAGACTTTCACCTACTTCCTTTATTGCTGAACTGATTTGCATTAGATAAACTGAACTTACAAGAGCTTCTGTTCAGTGTCAAGAAGACTGTTTTTTTTTCTTCTTCTTCTTTTTTGACTTATTCTACTGATATTGGACTACTGTACTACTTTAGGGCAACAGGAGAATGAATTTCCTACTGGAGCCAGTCCAGAGGAGGCCACAGGATGATGCCAGGGCTGGAGCAGCTCTGCTGTAAGGACAGGCTGAGAGAGTTGGGGCTGTTCAGCCTGGAGAAGAGAAGGCTCCAGGGAGACCTTCCAGTGGCCTCCCAGTACCTGAAGGGGCTCCAGGAAGGCTGGGGAGGGACTTTGGGCAAGGGCAGGGAGTGACAGAACAAGGGGTGATGGCTTGAAAGTGTCAGAGGGGAGATGGAGCTGAGATGTGAGGAAGAAATTGTTTGGTGTGAGGGTGGTGAGACCCTGGCCCAGGTTGGGCAGAGAAGCTGTGGCTGCTCCTCCCTGGAAGTGTTCTGGGCCAGGTTGGATGAGGCTTTGAGCAACCTGGTCTAGTGGAAGGTGTCCCTGCTGCTGGCAGGGGGGTTGGGACTGGATGGGCTTTAAGGTCCCTCCCAACCCGAACCAGTCTGTGATTCCATGATTCATATCACTGCTGTTCATCCTGGAGCACTTCTCCTTTTCAGTGTGGGGAGATGTGGAAGCACAACCTGAGCACAGCAGTGGGCATGTTCTGCAGCCCCTCAAGCACGGAATCGCGCCCGGTGGCGCTTCCTGAGGCATTTCTGGGGGAAACTGCGCAGGTTTTCATCCACAGCAGAGAAACTTCTCAAGTTATTGGACCTCATCATCTCTTCCAGCGGGACAAGCAGCTCTGTCTGTGTATCTCTTCATGGTTATGTCGTGCATCACCTTTTCATTCCTTACCTTGCCCTTGTCTGTCTGTGTTGCTGTTCTTTGCCCTGTTGTGGGTGTCCCACCACCTCGCACCAGAACGAATCTGTCCCCCATCACTGTTCTCAGGAGGTTCCTTCCAGCAACTTTTTATGCAGATGGATTACTGGAGAGGAAATGGAAAAACAAGGTTCAGACCTCCATTTCTTGCTTGGTCCTTCTCAGTGTGGTGTGTGTAAGCAGCCCTGACTCCTGGACACGTTTTCTGTTCTGTAGGTAATCCTGTGGTTACTCTTCTGTCGCGTCCCGTAACGCTGCCCCGGCGTAGGACAGACGGGATTATTACACAGGTTAGAAGTGGCTTCTGCATGTCACTTCATAGATCTGATTTTGTTCCTAGCTTCATTGCTACTTTCAGTGACAGGTGGAGTTATTAGCTGCTTCAGGTTTGGCCATCTGACACTCATGAGCTGTTAGAGGTGGCTTGGGGCTCTTGTCTGTGCTGTGGCAGAAGCCAAACGCATCCTCAGAGACACGGTGTCACTGCGTGTGTGTGCAGCAGTCTCTGCCTCTATCTATTTGTGGCTTATGAGTAAACTTCTTAAAACTCTCTCATTTTCTGTGCTGGCCCAATATTGTTTGTTTGTTATTCCCAGGCACTCTGAAACCATCCAGGAAATGCAGCAACCGCCACAGCCTTGGTTTTCATCCTGCCCAGTATCCTGTGTCCGGCAATAGTTAGAAGCAGTGCAAGATTTGTTCAGTTGATAAGTGTAGTATGTTGTGTTTTGTAAACTCACTGACAGGCTGTTGATGTCTAGAAAGAGTGTGATTGATGAATCTTGTAATTTACCATCTTTAGCTAATGTAATTGACTTCTGAGAACAGGGGTAGGTGTGAAGTTGGATGCTGTTAGACTAGGAGACCTCTAGACCTCAAGAAAGCTGGGGAGGGACTTTTTATAGGGGCAGTTAATGACAGAACAAGGGGAAATGGCTTTAAAGTGAAAGAGGGGAGGTTTAGATTAGGTATTAGGTTCTTCACTGTGAGGGTAGTGAGACCCTGGCCCAGGTTGCCCAGAGAAGCTGTGGCTGCTCCTCCCTGGAAGTGTTCTGGGCCAGGTTGGATGAGGCTTTGAGCAGCCTGGTCTAGTGGAAGGTGTCCCTGCTGCTGGCAGGGGGGTTGGGACTGGATGAGCTTTAAGGTCCCTTCCAACCCAAACCAGCCTGTGATTCTATGTCCCTTCCAGTCAACATTTCTATGAGTGTGGTGTTTCTAGAAAGGAATTTTCTTTCCTTCTCTAATTCTTTGTTACTAGGGTCCTACAGATTTGCCAGCTGCTTTTCCAGTACAGGTGGCACAAACCCTTTCCCTGTTGGTGTAGGAACCTGTAACTGATGTCCTGACAGCATGTCCCATATGCCAGATGTGTATGGCAGCAGGGACAGGGCTTTGGTCTGCAAGTCCCCTTATGTTTGTCCTTTGTTGGCTTCTCTGGAGCAGACTCAAACACTGCAGTGTCTGCTGGCAAGCTGCTTGATGGCGACCTCCTCATGATGCCAGTGTTTGAATGCCCAAGATGAACTGTTATCTTGGGAAACAAGGAACATCCATGTTGTATCCTACAAGGGAGGGGGGAAGAGCAGTGGGATAACAGAGGTGTTAAAGGAATCATCAAGCCAACTCACTCAGTGCCTTTCCTCTCACCCTTGTCTGCTGCAGACCTTAACTGGGGTTCTCATCTGTGCAGCGATTGCACTTTGAGCACCTCACCAGGACAGAGGCTATGACAGAGGGGACATCTCCAGGGATGGGTGCTCAGGCTTGCCCTGAGGTGAGGAGACAGGTTTCCCACAGAACTGCTGCTGACCCAGTGTTGTTCTCTCCTGTCGTAGCCTTTCTTTAGGCTTCTGAACCTGCGCAAGCTGGGTCTGAGTGACAATGAAATCCAGAGACTTCCCCCTGAGGTTGCCAACTTCATGCAGCTGGTGGAACTGGACATATCCCGTAATGGTAAGGTCAAAGCTAAATGGGGAGTGGGTGTCCCACAGCCCTGCTTCTCTCTGTGTCTGAGAACTACCCTGCACACTCGTGTTCTGCAGGTGCAGTACCCTTCCATGGTCCTGCAGAGTGATCTCTGAAAAACATGGTTGTCCCACTGTACCTTAGGCTGTCACCAGTACCTGGTGACCCATTTTCCACATAACAGACTCTTCTCAAGCCTCTTTTTTTTTTTTTCTTTCACTTATTTTTTCCAGACATTCCAGAAATTCCTGAAAGCATCAAATTCTGCAAATCCTTGGAAATCGCAGACTTCAGTGGGAATCCTCTCTCCAGGTAGGAAGGCACATACACCCCTTCTGTCCAGCTGAGGATGAGAGCTGTTCCTCATTTTTCCTAGCTTTCCCTGGTCCTCATCTTGCAGTTGTCTTCCCATTCAGTCAAGGCCAAGATGACTCTGCCTTTACCAAGACCTGTAGATGTTTGCTCTCCTGACAGGGGGAGCGCTCAGCGGAGGGCAGAGCTGGTGTGTGCTCCCTCTTCTGCAGGGGGTTGTTGAGCCTTTAGTCATACCCTTGCCACTGGTGTGAGTGGTGAGGACTTCTGTTCTCTTGGAGTAAGTTTGTTATTCCCTGCCCACCCTGTCACCCTGGTGCACAAACTACAAGGGGTGTGGACTCGTACTGCAGAGGAGTAGGGAGAGGCCTGCACACCATCCTCTGCTCTCTGTCAGTCCTTTTTGCTCTCTGTCTTCTCATTTATCACTTAGGTTGCCTGTCACAGAATCATAGAATGGTTTGGGTTGGAAGGGACCTTAAAGGTCATCCAGTCCCAACCCCCTGTCCTTTGAACTCTGGGTTTGGTTGATTTCCCTGATATCTCAGTGCCCAGAGCTGTCTCCAAGAACAACGCTCTCTGCCTTGTCTCCTCTCTCTACAGCTCTTAATCCATCATGCTTTTGGAATTTAAATGTGGCTCCTCTGTCTTGGTGAACCATGCTTTCAGGCACTGGTGTCTTGATGTGTTTTCTGCCAGGGTCCCTGTAGATGCCAGTCTGACCCCAGATACCTGCTGGGCTTTGTGCTCCTGAGCCAGTGCTGCCCAAGTTGCCCATTAAGTGGATTTAACTCTCTGCTTCCCTCTTGTGGTGCCAGACGCTGCCAGGATCCTAAAACCATCGACTGGTTTGGGTTGGGAGGGACCTGAAAGCTCCTCCAGTGCCAACCCCCCTGCCAGCAGCAGGGACACCTTCCACTAGACCAGGTTGCTCAAAGCCTCATCCAACCTGGCCCAGAACACTTCCAGGGAGGAGCAGCCACAGCTTCTCTGCCCAACCTGGGCCAGGGTCTCACCACCCTCACACCAAACAATTTCTTCCTCACATCTCAGCTCCATCTCCCCTCTGCCACTTTCAAGCCATCACCCCTTGTTCTGTCACTCCCTGCCCTTGGCCAAAGTCCCTCCCCAGCCGTCCTGGAGCCCCTTCAGGTACTGGGAGGCCACTGGAAGGTCTCCCTGGAGCCTTCTCCTCTCCAGACTGAACAGCCCCAACTCTCTCAGCCTGTCCTCACAGCAGAGCTGCTCCAGCCCTGGCATCATCCTGGTGGCCTCCTCTGGGCTGGCTCCAGTAGCTCCATGTCCTTGTGCTGTTGGTGGCCCCAGCACTGGAGGCAGCACTGCAGGGGGGGTCTCAGGAGAGCAGAGCAGAGGGGCAGAATCCCCTCCCTTGACCTGCTGACCACACTTCTCGTGATGCAGCCCAGGATACCATCAGCAATGGGACAAGCTTTTCAGTCCATGAGAACCCTTGTACCACAGGAATGACCAGCACTTCTACAGCAGGAGTTACTTGCCAGAGTCTTTTTGTGGCCCAGAGTTTAAGATGTGTGTTGTGAGCAGTGAGGCAGGGAAGCTCCAGGAACTGCTTCTCCTTTTCACGGGGCTTTGCCTGTTCTGTTGCACCCTGGTGCTGTTAGGATGAAACTGCTTGGTCCCAGGGAATGCTGCAGAAATATCTGTTGGGTTCCTTGGTGGCCCTCCCTGCTACCAGGTTTAAATGATCACATGACATAACTTAGTCTGGGATTTGTGCTCAGGTATGGCAGAACCAAGTTAGCACACGTGGATGTGTGGTGACCTTGGTGCAAGGGAGTGTTGGTAATGGGGCATATCCTGGATCAGGAGCCACAGTCAGACTTGGTTCTTGCTCTTCTCCTTTCCACGTGTTGACACCAATTGGGGTAAGACTGGCTTCTGGGGGATTTAAGTGAGGAATTGAGGGCTTGTTTTGTGCAGAGAATCAATGGTGTTTTGTTCTGTCGTGCTTCCACAGGCTTCCAGAGGGCTTCACACAGCTTCGGAGCCTGGGACATTTGGCCTTGAATGATGTGTCCTTGCAGAGCCTCCCCAATGACATTGGGAAGTGAGTATGCCCCTGTTCCTCGTAACGAGGAGGAGGGTTGGGGTGGGGTGGGGACCCCATGCTATTAGGACAGCAACACTAGCAGGACTTGGAGGGGAGCAGCGTGCCACCCCAGTTACAGCTTGCCACTGTGCTGAACATACTGTGTGAGCACCTCTAATCATTATAAAGACCACCTTTTTATAAAGGTTCCTTTCCTGGTCACAGCTGCTTCTCATCCTCTGTGGTGTGTGGCACAGGCAAGGAGTGCATCCAGGCTTCTCAAACCCTCCGTCTTTCCTGACTTTGAGTGCCCCTTTGCCTGTTTCCAAACAAGTGTGCTCTGTCTGGTGATGTTGAGATGATTTATGCTGCTAGCAAATGGCCAAGGCAAAGCCCCCAGGGCTTTCCCCATGGGCTGCAGTGCCCCTCCCATGGGATTTGGCTTTCTCCACGTGAGAGCTTTTATCTTTTTGGGCAGACAGTCCTGTGTGTGCTGCCATGTTTCCTTGTCCTGAGTTTGGGCACAGTGTTGTTTCACCATCATTTTGCAATAAGCCATCACCTTCATCAGAAGTCATTTAAGGTCCTCTTTGTTTTTTGTTTCCCCCTGTGTAGACACTCCTGTGTGTGTGTTTGTGCAGGCCATGAGGGGTGGTCCCAAGGGAAGGGATATGAGCATCTCCTTGTATCCCTGAAGCCCTGTTCAGTGAATCTGGCTTTCTCGCTCCCTTTTCTCTTGCAGTTTGGCAAACCTGGTGACTTTGGAGCTGCGTGAGAACCTGCTAAAGACTCTCCCCACGTGAGTGTCTGGTGGCTTCAGGAGTCTCCTTCCTGTTCATTCTTACTGATTGCTCAGGGACTTGCTGTTTCTGCAGTACAGGCTCTAGGAGGGCTCAAGGCTTTGCATAGATTAGCTGCATCTTGCTGGATTGCTGTGAGTTAAGGTGAGGAGGGAGAGAGATGGCACAGGGCTTCAGAGCAGGGGAGGATGTTCAGTCTGCACTTGGCCTCTGTGTCAGGATTGCTTTGGCATAGGCAAGGTTCCACAGGAAAGCTGCTGGAAATGGTGAGAACCATTTTTCCTGGAGAGGTGGAGCAGATGATGGATTATTCTGGAAAAAGAGAGAGAAATGTACTCATGTGCATATAGGGAGAGCTCTGCACACAGTGGAGTTCATGATTTGAAGAGCAGCAGAATAAGGCTGAAGATATGTTTTGCTTCTGACATCTCTGTTTTCTTGGGTATCCCTTCTGATTGTTCTGGCTGAGCAGTTTGAGGGAGTGGGTGGGATAACTGGCTTTCCTGCAGCAGACAAAATTAAGGCAGCAAGGGAGAGGAGGTAAGTCTTGTGAAATGTTTCAGAGAGGGACAGAGGTGAATTCCTGGCAGAGGGTCTGGCTGGTACAGCTGATGCTATCAGGTGGATAGGATGTGGAGAACTAATGGGTCTGTACATTCATCTCTGGTTTGGAGCCCATGAGAGTTGTTTGTTGAGGTTTCTAACCTACATTAGGTCTGTCAGCTTGTTTTCTGCCTGCTTTTCCATCCAACTGGTGGTTCCCCCAGTCTTCCTTGAATATATGTTGGAAGGGATTCTACCTGAATTCTTTGTGAATGTTGGTGTGTTTTGGGGCACCACAGGCTCCTCAGTGAATGTGTGAAGCATGCAGCTATTGTCACCTTTCCTCAGTGCCCTCTCACTGTTTGTGGCAAGTACTCAGTTTGACTGCCTGTACCCCCTTGCTCCTCTGCTTTATTTACAGAAGAGGGCAGAGGAGTCACCTGGGCAGTGTTCACACGAGGCTTTGAGGAGTTAAGCAGTCAGGGCTCCAGTCTCAGTTCCTCTGTGCTGACTGTGCCTCACTCCCTGTGAGGTGTTGCTTTGACTTGGACACGTGCTCTTCCTGATGGTTATTTTCCTCTGGCACCTGCAAGTACAGGCTTTATGTGACATGAGTTGTATCTGCTGGTAGAATTCATGTGTCAGCTTTGACCCAGAGTGTGAGACACTTCCAAAAGGGAGCTGAAAGAGTCTGTGCTGGTCAGCTCCCAGGCTTTACATCTGGTGACTACACAGCTCCCAGGCTTCACATCTGGTCATTACACAGCTCCCAGGCTTCACATCTGGTGATTGCACAGCTCCCAGGCTTTACATCTGGTGACTGCACAGCTCCCAGGCTTCACATCTGGTCATTACACAGTGTAGAAGCACAGCTCAAATTCACACTGTCATCTTGTCTCTGGTGTCAAAGTCACTGGATCTCTTCTGCACAGAAGTTGTCAGCATTAGCACCTGGGCACAGAAAGGTGATATTAAGAAACCAGCAGAGATCATAGAATGTTTGGGTTGGAAGGAACCTTAAAGCTCATCTAGTTCCACCCCCCTGCCAGCAGCAGGGACACCTTCCACTAGACCAGGTTGCTCAAAGCCTCATCCAGCCTGGCCCAGAACACTTCCAGGGAGGGGTCATCCACAACTTCCTTGGGCAGCCTGTTCCAGACACCCCACATGGAATATGGCCAGGAGGGAGAACATGGGAGCCAAAGCTCCTTATGCCAGGCTGAGAACAGGCAAGCAGGAGAAGCAGGGTGCTGGGACCCACTGCTGTCTGTCCCATGTGTTCTTTGTGTTCACACAGACAGGTACCACCACTGTGATTTCCCCTAGAAACGAAGAGGTGCAATAGCTACATCCCAAGCTGGGCTTTCAGGCTGCAGTGAAGAATGGTCCCAGTGGCTTTTCACCATCTAGGAACCAGCAAGTATCTGTTTGAGAATTCAGTCTGTGACCAAACCCACATGGTTTCTGGGGAGAGCTCTCCAGCCCAGTGCTCCCTTGTTTCCCTGTGTTAGATTTGTTATGCCATCCAGCAAGATACTTGTAGCATGCTATGAGTTTGGGGGGTTTTCTCTGGATGATAATTCCAGGCTTGATCCTCGTTCTGCAGTGCAATTCCAGTTGCTTCTCATCTTTCCACAATTCCCTAAATTTTACTTTTGGATGATTCCCAAAAGTAGAAAGAGGATCTTGAAGGCCAAGACAATTTTTGTCAGATCTGTCAGTCAAATATGCAACTGAAATCAATGCCCAAGGAAACTTCAGTGTTACTGTCAGGTGTTCTACCCAGGTCTGAAGCTCTTGTACTTAGTCTGGTTGTGAGCTGTGGCCAAGAATGGCTCTGAACAAGTCCAAGTGATCTTGCCAAAGAGTAGAATAACTTATTGAGGTGGATGATGCTTTCAGTTTTCAGGGTTACCCAGCCCACTAGGTAGATGGGCTTCAGTATTGTGAGTTGTGTCTGTGTCATTGTGTCCTTTTGGTTGTTGTTGAGCTCCTTAAAGGATCCAGCTTGCAATGACCTTTACTTGTCAAAATTTAATTTCATTGGTTGGTCTTCTGCTGTCAACTGAGTTCTGAAACAGTTCACCTTGTACAGCTGATTATCACTGCTCACCTCTCCCATGCAGATGGGATGCAGCTTGCCAATAGTTTGGGAAGGGTGGCTCTCAGGGGTGTGTTCTCCTGGAAGGGTGGCTCTCAGGGATGTGTTCTGGTGGTAGGGTGGCTCTCAGGGATGTGTTCTCCTGGAAGGGTGGCTCTCAGGGATGTGTTCTCCTGGAAGGGTGGCTCTCAGGGATGTGTTCTCCTGGAAGGGTGGCTCTCAGGGATGTGTTCTCCTGGAAGGGTGGCTCTCAGGGATGTGTTCTCCTGGAAGGGTGGCTCTCAGGGATGTGTTCTCCTGGAAGGGTGGCTCTCATGGATGTGTTCTCCTGGAAGGGTGGCTCTCAGGGATGTGTTCTCCTGGAAGGGTGGCTCTCAGGGATGTGTTCTCCTGGAAGGGTGGCTCTCAGGGATGTGTTCTCCTGGAAGGGTGGCTCTCAGGGATGTGTTCTCCTGGAAGGGTGGCTCTCAGGGATGTGTTCTCCTGGAAGGGTGGCTCTCAGGGATGTGTTCTCCTGGAAGGGTGGCTCTCAGGGATGTGTTCTCCTGGAAGGGTGGCTCTCAGGGGTGTGTTCTCCTGGAGGGTGGAGGGTGATCTGTACTGAGGCATTTTGCAAGATCTTGTGTATCAGCATGGGTGCCACAGCTCACTTGTCCCTGTTCTGGGAATTCAAACTGTGAAGGGACAGTCCAGGCTGTGTCACCCTTCAGAGAAGTCAAAGAGCAGATGTTCAGTCGTAATGAGACTGCTACACAACAGAGTCCTTTTGATGATCCTGTTGATAAACCTTTGCTTCAGTTAATATCTCGAACTCCAGCACTGCATAAGGTAAGAACTTGCTTTTCCTGTGTAGCCTGAGTATTTTTATAGCCTGGCCCAGGCAAGACAGATCTCTTCTCTTGCTTTCTCACAGATTTGCAGCCCCCAGCTTCCTTAGTTTGGATGGTGTTGAGATGTTCAGGTTTATTTCCAGGGAAATTAGGTGATTTCTGTATTAGGACCATTCCTTATGAAGAGAATAAAAGAACTGAAGACCCTCCCTGCTGGGGAAGAGGACAGGGCTGAGGTGGTAGCTCTGCCCTCGTGTAAAGTGAGAGACAGTAACCTCTGTTTGGAGAGGTGGGAGCTGGAGTTGATGGAGTAGGACTGAGAGCTGAGGACACCTGAACACTTGGGCCATGTCAGAACTCAGTCTTGGTTTTGTGGAGTTGCAGACTGCAGCCTTTTGTATCACCAGGCCATAATGGATTTGGGTACTCAGGGCATGTCCTTGGACCATCAGTGTTGACAGGCTTTGGTTCCTCTGCAGGCTTCTCACAGTATCTTGCCTAGTGAGCTTCTTGTCTGTATGTCTTGACCTCTTCTGAGACCTTGTGCCAGTGTTGTCTTTCCCTTCCTGTTCAGCAGCATGGGCATCCCATTCAGGGAAACTGAGGCTGTTGGAGTTGTCATTCCTGCCTCTCCCTCCAGCTGTGTTCCCCTTGCACCCCAGACATGCATTGTCCTCTGCTGCCTCTGCTGTTATCTGTTGGTCTGTGTTCCAGTCCCCATCCTCGCTACAGAAATGGGCAGCAATGTTAAGAGTGTGGCTTGTCATCTGTCATGATTTTGCTCAAAGAGTGTTTTGTGGTGGGAGGGGGAGAGGTAAATTGGTGGCAGAGTGGGAGCTGACTGCTTTGGGACTGCTGGTGCTACTGAACCCAGCTCCCTGGTGCAGTCTGGCCTGGGGAAGGTACCAGCTCTCCTGAACTGCTTGGCTCAGGGGGGCTGTGGGAAGGTCAGGATTGCCCCTCCTAGGAGTTAATAAAAACGATGTGATTTGTAGATGTGTGTCCCAGGTGCTAACCTCTGCTCTTTCTTTTTTTTTTTCCTTTCTCTCTTCCCCTTTTTACTTTCACTGTATCTTGCAGTTCGCTCTCCTTCCTTGTCAAGTTAGAACAGTTGGATCTTGGTGGCAATGACCTGGAAGTGCTGGTAGGTGGGGGATGGTGGGGAGGGAATATGGGTGGTTGGTAGGGACAGAACCCCCTACCTCTGTGGAAGCAAGTGGTTTTTTATCTGAAATGCAAAGAAATGCACCCGCAGGTTGATTGGGAAGATCCTGATCTGCCCACCATGGCCTGGTTGTTTTTCCCAGCATAATGTTCTCTCATGTGTTGGCCCTTGTGTCCTGCTTCCTGCTGTCCTCATGGACAACTTGCTCTGCTCTTTTCAAGCACTTTTGCTCTGGGATGTTAGTTCTTGCTGTCTAGCTGCCTAAGGATCTTTCCTTTCCGATGAGACTCTGGTAAATTCCTTTCTCTTCTGTCTTGCACTGCCCTCAGCTGTTGCTTTTCACTTCTGCTGGGCCTCCTGCATGCCTCCACTGCAAAGTGCAGAACCCTTCCATGTTGTTCCTGGCAGTGAAGTCACCAGGCATGGAGTGTGTGCCCTCTGGACTGGGGTGCCTCCATGGAGGGCTCTGGGCATAAGCATGCTGAAAGCCAGTGCACAGGCTCAAAATCAGCTTGTCTGGACACTCAGGAGCATCCAGGGGTATTCTTTAATTTTGCAGCTACAGATTAAGCTGTTCCTGAGTGCTGCTCTTCATGTTTTGGAACGTTTTTGGGCAGAAACCCATCTGAATTGGGAGGCAGAGGGGTTTGTGCAGCTTGTTATGCACAAGGCTGCAACTGACTTGTGAGAAGAGCTGTGAGCCACACTCCAGTGGTGCATGAACTCCAAACCCAAATGCTAATCCCTGTGTGTGGTGTTGGTGGAGCAGTGCTGTGAGCATCTGTCTGCTGCTGCTGATGGTGCTGCTGTATCATGTCAGGTTGGCCACTGTTAGCCAAATGTTTGTTTTTATGTCTGAGAGGAGAAAGAGGAGAGAGACTCATTTCTTCTGCAAGACCAGAATTTCCAAAACCTTGTTTAGTTCTTGTCTTACCTGCTACTGGACAGTCCTTGCTGTTGTCTTCTGTGCTTCCTGTTGGGATCTTCTGCAGCCAGTAGGCCATCCCAGACACTTCCAACCTGTGCTGCTATACTGGGGCTCACTAACGTGTTAGCTTCATAAACCACTTGGTGAATGGTCCTAGGAGGTGTGGAAGCAATAACAATGTCTACCTTTAGAGATGTGGTGTGATGTGTAGCATCCTAGTGCAGCTTCTCCCCTGGGGAAGGGACTGATGCTGTTACTGTCCTGCTGTGTTGCAGCCAGATACTCTGGGAGCCCTACCCAACCTGCGTGAGCTGTGGTTAGACCGGAACCAGCTCTCAGCCCTGCCTCCAGTGAGTACCTGCTCAGGGCCAGTGATTCACCACTTTGTTCCCCTCCTCAGCTGCTCCCTCGAGCCACAGTGTCTCCTTTCTGATCCTAGGAGCTGGGCAATCTTCGCCGCTTGGTCTGTCTGGATGTGTCGGAGAACAAGCTGGAGCAGTTGCCCAACGAGGTCAGTGGGCTGGTAGCACTGACAGACTTGCTCCTGTCACAGAACCTGTTGGAATGCATTCCAGATGGGATTGGTGAGTATTGTGGGATGGGGAGCAGTGCTGGACTTCACTGCCTGGGCAGTGCTCCTGACAGGGGTGCTTCAGGCAGTGTGTGTAACGATGATGGACGTGTCAGGATAGTTGAGTGCAGGAGCAGTAGATGATACCAATGATGATACCAACAAGGATGAGTTCAGGTTCTTGGTCTGTGTCATGCATGAAGTGAAACCTGTGAACAAGGCTGGTGGGGAAGAAAGGGTAGTGCCTGTGTTGTGAGGCTGTGTAGTCCCTGATGGGGAGGCATCTTGACCAGATGAACATAGAACAGCGTCGTTATCTCTGTGGCATAGTTCATACCTAGCTTGTTGCCCTGGCCAGGTCAGCTGAAGCAGCTCTCCATCCTCAAGGTGGACCAGAATCGGCTAACAGAGGTGACAGAATCAATTGGGGACTGTGAAAATCTGTCAGAACTCATCTTGACAGAGAACATGCTGACAGTAAGTACACCAGCAGCCACCCTGCCTCCCCTGTGCTGTTCAGTTTAGACATGTGTCAGGGATCTTCTCCCATCTTCTGGCCTCTGGGCTGGATTCCTGGGCATGCTCCAGCTGCTGTCCCTTCAGCTGCTTCAATACACAGAGTTTCACCTAGCTCACAGGCTCTTGAGAAGACCTTAATGAAAGCTGCCTTCTCTCATGTTTTTTTCCTCTGAAAAGCTCTCTGGGGTAGCTGGGACACTGGCTCTAGGACAGCCAGTCCTGAGGGGACCCATCCCATCTGAAGGGAGCAGGACTTCATCAAAAGCTGCATTTGGTGGGGGGCTGTGCAGTAGTGTCATTTAAAATGACCCTGCTCCAACCTGCTCATTATTTGATTGTTAAAACACAAGTATTGGGGATGGACAGATGAACAGGAGAAAAATCTTGCCCAGTGGTGTTTTGTGTGCTGTGCTGAGGTGAGGAGCTGGTGTGTTACAGTCTGTGGACCTGTTCTGAGTGTGCTGTGCTGAGGTGAGGAGCTGGTGTGTTACAGTCTGTGGACCTGTTCTGAGTGTGCTGAGGTGAGGAGCTGGTGTGTAACAGTCTGTGGACCTGTTCTGAGTGTGCTGTGCTGAGGTGAGGAGCTGGTGTGTTACAGTCTGTGGACCTGTTCTGAGTGTGCTGTGCTGAGGTGAGGAGCTGGTGTGTAACAGTCTGTGGACCTGTTCTGAGTGTGCTGTGCTGAGGTGAGGAGCTGGTGTCTAGCAGTCTGTGGACCTGTTCTGAGTGTGCTGTGCTGAGGTGAGGAGTTGGTGTGTAACAGTCTGTGGACCTGTTCTGAGTGTGCTGTGCTGAGGTGAGGAGCTGGTGTGTAACAGTCTGTGGACCTGTTCTGAGTGTGCTGTGCTGAGGTGAGGAGCTGGTGTGTAACAGTCTGTGGACCTGTTCTGAGTGTGCTGTGCTGAGGTGAGGAGCTGGTGTGTAACAGTCTGTGGACCTGTTCTGAGTGTGCTGTGCTGAGGTGAGGAGTTGGTGTGTAGCAGTCTGTGGACCTGTTCTGAGTGTGCTGTGCTGAGGTGAGGAGCTGGTGTCTAGCAGTCTGTGGACCTGTTCTGAGTGTGCTGAGGTGAGGAGTTGGTGTCTAGCAGTCTGTGGACCTGTTCTGAGTGTGCTGAGGTGAGGAGCTGGTGTGTAACAGTCTGTGGACCTGTTCTGAGTGTGCTGTGCTGAGGTGAGGAGTTGGTGTGTAACAGTCTGTGGACCTGTTCTGAGTGTGCTGTGCTGAGGTGAGGAGTTGGTGTGTAACAGTCTGTGGACCTGTTCTGAGTGTGCTGTGCTGAGGTGAGGAGCTGGTGTGTAACAGTCTGTGGACCTGTTCTGAGTGTGCTGAGGTGAGGAGCTGGTGTGTAACAGTCTGTGGACCTGTTCTGAGTGTGCTGAGGTGAGGAGCTGGTGTGTAACAGTCTGTGGACCTGTTCTGAGTGTGCTGTGCTGAGGTGAGGAGCTGGTGTGTAACAGTCTGTGGACCTGTTCTGAGTGTGCTGTGCTGAGGTGAGGAGCTGGTGTGTAACAGTCTGTGGACCTGTTCTGAGTGTGCTGAGGTGAGGAGCTGGTGTGTAACAGTCTGTGGACCTGTTCTGAGTGTGCTGTGCTGAGGTGAGGAGCTGGTGTGTTACAGTCTGTGGACCTGTTCTGAGTGTGCTGTGCTGAGGTGAGGAGCTGGTGTGTTACAGTCTGTGGACCTGTTCTGAGTGTGCTGTGCTGAGGTGAGGAGCTGGTGTGTAGCAGTCTGTGGACCTGAGGGAAGATGTTGTAGTGAGAACTTCATTGAAAATGTGTCTATTAGGACAGAACTTTTTTCCCCAGAGAGCTTTATGCCTTTATACCCTTATTCTACTGCTCTTTACCTTTGCAACCACTGAGCCATTTCCTCTCTAGGCCTTACCAAAGTCCCTCGGCAAGCTGGCCAAGCTGACGAACCTGAACGTGGACCGGAACCGACTGACGTCCCTTCCCGCCGAGATCGGGGGCTGTGCCAACCTGAACGTGCTGTCCCTGCGAGACAATCGCCTGGCCCTCCTGCCACCAGAGCTTGCCAACACCACTGAGCTTCATGTTCTGGATGTGGCTGGGAACAGGTCAGCAGCAGGCAGGGTAAACAGGCTTGTGGGCATGTTCCTCAGGAGGCTGCTGTGGAGGAGCAGCACGGGCTGGGCCCTGGTGTGTTTGGGAAATGCTGGATCTGTGCTGATCCCAGGGTCTGTGGTTTGGAGGAGCTGCTTAGGGCTCTGGAAAGAGGACATTCCTCCCTCAAGCTTTGCCCATTCCTCCCTCAAGCTTTGCCCATTAAGCTCTTCTCTGTGTTACTTTAATGCAGGGTAGAACTAATGCAGAAGGGTGAGGGCATTTTGCCATGTGTGAAATAAGGATCAGGGGAAATCTTTGGTCTGCTGTGTTCCTTCCTGCAGGTTTTGTAGTTTTGTGTCATCAGTCCTCAGGTGACTGGTGCCAAAGCCTTGTTTATGATGTGCACAGCCCCACAGTGTGCAAATGTCTGTGACCTGTTCTGAAGGATTCTGCAGGTTTTAGCTGTGGTTCTGTTAGCTCAGACTGGCATTTTCTGTAGCAGTTGGAAGCTGCCAAGAGCTTCTGTTTGGAACTCTCTGTATCCTGGTCTGTGAAGGCATAATTTTTCTGTCTTCAAGCCCTTCTTCAAAGTTCTCTGTTTTCATGTTGTTGATGGCAATTGTCCTCTGCTAAAAACTGATGAGGGTGGGTAACTGGAGTCCAGCCTGTGGCTGTGGCAGAGCCATGTGCAGCACAAGCCAGCTGCTGCAGTCTGTAGGAGTGAGGGATCCTGCTTGGCTCTGTCCCCTAATAATGCAGGTGGGGCAGTCTGGAGCTGAGTTGAAGTTCCTTCATTACCAAGTAAATTTAACCAGCAATTCTTTTCTTTTGCAGACTGCAGAACTTGCCCTTTGCTTTGACAAATCTTAACCTGAAAGCCCTGTGGCTGGCAGAAAATCAGTCCCAGCCCATGCTGAAATTCCAAACGGAGGACGATGAGAAGACAGGAGAAAAAGTTCTCACTTGTTACCTGCTTCCCCAGCAGCCCTCTCCTAGCCTAGGTAAGAGGCTGCATTGTGAATGCTGCCTGTGTTACCATGTACTCTGGAGAGTGTTTTAGGGAAGAGGCCTTGAACCTTCCTCTCTGCTTGCTTGGACTGTTCTTTGTTACTGTGATACCTGTAGCAGATCTGGGCTCCTGAATGGCTCCTGAATCCAAGGCAGAGATTGTTAAAACTGAGAAATTGCTTCTCTGCCAGGTGGTGAAGAGGCTGCAGCCTAGCCTTCAAGTCTCTGCTTTGATCTATTGACCCAGTAGTTCACTGCAAGGTTTGCTTCCTGTCACAGTGATATTCTTGTGTTGATAGTTTGAATTTGTGCCTTAATGCTGCCTTTATCCTTAGTTCTTGGCTAAGGAGCGCTAGAGCTGAACCATTCAGGTCCTTTTGTAGAGGCTGCTTTAGATCTGGTGAGAGACATGCAAGAGGTGACAAGATCTGGAGGCTGCATCCTTTGTCCTCAAGGCCTCTGTGGTTTGATGCCATGGGCAGGTACAACAGAAGTGCCCTCATGGGTTGGGAACCATCTTTCATCCAAGCCTACAGCCCTGCTCGTTCAGAAAGTAGCTCCCACTGTGTTGTCTCTCTCCCCAGAGAATCTTTTGCAGAACAGTGTGGATGAGAGCTGGACAGACACCAATTTAAACAGAGTCAGTGTGATTCAGTTCCTGGATGAACCCAAGGCAGATGATGAAGAGGAGTCTGGAGCTGAGAGGCGGGTAAGCAGAGGAGTTTCTCAAGGCCTGTTGGCTCTCTGTGGAAACACAGGCACAAGCTAAACTTCTTTCCTGAGATGGGGAGCCACTGTGGTGTTCATGTTCCACCCTGTAATATTGCTGTGGACCTGTACTATGTTTTTGCAGTCTGAAGGGTGTTTGGTGCCCTGAGGAGACAAGCAGGTGTAAAGAGAATTCCCCAAGAGCCTTTGTGCAGATTTACATGTTGATGGCTGTCCCATGGGAGTTGAGCTGTGACTGCCAACCTGCCCATGGAGCTCTCAGGTAGATAAAGACCCTAAGAGAGCACTGTCAGGGCTGGATTTTAGTCAGCCCCACTCATGGGGAAGAGCTGCTCAGCCCAACTCGAGCCAGGTAATCTCCATCCCTCCAAGCATGGAGCCAGATGCAAGCCCATGCTCTGGAGTATCCTGTTACTAACGTAGCTGCACTGTGCAGACAGCCTCAAAAACTGGGGAAGATCATTGTGCTTTAATTGCAGATGCAAAGGGCAGGATAAAAGTGTTGGTTTTCAGCAAGTACTCTAAATCTCCTGCAGGATTTTTTTCCCCCTTTTTATCTTGTGCAGAGAGATTCTCTTGATGTGAATCCATCTAATAAATTGCATTTGCATGTGTCCTTGCAGTATGTATGTGCTGCCGGCGTTTGGAGGTTCTGTGGGGTTTTAAAATCGTTTTTAACATTGTTATTAATTTTAGAACCCTGTTTTCCTTTTCTCTTAGCTGGGATAAAATTATCTAAGCATTACAGATTCTGGTAGCATACAGGCTTGTCAGACATGTTAAGAAACACCTGAGAGATTAAGGTGATCTCCCACCTGTGTGCTCCTTTCAGGGCTTCTGTGTTTTGCACTTCTAAGCCTGAAGCACAATTTAAAACTTCTCATTTCTATAATTCATCCCAACCCCTTTATCAGATGGAGAGCGGGATAAAGTCCCAGAGAGAGCTCTGAGCAGTGCTGTCTGCCTCCATTTCCTCCCTCTTCCCAGCTGCAGGCTGTATAGTGGAGAGGCTCAGATCAGATCCTGCGAGGTGACCTTTGGGTCACGTCCAGCTGGGGCTCCAGCACCCCGATAGGACGTGGGGTTTGGATTTGCTCAGTCCTGAGGCACGAGACACACTGCTCTGGCTGAGGGATCCCCTGCTCTGGCTGAGGGATCCCCTGCTCTGGCTGAGGGATCCCCTGCTCTGACTGAGGGATCCCCTGCTCTGGCTGAGCGATCCCCTGCTCTGACTGAGGAATCCCCTGCTCTGACTGAGCAATCCCCTGCTCTGTGTTTCCCTCTGGCAGGGCTTGCAGCGCAGAGCAACCCCTCACCCCAGCGAGCTGAAGGTGATGAAGAAGGTGATCGAAGTCCGGCGCAATGAGGTGTACGCTGCAAAGCCTGACCTGGACCCCAGTTCTCCCAACTCAGAGGTGGGTGCTGCTCACTAGGAAATGGATAACTGCAGAGACCACCTAGCAGACCTGGGGAACAGGGGGGCAGTGTCTGTGAGCTGGGCAGAAAGAACTTCTGGGAAAGATTGGAGAGGACTGAGCATGGGTTGCTTGGATTCTAAGGGTTGGCATCTGCCTTGTGGTGTCAGCTGGGGCCACTGAGATAGAGCAGAAGATGTGACCAGGAGACAGAGAATGGTGTAAGGGGAATTGTGTGCATTGGCACCACTTTTGTCATAGCACAGGGAGATGAAAACAAGGTTCTTGCATTCCCAGTAAAGAATGATGGGGATGGAGTGCTCAGAAGAGGCGTCTTGCTGCCCAGGTGTGATACTGAGAATAAATGCCTACACAGGTGGTGGGACAGGGGTGGACCCAGGTGAGATGCAGCAGGCTTGGCAGCAGGCAGCCTGAAGAGAAAGCTGATTCTGTTGGTCCTGGATCATACTCCACCTCACACCAGTCATGCCACATTGCTCCATCTACTGCTTTGGTTTCCATCTTAACTTTGACAATCATCTCCTCAGGAGAAGAGGCTGAGTGCCATGTCAAATCGCAGTGAAGACTCCCACCTTTCCAACAGCACTGCCTCTGCTGACTTCAGGGGAGAGGAGGAGGGGGAGAGGAGCTGGCCAAATGGGCAAGTGCCTGAGATGCAGGAGCTGGAGAAGGAGGCAAAGCCCAGAGCTGAAGAGGAGCATAAGGAAGCTGCTGACCAAGAGGAGGAAGAAGTGGAATACAATGAGGTAAGAGCCTAGGAACTGCAGCAGGGTCATGATAAAAAGTGGAAGGACCTGAAAGTTTCAGAGAAGATGGTAAATGGATGCACAGAGTGTGGTTTGGGCATCACTGGAGACAAATACAGTGCAAGCACGTGGAAGCAAAGTGCAAGTACGGATTCAGGCAGCCTGTGGGAGCTGGGTCCATGGGAGACCGGGAAGGACAGTGTGGGAACCAGACAGGGACTGTGGGGAAATCAGAGTTCCAGGTTTGAGTGTCTTCAGTCCCTGGAGCTGAGGGAAGGTGTGTCTGGGTGAAGGAGTTGATACCATAGGTAAAAGATGAGCATGGTGACGTTTTCACGTGTATTCCAGAACCTTCTTTAGCACAGAAGCAGCAGCACTGACCTTGCCTGTGGTGGTAGTGGGGGGACAGCAGGTTTTTGCACTCCATATATCACTGTTGCCTGAAGTTCACAGCCTTCCTGGGGCTTTGCCCTTGTAGCCCACTGTACACTTTGCTGAGGACACGCTGATACGGAGCGAGGATGAGGATGAAGACGAGGAGCGGCCGTTCCCCGTGGAGAAGCAGAGGCTCATCCGCAAGGACACGCCCCATTATAAGAAACACTTTAAGATAACTAAACTGCCCAAGCCAGAGGCAGTGGTGGCCCTCCTGCAGGGGCTGAACAGTGATGGAGTCCCCAAAGAGGAAGAGGAGTTGGGAGGATGCAATAACAACACAGAGCCCGAGGATCAGGAGGAAGCGTGGAATGAGGACGAGAGAAAGAACGGAGCTTTATCTGCTCAGCCATCAGTGAAGGTAAGGTCTTGTGGGGAAGGGGGAAGACCAGAGGGGTGCCAGACCTCCCTTCTGCTGCTTTGAACCACCAGCCAGGTTCACGTGGTACCAATGAAAACGTTGGCAAGAGGCTCCAGCACTTCGAGAGAGATGCTGAGGGTGGGAGAGCTGAAGTTCTTTCTGGGGCTCATGATTGTCCAAGAGCTGTACCATGTGTGTTATGTCTGACTCCTTGCACTGTGTCCAGTCTTGCACCCTCCCTGTTATGTGTGATGTTGGGTTCTGTGCTGCAAGAACAGCTCTTTGGTCCCATCCCTGACAGGTTCTTCTGTTCCTTCCAGTCGCCTCCTCGCTCGCTGGTTGTTGCACCTCATAAAGCAGGATGAGCTTTATCCCTGGATGACTCTAATCTCAAGCTTCTGTTCAGGCTGCTTACACTTGTCTTTCTGCCACAGTGCTTCCTGGAGAGGAGTGTGCAGTGAGAGCAGACAGGAGCGTGCCCTTCCCCTTGGATTCCCCCTGCGCCTGCCCCTGTGCAGATGCAGTCTGATGAAGTGTGCTCTGGGATTTGGGGCAGCTTGTGCTCTGCCATGGGGCTGTGATGGGCCCTTCTGATTATGCTGGGGCTGATGAGATAGGAGGTCCTTGGCCCTGCTCAGATGAATCACCATGTTTGGTTGGGGACACACAGAGGTTCCTGCTTGAGGAAGATCTTCAGTGGAATGGGAATATATGGATGAGGGGACAGTGCACGAGGTCAGACCAGTTCTCACTGAAGTTGGTGTGATGATTTTGTGAGGTGCACTTGGCAGGCAGGGATGAGGATGTGGCTGGATCTCCATCATAGTCTAACACCAGCAAATCTGATCAGTGAGATGTGGGTGTCTGAGCTGATGGAAGAAGCTGGGGTCAAATCTGTTCTTGCTGTTACCTCACACACTCCAGACTGTTGGGATCATTTCCTCCCCATGCTGGAGTTCACCTTGCACAGGGGAAGGCTCCTGCACTCAAGTTTGCTTTGGAGCCTTTCTCTTAGTGGGTGCTTGCCTTGCTATAGCTGAGCTGGTGCAGCTCATCCCTTGCTCCCTAGAATGAAAAGGAGTTGCTGCTGCTTGTAAGAATTTGTGGAACCATCTTGAGTCTCCTTCATCCAAGACCTTCCATACTTGGGAAATGCCCTCACCCAAAGGCTTGTTCTAGTCAGGGACTGAAAGCTGAGGATGCAACAGACCCATTGGCAAAGCCTGTAAAGCCTCCATGGGTGCTGAGCCCACAGGTTTGGTGTGTCTGTCAGACAGTTACCTTGCTCACTGGCTAAGCCTGCTGCCTGGAAACCACAGTTCTCCTTTTCATGAGGCTGGGCTGGGTGTCTGCTCCATGAAGGCAGATTGATTAGCTTGTCTTTTGAGCCATCCTCCAGAAGTGGGAATGTGGGGAGCGATGTCCCTGTGAGGGGGAGCCTCAAGTAAGAGGTACTGCCTGCATACACTGAAGGAAGTAGGACAGGAGGCTGAATCCTTAAATACAGGGTTTTTTACAAAGATAGTTGATTTTCAAGAGAAATTCTAAGGCTTCCTGCGTTTGGGATCAGGATCCCTGAGTGCCTGGCAGGATGCACTGTTCCTCTGGAGGGGCCAATGCAGTTTGATTTGAGATCACTTCATTCCTGCGCAGCAGCTGGGTGGCACCAGAGGTCCCTTTGTGCTTCTCTCCTGTGTTGTTTAATCCTTCCTTCTTCACAGAATGACTTGGTACAGAGAGGGTAAAATCAGCTAATAGTGTTCAGCTTGTGAGCTTGGTGTGCACAGCCTCAGAGTGCCAGCACAGACAAAACGTGGCCTTGAAGACGCAGCTCCCCATGAGCTGGGTGAAGCGGTGCTGGCACTCTGCACGCCGTGACCTCGGGAGCAGCCCTGTCGCTGGTTCTCGCTGGTCAGGGGTGGTCAGGAGCGGTGTGAGCGGGGTCTGCTCTGGTGCTGCGTGGCCAGACCTGTCAGTGGTGTGTGTTGGGTGGTGGTGGTAGTGGTGGTGGGTTTGGTTGATGCTCCACTAATCCGCATGCCTCTTTGCTGGTTCCTGTCCTAACAGGGGGTGTCGTTTGATCAAGCCAATAATCTGCTGATTGAACCTGCTCGCATTGAGGAGGAAGAGGTCTGTACCACTCCTACTGTTCTCTCTCTGCCAGAAATCATTCAACCTGCTTGATTTGCTTCCCAGGCTCACCCGTTGTTGTAGGGGAAACTCTGATCTCTCTGGGTCAAGTGGCTTCTGGACCTGACTGATCATGAACACACAATGATTGTTTCCTCCCCTGCTTTCACCTCCTTTCCCTCCTTTTCCATACTGAGGTGAGAATGGCTGCTGCAGATTAGGAGTGAGATGGAAGAAATGTAAAAAAATAAAACAAAACCAAAAGCCAACAAGGGGGGCTGAGGTGGGAAGTTCAGTTCCTCTTTGCTGTGCACTGAGGAACGAGAACGTTGAAGGAAAGAAATGCATTCTTCTGGGACTAGTGGGCAACCCTGAAGGAGTAGAGACCTCAGGAATCTGTGGAGTGCTGTGGATGACCCTTGGAGAGAGGGAGCAGATCTAACCCAGGACACTGTGCCAGTGCATGAGATAGGTGGACTGGAGCTAATGATTTTGTGTAGCCCCCACTATAGAACCCACATCCAGCACTTTGGGTGGCACTGGAGGGTCCATGGAGCCCCTGGCCCATGTATGGTGTTCTGTGCCAAAGTTTATAGTCTTGGGTCTTGCTGCCTTAGCTTCTGACTGTGATTCACTTCCTGAATGTGTTCCAAGGTTTCAGCAGGCTTGCCTGATCCTTGGGTCGCTGAGCTTTCTGCAGGCAATCCTTCCAAGGAGCTGCTGGAGGCAGAGTGCTGCTGCCACTGGCAGGAGGCAGGAGCTGGTGTCAGTGCTAATGGCTTGTGTGAAGGTTTCTTCCCTTAGGACAGTACCATGGTACCAGACCCATGCACTGTGTGAGAGCACTGGCCTGGTTGTCTCTGTGAACTTGGCTCTTTGCTGCTCCCACAAGTGTAAAGTGGAGACTCTTTTCTTTTTCTGGAGTAAGACTTTCTGGGAGGGAGTGATAAATCCTTTGCCCTTCAGGTGAAACATGAGCTGGCTCAGATGTGGTCCACTGTTAGTGTGTCTTGAAGATTTGTCCATCTTGGCTCTAGATCACTGGAAAACATACTGATGTTTCTTGCATTTCTCTTCTGTCACTCAGAGGCAAAACTAAGTGTCACCAGGTGCTTCCTGATCCCTCCTTTGGGAAATCACTGCTCTTGGTCCTTCTTTCCAGCTGTGAGACATCATGTCCCTTTGCAGAGTTTTCTTGCTCCTCACGGTGCAGTGGTTCAGGAAACCTCAGGCTTTTGTCAGGAAACAGTCTGCCTGCCTGTTCCTTGGCTCCTGCCCGTGCTCCTGCCTGTCCCTTGGCTCCTGCCTGTGCTCCACCTGCATCTGATGGAAGTTCCTACAACTTCTCTGTGGTGGCTGGGGTGGGTAGCTGCTGAGAGGCCCCAGGTTTCCTCTGGTGTCCCTGCAGTGCAGTCTCCTTTGTGCAGACCTGTTATCTCACTGTATAAAGCAATGTGGCAGTGCAGCTCCCAAGGGCAAGCATACTGGGTATCCACCAGACAGGTGATGGTAGCTGAAGTTGCCCCAGAGCAGACCAGCTCTGGGAAGCAGTTGATTGTCTCACAGCTCTGGGGGAGTGCTCAGCTCAGTGGATGGTTGCTGTCCTCTCCAGTCAGTGATGCTCTGTCATTTCAGTGGAATCATGCTGAGCACCTACTGGGGCTGTAGCTCATGTGGAGGATTCAGTCTCCAGAAACATCAGTGAAAGGAATCTGTGGGACTGAGGCTGAGGGGGCTGTAAGGGAGAGCTGAACTCGGGCACTGTGCACAGGGACACCTCGCTCGTGCTGAGAGGAGTGCCCTTGCCAACTTCCCTACCGTATCATAGAATGGTTTAGGTCAGAAAGGACCTTAAAGATCATATAGTTCCAACCCCCCTGCTGTGGACAGGGCTGCCAACCACGAGATCAGGCTGCCCAGGGCCTCATCCAACCTGGCCTTGAGTCCCTCCAGGGCTGGGGCATCCACAGGTTCTCTGGGCAGCCTGTTCCACTGTCTCACCACCCTCTGGGTGAAAAATTTCCTCCCAATATCTCACCTAAATCTCCCCTCTCTTAGTTTAAAACCATTTCCCCTTGTCCTGTCACTCTCTGCCCATGTCAAAAGTCGCTCTCCCTCCTGTTTCTAAGCTCCCTTCAAGTACTGGAAGGCTGCAGCGAGGTCTCCCTGAGCCTTCTCTTCTCCAAGCTTAACAAGCCCACCTCCTTCAACCTTTCTTCATCTGAGAGGTGCTCCAGCCCTCTGACCATCTTCCTGGCTCTCCTCTGGACCTGCTCCAACAGCTCCACATCTTCCTTGTGCTGGGGGCTCCAGGCCTGGACACAGTTCTCCATATGGGGCCTCCCATGGGCAGAGTAGAGGAGGACAATCCCCTCCCTGGCCCTGCTGCCCACCCCTCTGCTGATGCAGCCCAGGACACCGTTGGCCTTTGGGCTGCAGTTGCACAGTGCTGGGTTGTGTTGAGCTTCTCGTCCCCCAGCACCCCAAGTCCTTCTCAGCAGGGCTGTTCTCCATGAGTTCTTCTCCCAGTCTGTGCACAGACCTGGGATTGCCCTGACCCAAGTGCAGGACCTTGCACTTGGCCTTGCTGAACCTCATGAGGTTCTCGTGGGCCACTTCTCAAGCCTGTCCTGGTCCCTCTGGGTGGCATCTCCTCCATCTGTGGGATCAACTGCACCACCCAGCTTGGTGCCATCATGTGCCTCTCAGTGAATGGGTGGAGGACAACAGGAGAAATATTCAGGGCCTTAAGTCTACTTAGCACCTGAGTAGAGAATTAGCTTGGGAAGTGACTGATCCCAGAAATAGCTGCTACCTGCTGTTTCCAGGGGTGATTTCATGTCCTTACAAAGAGGCTGTTGTAGCTGAGCCAGTGGGCTGATGAAACCAAGCAAGACCATTGCAGGGTGCAGAGCCTGGTGCCTCTCTAACAGCATGGTTTAGGTTCATAATGGTGCTATCACATCCCTTCTATAACTTAATACAGCTCTTGGAGAGAAGGAGCTGCTGATTGTGTGTTCCTTAAGCCTAAGCCATAATCTTGAGCCAGGACTAACCTTGCCAGAGTAAAGCTGGAGACATCTGCCTGACTTCTGTCAGCACCAGGGTGTAGGGAGCCTGCTCCTATGTATGCAGCTGGTCCTTCCAGAGCTCCATTAGCTGTTAGTACCAGTGGGACTCTCCTACAGTGACAGAAATGGTGTTGTTAAAGCACCTGGTACCTGATAGTGGGTACCAGGGTTCCACTGACTCTGTTCCCAGTGGTTTGTCTCAGTCTCCATCTGCACTGCAGACCTGGCTGTATCTGGGCTCTAGGGAGGCTTTTGGAGGAGAAAAGCTGCTGAGCTGCTGTTTGAAGGCACGAGGTTCTACCTGAAGTCTGTTTTCAGATAATTTTTGAAGAAATAGTCCAGAAAGCTGCTGGGCAAGTTGAAGACAACAGTGGAAAGAGGGTGACAAGTTCTGTTTAAGTGATTGATGCTTCTTTGTCTGCAGTGATGGCTGATGCCATCCTTCTGTGCTTGCCCAGGCTTAACCCATCTTCTGCAGAGCATGTGAAGATACAGGAGTCACCAGGGCTCTGCACTGGCAGGACTTGTGCTGGCTGAGGACCTTGATAGGCTTTTGCTTTTCCTGTGGTGCTGTCTCCCAGCTGCACAAGGCTGTCTAGAGAGGATACGCTGCCAACTTCCCTCTCTAGGAAAAATGGTGAACATCATCTTAAATGTTCAAAGCACCCTGACTTCCTTGCCAGAGGGTGGAAAAGACACTGTCAGCTGCTTCTGCTCAGATGTTGTATCCTGTTGCTCTGGAGTCAGAAGCGAGTCGAGTCTTCTCCTTAAAGGAGTCTTGTCCTGTGGAAATTGCTCAGAAAAACTGTCTGAATGTAGAGCTCATGCTTGGCACTGCAGTTACTGTTGGTCAGAGGCAGACCTTGACAACACAGCTTGGTCCTGAAGCATCCAGTGTTAAGGGGGCTCAACTTGGACAGAGTTGGCCCACTTAGTGCATAGCATGGGGATGCTCTGCCGTCATGAGCAGTCCTGTTCATCTCTGTGACGCCTCTTGTGGACCTCTGTGCCTTGACCTGCTTTTATTGTTTACTGAGTGAGGCCACGTGCTCATCAGGACGTTGTCAGGCCTTGAATTCTTATGTAGCAGATTTGATTTTTCCACAGTGTGACCTGAAGAGATTAGTAAACCTCTCTGGTGTCATGCAAGAAAGATCACACCACCTGTGTGTGCTCAGCTCACTTGACACTTTCTGACAGAGCGTAGTCCTGGAATTGTAGAATTGTTTGGGTTGGAAAAGACCTTTAAGAATGTTGAGTCCAACCAAAAACCTCAACTGCCAACTCCACTGCTAACCCATGTCCCTCAGCACCACATCTACCTGTCTTTTAAATCCCTCCAGGGATGGGGACTCCACCACTGCCCTGGGCAACCCCTTCCAATGCCTCAGAACCCTTTCAGCAAAGAAATTCTTCCTCACATCCCATCTCAACTGCCCTGGCCACAACTGGAGCCCATTTCCTCTTGTCCTGTCCCTTGCTCCTTGGTTGAACAGACCCACCCCCACCTCTCTGCACCCTCCTGTCAGGGACTTGCACAGAGCCAGAAGGTCTCCCCTCAGCCTCCTTTTCTCCAGGCTCAGCACCCCCAGTTCCCTCAGCCTGAACTCAGCACACTTGTGCTCCAGACCCTTCCCCAGCTCCGTTCCCTTCTCTGGACACGCTCCAGCACCTCCAGGTCCTTCTTGGACTGGGGGGCCCAACACTGACCCCAGCACTCGAGCTGTGGCCTCACCAGTGCCCAGTGCAGGGGGAGGAGAACTTCCCTGCTCCTACTGGCCACACTGGTGCTGATCCAGGCCAGGATGCCCTTGGCCTTCTTGGCCACCTGGGCACTCTGCTGCCTCCTGTTCAGCTGCTGTTGCCCAACACCCCCAGGTCCCTCTGTGCCCAGCAGCTCTCCCCCCACTCCTCCCCAAGCCTGGAGCTGCTGGGGGCTGTTGTGACCCAAGGGCAGGACCTGACACTTGGCCTTGTTCAATCTCACCCAACTGGCCTTGGCCCATCAATCCAGCCTGGCCAGATCCCTCTGCAGAGTGTTCCTACGCTCCAGCAGATCAGCACTCCCACCCAGCTTGGTGTTGGGAATCCTCTCAAAGTTATGAAAAAGATACAACTCTGCTTCCTCTTGTTTCATTTTTTAAATGACTCAAATTCCCATTGAACAGGGCAAAATATTTTCTGTTTGAATTTGTCTGCCTTTTAATTTGTTGCCATAGGAATGTTTTTATTACCTTGCCATAGGAATGTTTTTATTACCTTGCCATAGGAATGTTTTTATTACCTTGCCATAGGAATGTTTTTGTTACCTTTTCCTACTGGGTTGAAGGACCCTTAGTGCTCCTCCTCATGCTGTGACCCTGTGACAGTTTGGAGGTGGGGACTGTGGTCTCTTCCTGTAGATGTACAACTTTGCATTCAGGTCCATTAGGGGACAGTTTGGACACGATTCACCTGAAAGGTGACAGGGATTACTCGTGTGGTTGCTGCTCTGTTCATCATCACATATCACTCCATGTCAGCTGCAAGTTGTGTCTGATCTGGAGCTTAAGGACCAAGTAGCAAAGGTTTGATCTCTCAGGTGAATGCAGAACTGTCTGCAGAGTTTCCCTTTCCTGCTCTGAGCATGGCACAATTGTCTGGTTTGCTTTCTCAATTAACAACACAAGGCAATAGAGGAGGATTTTTAACAGAGAGAGAAGATCCCATGTTCAAACAAAACACTCCACTGGGAATCCCATTTTAACTTTGGGAATGGGAAAATCCAGTGTATGTAGCAGACACACAGACGGGTCTTGCTGCTTAGGATGAGGATTGTACAAAAAAATTAGGCATTAAAATAACCCCTGTGGAAATTAGTGGTGCTTAATAACTTGTATGCATTTAAAAACTGGTCCCTACCTGCCAGGTCAATAGTGTTTTCTGACTGGGTCAGTAGAGGAGAAAGATAACTCCTAGAACAGTTTTGAGACTTTGTGATGGAAAACCATCACTAGCTTGGATCCAGGAACTGAAATGAGGAGAGATTGGGTTATTTGGTTAACTTTCCATTGCTGGAAGATCCACTTTAGCCAAAAAAGTGCTGTGCTCAATTCAAGAGCAACAAGTTAAATTTCTGATGAAGATAACAGATTATTTGGAAGAAATCCTGAAGTGAAACCTCCTATCACCACTAGCAACCAGATACTACACTCTATTTCATAAATCAAACTTTTAATTAAATATAAATGGTTTCCTCCTGGTACTTGATGTTTGTGCACACACTCAGGTTCCTACTGGGAGAAACCAAAAACTTCTCCAGGTTTCTACTTCTTGAATGAAAACTTACTTTCACTCTGAATTTGCATGTGTTAATTCATTGTTTTGATTATATTTTATCTTGAAAAAATCTCTTTTCTGCTTCCTGACCCTTTGTCTGCTTGTCCTTGCTATATTTTTATGGACATCAGTCACAACTCTTTGTAGCCTTCATTTTGGTAGGTTAAAGAAACCAAATTCTTCTGGTGTTCTCTTGTAAGATAAATTTCCATTCTGGGTCTTTCTCACTGCCTTTTCATTCACCTGTTCTGCTTTAATTCAGGTTTGTTGCCTGTGGATAAGATGACAGAGTTTATTTATTGCCAGGTTTAGTGCAAGAATTTTCCATTTCTCTCTCTGTCATCTTGGACAAACGCTGTCCTACTGTGCTGTCTGCACTGAGCAGCAGAAGGTTGAGACAGATTTTAGAAGAAAGTTGTAAATTCTCCAGTCCTTCCAGGCTTTTGATTGTTTATTAAATGTTGGGCTAAAATGGACATATAGAACAGCAAGGAATTACTGGGCTGAGGGAAGTTTCTCAGTGAGATTTTGTAGTCAGAATGATGGAAAATAAATGACTATACCAGTGATTTTACTACACAAAAAGAGTCAATGAGAATAGGAATAAAAGTTCTTTACTGCTGAAGAGAGGAAGAAGTAGAATGTGTTTCAGTGTCAGTCATTCCTGAATCCACAGGACTCCCATGTCTGGGTTTTTGTCCTGTTTCCAGTTCTGGGAATGGTTCAAGACTTGTCAGCTTTGTCCAATGCTCACTTTGTTTCTCTTTAACTAACAAGCTTAATATTTTCATTCCAGAGAGGCTCTGCCCAGTTGCATTCCATAGTTTAGCCAGCCAAGGTCCTTTCAGGATCCCCTCTTTTGCTGCTGGCATTTCCATGCCTGTGGCAATCCTGGGTGCCCATCGTGATGAGGAGGAATCAGCTTAAATCCCTGTTTCTGGAATCCATTAATGAAAGAAGTCATCATAGAACTGTGAAACAGCCCAGGTTGGAAGGGACCTCAAAGGGCCCAACCTTCTGTGGGAAGAGGAGCCTGGATGACATTATCTAGCACCCTGACCCATCCCATCTTGAAAACCCCCACTGGTGGGGCCTCTGCTGTGTCCCTGGGGAGTTTGTTCCAGTGAAGGGTTGTTCTCACTGTCAACACTTTTTCTTAGATCAAGATGGACTCATATCTCTGTGTAGACACAGATATCTAGAGATGACTATTAGTCTAGATCATGGTGATATGGTTCAGACCTGTATGGCAGCTCTGTATTCATACCCAGGTATATATTCACATCAACATTAACAATATCTGTATGAACTTGGTTTTTATTTACACTTCAAGAGTCACCATATTTAACACGTTAAAAAATGCATCCTTTCTTCATCCTCAGTTAATGAAATGTTGTTCACTTTCTCAGGATCTCTTTGGGGAAGGGGATCTGTTCACTGTCTCAGGATCTCTTTGGGGAAGGGGATCTGCAGTACACCAGCACGTTCAGCCTTGCAGGTCGCCTGTCCTGTCTGCTCCCAGTGCTGCTGTCAGTCACTGGCGCTTGCAAACTTCTCTTACTTGGCTGTGTCTCTGGTTAGTACTAAGCTGAGTGGAAAGGTGTTTAGCAAGAAGGCAGTCAAGTCCCTGACTCTGATCTGTACCCTACCATCTCTGCCTTGAAATTATCCATTCCCTTGGTAACTGAAAAACCATCTGAATGGAGAAGGAAATAACATCAGAGCCAGAAAACCTTCAGCTCGTACCCAGCAGGCTGCTTCCCTGCCAGGGCAGGACCTTTCCCTCGTGTCCCTTTTTCTGTTGTTCACTTTTAATTTAGTTCTTGACAGCTCAGGCAATAATCTCCCACCTTCCATTGGGTCACTGATATTTTCAGCCTGTCCCCTTGTCCTCACGAGTCACTGCTTACTGAAGCCGGACAGATTTAGCCCTTCTCATCTTTCCTGGTGAGTCAGTGCCTCTGGCTCCTGAACTCCTGGGGGTCTCCTAAATGTGTGTGCTGGGCAAGTACCTTCTCTCTTGTTGAGGTGCTCCTGGAAAAAGGACACAGGGGGTTGAAGGTGGTGTCTGTGTGAAGGTGTCTCTGGTGATGGGTGTGAGGGGCTTTCTTTGGGGGTTAGGAAGCGCAGACCCTCGTCAGACAGGGTGAACCTTTCACTGGAACCTTCCCAGGCCCTTACAATCTGTAGTTTAGGGTTTCTGGACTGTTCATATTGTTGTACTGGACACAGTACATCAGGAATTGTCTGATCTCTTCAGTCCTTTTTATACATTCTAGTTCCACAGTATTTACTGGTAATAAATGATGTAATTTACTTGTGCTTTATATTAAAACACATTTTTTTTAAGCCTGCTTCTGCATTTCTTTGGGGATCCCAAAGTCCTTTGTTGTTACAAACATGGAATATTCATTTTCTATGAAGTTATTAGTGGCATTAATAGGTAAAAAGATGTGTGTATCCCTCCTCCTCCCCTATTTGAAGGCTCTTAGCCTCCCCTCATGGAACTATTAACATTTTTACTGTCAGAGGTTTGGAGTGAGATGAGGCCTGATGCAGTTTTTGGCAGAACCTTCCTTCTTGGTTCTTCACTGGTGATTGGCAGAGGAACTTGACCTCTGCTAGGTCTTAGCTTGTGTAACATACACCTGAAACCAGCATCATGCTGTCAGTGAGAATGCCTTGTGATAACAAGCTTCAGGTTTTACACAAGTCTGCTTATTACATCTTTGCTACTCCCTTATCAGACAAACTTGGAGTCTTGTCAAAGACAGAAATAGATGTCTTTTGGTTTTTTGAGACCTAATTTTCATAAAACTCAGCTGTTTGAGTGCTATTTCTGTCTGCCTGGGAAGAGGCGTGCATGCTCTTCAGTTCCCTTCCTGGGATTGGTGCTGGGATGGTGAGCTGACAGCTATGGGCATCATCCTGTGTCATCTCTGGGTCCAACAGCACAGTGCAAATGCTATTTCAGGCTATCAGGGTGCCAGAACTTTATAAATACTCTATAAGCCTATCAGAGATCTCAGTCAGTTGTTAGGACTCTTGGGTACAAATTATCCAACCCTTTTCACTTTTAAAATGGTTATTCCTTATTGATGACACTGAGTGGACTCTTCAGCTGCTGTTAGTGAAGTGTGATTCATCACCACCACGTGATGTGTGCACATCACCACGCTTTTGTCCAATAAAATCAGAAGTATTTATCATATTTACATTTTCTGTGTCATTGTTGACAATCCAGTCTCGTTTAAAACAAGTTTCAAGTGCTGTAAATGTGGGGATTAGACACTTAGATGCCTCCAGGTGTGTAGCAATTACAACAAGATGCCTGTGTGTGCAGAAACTTGCTGTCTTCTGGAAATAAAGCCCGTTCCCTGGTGTTTGTCTGGAGGAACAACTTGGTCTTTCAGCAGGTTCTGAGGTATGACAGCTCCATGCTTTGGCAATTGGAGCCTGGGAAGGTCGAGTTGGCTGCCTCTGTGTCTGCTGGGCCCCTGCCAAGGGCAAGCTGCAGAAATCCTTCTCTGGCAGAGCCAAGGCACAGCACTGAACAGTGTTTCAGTTGGGCAATACCCAGATACCCCCATCTGCTACTGAAAAGTGACCCCATCCACGTGTGCAGCATCTCTGGGTTCTCCAGAGTGGTTTGC
The DNA here is from genome assembly GCA_907165065.1 of Caprimulgus europaeus. The sequence goes on along the minus strand of OU015525.1, from coordinate 229,141 downwards.
ATTTGCTGACTGCAGGTTGGGAAACCTTGCAGGATCACATGAATCTCTTAAGAGATGGCTAATGTGTGAAAAATAGGTTGAGATGGAATCAGTCCTTGTTTGAATGTTCCCTGGAGATGTACAGGGTGGGACTGAGGGGGATAGAGGAGAGGGGAGGGAGATACAACTGCTTCCGTGGCTTGTATTGGGTGCCACGGGTGATAAATGGGCTCCACTCAAGTCTCCATTTCAGGGAGATGACACCTCTAGGCTGAAGTGGCAACATTTTCAATTTCCCCACTTTTCTCCTTCCCCAGAAGCACTTTTCCATGGAGGGCATGGATGCTTCTCTGTCTGGGAGGAACTCTGGATATGTTGCCCACTTTATGAAGGTTTTTCCTTTCTGCAAAGGGAGGAGCCAGAACCAGCTGAGCAGCTTGTTTCTAGGTGGGGAGTGTCCCAGATCAGTTGTGATGTCTGAGATGAGCTGGTGCAGGGTGGTGGATGGATCCCTGGTTCTAGAGGGGGGAAAAAAAATGCAAGAAGAGGAAAAATACCCAGGCAGATCAGTGCAAGAGTGATGCAGGGGTGGAGGCTGGGCTGGCCCTGCTGTCACTGTGGCTGTTTGCTCTGTTTCCAGTGTCAGTCTAGGCACTGGGGAAGTCAAAGCAGCTCTAGCTGCACTTTTGGGAAGAAATAACTGAATGGTTTAGTGCCAAAAGCAGTGTCTGGGCTGTGATGTGAAATACTGAATGTAAAACAAAGGCTCTCATAGGCTGCTGGTCTCGTTCCTTCTTTCTCAGGTTCATATTCATGTCAGTTATTCTTTTCACAGACTGCAAACAAACACTCACCAGTTCAGTTTCTTACTGCACTGTTTTTATGGTAGAACTAATTTGCTTTGGGAGTTTGAAATCTTCTTTCCAGCCTAAATATATTTATGTCCAGTTCAAGCCCATGTGCTGTTGTTCCAGCAGTGTCTTTGAGGTTTAATTAGGTCTGGTTCCTCCTTGGTGTTGTGTTTGTTCAATGCATGTTGATAGACTTAAGGTTCTTAACCCTCAGCCCAGCTGACTTTTTCTGGCAAATTTCCCCAGATTTTCAGTCCGGTTTCTATGAATTTGTGAAATCTGTGGGGTTTTTCTGTTTCTCTCTCAGTTAGTTTATACAATCAGCTTGCTGTACAACTGAAAGTGACTTTCTGTATCCAGTGACATCATATATTCCTCATTCATTGTCAAAAATAGCAACCCTGTCCCATTGATTCAGGCACTGAGTAAAACCATCAACTGTCTTGCTTGGAAATACCTGGATCCTGATGTTAGAACACTCTGTAGTCCTTGTCTGGAGACCTAATTTTCCATCATCTTGAGAAGTTTGTGTTGGATATAGATACAGGTATTTCGAGCATTACTAAAATCCAGTGAGAATGGGAGAAAAAAAAGTGGTATTTGTAGTTAGACCCTGACAGGCTCCTTCACTCAGGAAGAGTTGGTGTCATCTCTAACTGGTTTTAAAGCGTGCTGTCGATGACATGCAGTGCTCTCTCATGACTGCCACGTTTCTCTGTCTCACCTCAATAATCCTTGTCCTTCAGTACCTGGATTTTACTCAGGCTCTTGCTTTTGCACTGCAGACAATGTGCTCATGGTCTGTGTAGGATCAGGGATTTCCTGGTGAAGGTCCCAGCAGCTCTCTGCTGCGCCAAAGGAAATGGCAAGGAGCCTCAGTTTAGTTCTGCATTTCCTGTGGTGGGTTTTTGGGTTTGTTTTAAGCTTAGTAGAATGTGAAGCTCCAGAGGCTGTTGCTTCTGTCATTGTAGGAAGTGAAGAAGGATTTGAAGGGAAGGGTTAAGGAAAGCAAGTGTCCTGCTTCTTTTGCTGCCCACACTGTGACCCAGCATGGGCCGAGTGGACCCGATGTTGAAGCTAGACATCTCTGCAGCAGCCGCTCTCTGCTCTGGGCTTTGTTTCCAGAGAAGTGACAGAGAATTTGGTTCTCTCCAGGAGTCTGTGTACATTTCTGTCACTTCCCTCACCAGCTCCTTGGTCCTTGGCCCTGACAGATCCCTGAAAGAGTCTGTACCTGTCCCATTCCTTTCCCTGTGTCCTACCACATGCTCCCTGTCTTCCTTCTCATGACTGGGGCAACCTGAACAGTTTATGCTTGTATCCTAAATATAAACAATTTCAGTTCAAGTTTGAGCAAAACTTGTGTTATTGAAAGCAGACATAATTTGGTATGTAGAGGTGGGAGATAGGAAGGAGAAAAGACTTCTGGATTGCACAGCTACAATCCTGAGCGTGCCTGTGCAGAGGTGAGAAGAGGAGGGAGCCAGCTGGACAAAGCAGGTGGCTTTCTGGAATCATGCACTGATTTCCATCAGCAGAGCAAAGACAAGTATCTGTCCAGGGTTTTGTGGAAGAGGTGCCATTCTTGTTACCACATGCTGCGTTGGGGTGACCCTTAATCTCCCAGTAGTTGTATGGAATCACACCCCAAAAGGAGCCACGTGGTAGAGCTGGGCTGTGAGGTGAATGCTATCCACTCCTGTCCCACTGCTGCTCACTTTGCTTTGTGGTGGACATCTCGTTCTGATGTGTTCACTGCAGGCAAACTGATGCTGGGTTGTGAGATGTGGGCCAGGTCTCAGCTGTGAGAAAGGGAATGTTTGTGTCTGTGTTGTGACTCGGGTGCCTTTGAGGCGCGGGCACCGCAGCTCACACGAGTCTGTGAGCGGATGCACGCGGATAAAGTTGGTGCTCTGGTGTTTATTCTTTAAGTAGCCATCCCTTGCTCTTCAGGGTGTTTTGGGTGTTCTCCTGGTCTGCACTGACCTGTAACCTGTGTCCATTCTGCTTCCAGTTGACACTGACTATCGTGCGGCAGACGGGGGGGCTGGGCATCAGCATCGCAGGGGGCAAGGGCTCCACCCCCTATAAGGGTGACGATGAGGTAAGACCCTGGACTGCATCATTCTTGAAGCACCCACTTTCCACTTTCTCTGGAGCTGGAAGGTGGATGTCTGTTTGTATCAGCTCTGTACTGGGCTGGGCTTTCAGAACAAGGTGGGAGCAGCCCTGGACCCACCTGGAAGCCGGAGGCTGGCAGGGCTGAGCAGGCTCTGGCCCCTGGAGCAGGGCTTGGTGTCCCTTCCTGCTGCTGACCACAGCAAGGAGAGCCTCTTTCTCTGCCATCTGTGTTCTGATGCACAGGACTCATTGTGTGGAAGACTCACATTCTCTTCCACACAGCGTGGTGGTATCAGCTGCATCATGTTCTCATCCCACTGGAAGAGGATTAGTGTCATTCCCTTTTCCCCTTTGTCACCTCTGGGGTAGCCCTGCAATGAGATTTCTTTTGCCTTTCTACCAAAACTCCTGGATGGGCTGATGTGGCTGTCCTGTCCCCACATCCAGGGTGCAGGATTCACAAGGGGATTTCCTCTTTCCCTTAAGTTGAACAGGGTGGAGTGGTCTCTCTAGACTTTGGGAAGATGAGGAATGGGCTCCACCTCTCCTAACAAGGAGTTTTGTTTCCAGGGTATCTTTATTTCCCGCGTCTCAGAAGAGGGTCCTGCAGCTCGTGCAGGGGTTCGTGTTGGGGACAAGCTTCTGGAGGTAAGAACCTGCCTACCATGAAGGAGTACCTGCTTCTGATGACCTGGGGGTGGAGGGAGAAGTATGGCTTGGTATCTATGTGCATCGCTCTAGTTTGAGGCCAAATGAAGCATCAGGAGCTGTGCAGGAGCAAAATAAAATTTGCCTGGCTTAAGAGTTGGTTGTTTAATTAACAATACCTTTAATCTTTTGCTGCTTTATAAGGACAGAAATTGCTCCTGCCTTCATTCTCTCCCAACTCTGAAGGGTTGTGTAACCCAGGTGGGAAGAAATACTCAGCAGTGTGTGCCCACGTCCCCGGCAGGCTGACCCGCTGGGCTCTGCACGGCTGCTTTCCTCTGGGCAGCAGAAGTGGACCCTGTAAGATAACTTCTTAGCCAGGGAGCCAGCCATGTGCCCTGCTGGCCTGTCCTCAAATGATTTAACAATGGGATTAATCACACGGGGTTGAGGTGCACTTGAGGAAGGATGGATTGCATTGTGGAGGGAATAGGTGTCGCTACAGCACTGGACAGAGGTCAGAGAACCAAGTGGTTGTGTTTGGGGCACTGGCCTGTGTTTGTGGGATCTGATGTGGTGTCTCTAGGTATCATACAATCATAGGATGTGGTGGGTTGGAAGGGACCCACAAGGATCATCAAGTCCAACTCCTGTCCCTGCACAGGACAATCCCAACATTCACACCATGTCCCTGAGGGCCTTGGCCAAATGCTGCTGGAATCTTGTCAGGCTTGGGGCCATGAGCACCTCCCTGGGGAGCCTGTGCCAGTGCTCCACCACCCTCTGCCTCAAGAACCTTTTCCTCATGGCCAACCTCACCCTCCCCTGCCACATCTTCCTGCCATGTCCTCTGCTCCTGGTGCTGGTGGCCAGAGAGAAGAGATCAGCCTCCATGAAGTGGAGGAAATAGATTTGAACATCTAGTTTTCAGGCTGAGAGCCAGACAATCTTTCCTGTAGGTGTGTGTTAATATGAAATGAGGCAGCTGCTGTGAAAAGAAGATTATTCAGCTTCATGGGCCCCCACTTTGTGTTTCCTCAGTCTTCTGATGTGGTAGGGCTTCTTTCTGAAGTCAAGGAGGCAAGAGCAGAGGGAATCAGGCTGCTTCCCTGGGAGCTGCAGAGCCTGGTGTCCTCCCTGCAAGTAGTTCTACTGTTTTTGCCTGGAGGGGAAGGAGATGGGTGTTTCAGGGTATGAGAGGTAGATGTCCTTGAAGGGGAACAAGAAGTTGTGTCGCTCTGAGTTGCAGTGAGATGTGTTTGGGGAGATGGTGCTGAGTGAGTGGTTATCTGTCTGGAGTTTGTTGCCTGCAGGAACGATCCAGGTGATAGGGAGGTTGGAGCTCCCTCTGCCAGGAGAATTCCTCTGAAAGGACCTTTACTGTGCTTGGCAGGGGCTGCCCTGGCCTGGGACAGGTGCTGTGGGAGCCTCCTGTGCTGTGTGAGTGCAGAGAAACTCCCTTGCAGGCAGCGAGTGAGGTCTGGGTACCCACCTGAGAACAAGGTGTTGGGCCAGATCTGCAGGGGGTGACCTGTGCTTCTGTTGGGCAGCACTTGCTGCAGGTGGAGCTTCCAGCAGAAGTAAGGACCGTGCCTGGCTGTCTCTGCCCCCAGGTGAACGGCGTGTCCCTGCACTGTGCTGAGCACCACGTGGCGGTGGAGGCCCTGCGTGGATCAGGGAGCTCCGTCTCCATGACGGTGCTGCGGGAGCGGATGGTGGAGCCGGAGAACGCCATCACTGTCACAGCCCTGCGGCCCGAGGATGACTACAGCCCTCGTGAGAGGCGAGGGGGGCTGCGCTTCCCAGAGCGACCCGAGGGAGCACCTCCCACAGAGAGATACTCCACCTGCCTCATGCGCAACGAGAAGGGCCTGGGCTTCAGCATCGCTGGTGGCAAAGGCTCCACGCCCTACCGGGCTGGTGACACGGTCAGTGGTGGTTCCCTGGACAGGAAGGTGCTTGGTCCCTGAGTCTCAGCACTACTTGTGGGAGCAGCATGGGGTCTTTGTCACCCATGAGCACGCAGCGGTGCAGTCTGGCCCTGGGCTGGTGAGCTGAGTGGGCTCTGAGAGCCAGAATCTACTCCTAAGCCAGGAAAGGAGAGAAGTTCAGAAGGAGGTGGGGCTGGGGCTCACAGTCCCTGCCAGTGACATTCAATCTGGCTGCTGTCCTCTTGACATACGTTCTGGGCTCTCAGCCACGTGAAGGCTTTGCTGCAGCTGGAGGTTTTGCAGGTGGCTCTAGAAGCAGAAGAGGGTTTGTGTGGAGTGAGGAACAAATGGGAAGTGCCAGGGCAGGGGAGGGGTCTGCAAAGGGGAAAGGGCTGAGTCCTGCCTGGTGTCCAGGAACGACTCTGGAAAGGCAAGCCCTGGTGAGGGGAAGCACAGGCTGCTCTGACCCTTCTGACTGTGTTTCAGGGGATCTTTATCTCACGGATTGCAGAGGGTGGTGCAGCCCATCGGGACGGGATCCTGCACGTGGGAGATCGGGTCATCTCGGTGAGTGTGCAGGGAAGGGGTCTGACTCGGCTCCCTGCCCTTCCTCATAGAGGAACTGTCTTTTCTGTCATTGAAGATGGATTTTGGGGGTCCTTTTTTCAGCTCCTGAGCCTTCTGGGGGAGTATTTAAATTGTGGTGATTCTACCCCTGCCTGTGACTGGTGGTGGGTGCAGTTAACACCTCCCCTTTCCTCAGCACGGTGTGTCAGCGCTTCCCCACAGCGTGTGGTGGTCCAGGCTGTACTGGAAAGAGATGGTACAGCAGCACTGCCCTGGCCTGGTGTCCCTCCAGAGCTGTGTAGGACAACCTCTGAGGGCTCTGCTGCAGCATGGCCTGTGGGGAGGGAAGCCCTTGGGGGCACAGCTGGTGGGTTCCCTGTGGAGAGCAGGGTGGCAGGGGTCAGCGTAGGCTGCCGGAGGGTGGTGTGGAGCTGGGCAGGGTGTTCCACTGTGCTTCCCCCTGCTTTCATTTGAAACTCCAGCCTCAGTTTCCCTTCCTGTTTGTGCCAGTGGTTTAGATCTCACTGCTGCCTCTAACCTTGAGTCTCTCTGCCTAATGTGTCACTTGCTCCCTCTCCCATGGGAGAGTCTGCTGAGCCTCCTGACCCTCTTCCCAAGCTCGCATGCTGCCTCCGAGTGAGAGCTCCTGCATCCTGGTGCTGGTGGTGGGTTTCTGATCCAGCTGTTGTGGTAAGAGCACGTGTTACCACAGAGCTGGCATGAGTGAGTAAACACTGATACAGCCTTGTCAGTGCTGGCTTCTGTCTGCTCTATCCCTAGGCTGGGGGCTGTGTTGTATTTGCTCTGGCACGGAATTTTAGTGGAGCTCTGGCCCAGGTCTGCCATTCGTATCTTGACAGGAGACTTGAACTGGTACAGCATCTCTCCCTCCTTGCTAGTGCTCCCCCTCCTCCCAGAATCAAGCCCTGACCCCAATTGTTGCCAGATAGTGTAAATTATTTTGGTTTTGCTTATCTTTTGGTAGTACAGAGGCATGACTGAGAGGCGTAGTTGCAGGCACACAGCCTGTTGTGTGGAGCTGGTTTGCTCTACCTGTAGCAAGAAGGGAACACGAGATCTCAGAATAGAGTCAAAGCTCAAACCTGTCTCCACCTGCTGTTAGCAGCTCTATTTATATCTGTGGGCAGCTCCATAGGAAAAGCAGATCTAATTCCCTAGTAATAGCTTGCAGTGTCTTCAGGCTGCAGTGTCTGGGCTCAGGGCTTGCAGAACTTGGGGACTTTGTTAGATCTGAGTGTGGCTAAAGGCCTCGCTGTCGTTATCCCTCTGACACCCCCAGCTGCAGTGACGAGCTCAGTGTTACTGCCTGGGTAGGAAATAGGTCACAGAATCACATAATTGTGGTGGCTGGAAAAGGCCTTTAAGATCACAGAACCATGAACCCAACACTGCCAACTCCACCTCTAAACCATGTCCCTCAGCACCTCGTCTGCCTGTCTGTTAAATCCCACCAGGGAAGGTGACTCCACCACCTCCCTGGGCAGCCTGTGCCAGTGCTTCAATACATGGTCCTCTGCTCTCAGAGATGTTACCTGTGCTGAAGTGTGTGTACTCATAAAAGGTTTGGTGCTGAGCATCAGCTGCAGCTCATGTCTTGTGCTCAGTTATGATGAGAGCAGGAACCAGTTATTATCTTCTGGGAGAACACTGACCTAGTCTGGACTCTTCACCTAACTTCTGTGCCTTCCAGCAAGAGTCTGACTGTTGCTTTTCCCAGCAGCCATGCCTCCTGGCAGCAGCTGCCATCCTGCCTTTCCTGCTTGTGGGGTTCACTGCTACCTATGATACCCAGGGAGTGGCAGTGTTGCATCCTGAGGCCTCTCCTACCTTCTCAGTGATATTTATCCTCAAGAATATCTGCTTTCTGCAAGAGGTGCATGAGCAGCTGTGTGAGTTTCACTCTGTCTCTGGTGAAATCTGGTGCTAGGTTAGAGCTGTGGGGCTGCCCTGGCCCAGTGATACTGAGTGTTGAGAGAGTGTCTGCTCACTTTGGAGTGGTGCCCACACAGCATTGTGTAAATTCCCTCTTTACCACGGCTCTTTTGGAGCAGTGGTTTCTATTTTTATTGGAAAGCTTTTGGGGATGTGTTCATTCCTGGGATGTGCAGAGCAGGCTGCATGTGTTCCCCTGCATGGGGAAAGCAGAAGGACCCTGGTTGGAATACAGGCAGTTTCCTAGGTCCAGCAGGCAGAAGCCCATTTCCAAAGCTATAGTCTCCTGGTCATGCCTCTGTTCTCACATTGCCAAAGAATTTCTGTTTTCTTAGGAAAAGAAATACAGCACAGCTTCATACTCTTCCCCTGTGCTCTAATTCATCCTGGACTTCTCTGCAGGGGAAGGACTGGGATAGCTCCTTTCACTTTATTAAGGGAGCTTTGAGTACATGGATTGAAGAGCCCAGCCTAGATCTCTCTTCAGAGATAACACCCCACAAAACTCACCAGTGACTGACTACTAACTCTCCAGCTTTCCTCATATTCTAGTGTTGAGAGTCATCACAGGCATCTTGAGAGTGATTTTGGTAGTGGAAGACATGGGGCAGGGAGCTGCAAGAGGGGAGTGTTGGAGGGTTTGAGTTGTGGGATGGGAATCTAGCAGGGAGAGTGCAGGATTGGGAGCGGTGGCTAAGGGGTTTTTGGGATGGGACTGGGAGCAGACTGAAGAAGACTGATTCTGGGGGAGATTTAGGACCAGGAGACACATTGGGGGTCCTAATGAGAGCACTCTGGTCACTAAGAAGTCTGACAGAATAATATAGTTCCCTGGCACACAGACAAAATATGTGGAGCTGGGAAAGGACAGATGCCACTCTTTCCTTTGCTCTGGGCACTTAGATAGCTAACTGCTGTGGCTGGCCTTTTCCCTTGCTAAGCAGAGACAGAGCAACAAAGGCCACTGAAAACTACCTGTCCAAAAGGTGGGAAGGCACCATGATTGCCAGGTAACAGAGAAGTTAGTGAGTAAAATGCCATCAAAGGCTGTTAGACACGAGACAGCTCTGACTCAGGGAGTTCCGGTGTCCCTGTGCACTGGTCCAGGGAAGCACCACTGGACACATTTGTTCTGACCAAGTCTGACCATTCTCATCTTCTTGTTGGTGGCAGAAAAATGAGAGGAATGTGTGAAGTCAAGAGTGAGTGTTGCTACAGCAGGTCTGTCTCTAGAGTGTGCTGGGCCTCGGTGTGGTGATGAGCACCTAAGGGCCAGTTCTCTTCTGCATGTCGTCCTTGTTAAAAGTCAGTGTATCTGGCAGACAAGAGCAGCCAAGGGGATCCTCCCTTCCCTGCCCACTGGACTCAGGGCTGCTACTTTTCCCCATTCCCAGATCCAGCCACCAGAAAGGCTGAGTGGAGATTCCAGAGGTGAAACCAACACACTGCAGACACGGCTGGCCACAGATTCAGGCAGACAGGAAGGGGAGCAGCACCTTTCCAGGTGCACACATACACACAAACAGTCCTCACAGGGCATGGACAATGCTGACAACTTACCCCTGCTCCTCCCCTCTGGCTAATCGAGTTTAAGGTCTGCTAGTGGAACATGCACATACATTCCCTCACTCAACTCATAAATACTCATGTTTGCAGGTCTCTTCAGTCTCTGGCCCCAGCATCAAGCTCTTCAAGGCTCCTTGGTCAGACCCTGAGCCTTTTACCCCGTTTCTGGGCCAGCTGTTGGGTCTTGCCACATTGTGGATTCCCACTTGCTGGCTAGTTCAGCTTGAATTTTACCAGTAGCTCTCACACACGTACCCAGAACAGAGAGCAAACTTGTGGAGCAAATACAACCAGAGTTTGATATAAAGGTGGAGCAGACTGTGGTGCTCAGGCACAGGGCTCGGCCACACAGGCATACACACAGCCTGCTTGCCTGTCATCAGCCTCTTCTATTCTCCACCCTCTCCATTTTCCTGTGCTTGTTCCTCCTCTCCTTGGCCACTCTCCTCTCCCACCTGTGATCCTTCTGCTGAACATCCTGTCATGTTTTGCATGTTCCCACAAGCCCCCTGAAAACTTGCGAGAGCCAATTTACTCTTTCCTGTGAGAGCTGTTCCCATAGCCCGTGATTATTTTGATTTCCTCTGCGTATTGATTAGCAAGTTTTGGGTCCCTCATGCATTTGTGGAAAGCAGTTGCATCCTTTTTGATCCTTTGAGTTCTGAGGCAAGCTGGTTTATATCTCAGTTTTGTAGGAAAGGCTGTCTGTTGCCTTGTCTGTCGTGGCAGCTTTTCTCTGCACATCTTGTTAACTTCTGTTAAGATAATTGTTTTGTGTGGGAAAGATGAGAATAGGGCACAGTTTTTCAGATGAATTCTCTTCAGTGCTTTGTGTGAATGATGTTGCTGCTGCCCTGCATGTACTGGCAGTACCTCTTTGACTGAAGCATTCCATCTTCACTGATATCACAACTGTAGTTGTGTTGAAATTATTTGGCATAGCCTATTGGATAACATTTTCTTGTCCAAAAGAATTCTAGTTTTCCTTTTGTGTCAGCCAGTCAGCTGCTGTGTACTACCAGAATCTCCTTCTCAGTGCTTCCAAGTCTTTTTATACCTGGGGTGCACTTTTTATGGCTTAAAGCTGACATCTTCCCCAGACTGCCCTGACCTTGCCCAGCATGTGCAGTCAGCAGCCTGGTGGCCCGTGACAGGTTCTGTTGCACCATCAGATCCTGCTCAGCAGAGCCTGTGTCTGGGCTTTGACAGTGATTGATAAGGACAAATGGCCCAGTGCAAAGGCAGCTGATGCTGCAGCACATCAGTGTGCTGGGGTGTCACTTCTGGGAATCACTGTTTGGTCTCCTTTCCATATTGAGCTCTTGAGACCTATTCCTTTCATGCAGCCTCGTGGGCTTCTTTTGTCATGACCCAGCAGGAAAGCTGGGAGGCAAAGCCAAGAGGGAGTGACAGGTACTCTCCTGGTCAGGAGTGAGCCACAGCATAGTCCAGACAATGGCTAGGTTGTTCATTCTCCAGGAGGTGGGACACCATACCTGGTCTTCATGGTCCCCTGGAGCATCACTGGCACTGTCAGGGCTTGGGGGTGTACAGGGAAGGTGGGAAAGGGGCTGGTAAGCTGTCTCCAAGAGGATTGTGGTCAGGTGGGAATGAGCAGGTGCTTGTGTCCTTTGGCCAGCTGGGAAGGAGTGGGGTAAGTTTCCAGGTGCTCTGGGGAGCAGGCTTTTGAGAGGGACAGTGTTCCAGCAGAATGGGGTCCCTCGGGGTGCTCGCAGTGGCAGGCTGTGCTCGGGTGATGTCTGACGCTGAGTTTGCGGGTTGTTCTAGATCAATGGGGTAGACATGACAGAAGCCAGGCATGATCAGGCAGTAGCGCTGCTTACCGCCTCCTCCCACACCATCGTGCTGCTGGTAGAGAGAGAGGGTGCAGAGCAGCCCGGCGAGGGAGACTCGTCCGGCGCCCCACGGGTGCGCATGCACTCCCCACCGCCGCCTCCCAGCCGTGGGGAGAGCCCGCCGGAGGAGACGCCTGCGCTGCCGAGGAACCACCTCTCTAAAGGCCTGGAGGATCAGTACCCCATTGAGGTGAGTCTGGCTGTTGGAGTATGGGCTCGTGAAATCTTGAGCCTTCTTAATCTGAATGGGTGTTCTGATGAGGGCTGGCCCACTGGGGCGCTGAGAAGTAACGGGGAACCCCCTTGTCCTGTGGGTGTTTGCCTTGTGCTCACTCAAGCAAAACATGACTCCATGTTTTTCAGTGTTTGTGGTCCTAATGTGATATCCCTTATTGTTCCCTCAAGGAAATTCACCTTGTGAAAGCAGGTGGTCCCCTGGGACTCAGCATTGTAGGAGGCAGTGACCATTCAAGCCATCCATTTGGGATTCATGAACCAGGTGTCTTCATTTCAAAGGTAGAGTCCTGTGGGAGCAGCCTAGCAGTGGACATTCCTGAGCTGTTTAATCATTGGGATTAAGATGAAGGATTTTGACCCAGCTGGAGTGCTTGAAGATACAGTTTAGTAGTGGGCAGGTATGGTTGGACTCAATGATCTCAGAGGTCTTTTCCAACCAGGCCATTCTATGATTCAGTGGAGAGAAGGACTCTTTCCTCTGTTGCCAACAATCTCAAGCTCCCAACCTTCCCCAGCCTGGGAGCCTCTGCGGTTTAGAATCAGAATGGTTTGGGTTGGAAGGGACCTTTCAAGGTCATCTATTCCAACCCCCCTGCAATGAGCATCTTCACCCAGATCAGATTGGTCAGAGCCTCATCCAGCCTGACCTTGAATGTTTCCAGGGATGGGGCTTCTATCACCTCTCTGGGCAACCTGTTCCTGTGTTTCACCACCCTCATTGTAAAAAATTTCTTCCTTATATCTAGTCTGAATCTCCCCTCTTTTAGTTTAAAACCATCACCCCTTGTCCTATTGCTGCAGGCCCTGCTAAAAAGTCTGTTCCCATCTTCCTTGTAGGCCCCCTTCAGGTATTGAAAGGCTGCAATAAGTTCTCCCCAGAGCCTTCTCTTCTCCAGGCTGAACAGCCCCAGCTCTCTCAGCCTCAATTCATGGGAGAGGTGCTCCAGCCCTCTGATAATTTTGTGGCCTGCTCTGGACCCACTCCAACAGATCCACATCTTTCTTGTACTGAGGACTCCAGAGCTGGAGGCAGCACTGCAGGTGGGGTCTCAGGAGAGCGGAGCAGAGGGGCAGAATCCCCTCCCTGGCCCTGCTGCCCACGCTGCTCTGGGTGCAGCCCAGGACACGGTTATTGGCTCTGGGCTGCGAGCCCCATTGCCAGGTCATGTTCAGCTCTTCATCCACCAGCACCCCAAGTCCTTCTCTGCAGGGCTGCTCTCAACCCCTTCACCCCCAGCCTGTATTGATGCTGAGGATTGCCCCGAGCCAGGTGCAGGACCTTGCACTTGGGCTTGTTGAATCTCACATGGGCTCACTTCTCGAGTTTGTCCCCTTCCCTGTGGGTGGCATCCATGTTCCTCTGGATGTCTTTTTTAAGCAGAGCCCCTAACTGACCCTTCTTCCATGCAACATGGGGTTTGGACTCTTCTCTCTGCAGGGTTTCTGCAAAGAGCCTGATGCTCTCCTGCCATGCAGCATGCCCATCTCATCCTGTAGCTTCTTTGCCTGCCAACTGGGCACCTTGATCAGAGCACACCTTCCACTGGTGAGGCCACCACCAGCCTCAGGGCGAGGTCCCAGGCACTCCCTGTATCCCAAGACCCTGAAAGCTGTATGCTTCCACTAAAACACCAGGGATACCATGGGTAGTGCTGGGGACTGTACTCTGTGGCATATCAACATCATCCTTGCACAGTTTCTGGGTCCCCTTCTGCTCAGCTTTTTTGGGAGCAGAGAACTGAACAATCCTGGAGATGGGGGTGATTCTGTCTGTCTTGGTCTCAGTTCCCTTCCTGATGATGGCCAGAATTTTGTTGGCTGTTTTTTGTCCCTTCCTGCATGTGGAGCCCATGATTTCAGAGAACATGACAATGTCCCTAGGAACCTTCCTGAGTTACTGAGTTCAGTGTTGTGTGTGCATGGTTCAAGGTGTTTTTCCATAGACTCATTGTCTGTGCTGAAGTTCATGCCATGTCTTTTTGTCCCATTTTCTTGACCCCTTTTGAAGTTCCCAACCACCAGGGAGGTATTTGGCTGCTCAAAACAGCACAGTGTCACCTGCAGACCTGGAGATTTCACTGTTGACTACCTTTTTCAGGCCACAGATGGACATGCTGAAGAACACCAGCCCCACACAAAGCCCTCAGGTTGCAGCTGCCCAGCCCTGTCCTTTGTTTCCTCTCCTTTAACCAGCTCTCAGCCCATTGAGATGACCTTTCCTCCCATCCAGTGAACACAGTGTCTCTAATAACCCTAACCCTTTAGATTCAGACCTGGTCAAGGGAAAATCCAGAAGTCACATCTACCAGATTCCTTCCTTCCTTCACGTGTTCCCTGTTTCTCTCACAGTGCTTCAGCAGGTCAATGAGGCAGGATTTGCTTGTACCAAAGCCAAATTAACTCCTTGCCAACAAACCCTGCTTATCCACATGCTCACAGGTCTCACTCTTTGTTGACTCTATTGTTTTACCAGAAACTGAAGCTGGGTTTCTTGGTCAGTAACCCTGTAGCTCTCAAAATCCCCTCTAGGGCACTTCTTGAGGACTGGAGTTGTACTGGCACTGTCAGTCCTGGTACAGTGGGCACTTGTCGTGGGAGATGATGCACTTCTGACAACAGACCTGTGGTTTAACATTTGAATTCCTTCAGATATCTTGTGAGAAAGCTGTCTTCTGGTTACAGCCACAAGAAGAATAAGGGAAAGGCTGACATAGGACTGGTTCAGATGAAAATGAGAATATAAGAACACATCGAATGACACTGTAAAGCAAATCTGACTTCATTCTTTGCCAGTGTTCACAGATGTGTTACCTCTTAAGGAACTCTGGTTGCAGAGAGAGAAGTCAAAACAGGCCTCAGAGGATGTTGGAGGGTAGTCTAGGGACACAGTGAGTGTCTCTCTGAGGAGAGATGGAATTTCCTTCTCTAGTTGTAATATGAATGATTCTTTGTAGGTCATTCCCCGTGGGCTGGCGTCTCGCAGCGGGCTCCGTGTAGGGGACAGGATCCTGGAGGTGAACAGCATTGACCTGCGCCATGCCACCCACCAGGAAGCAGTGAATGCCCTGCTCTCCAACACTCAGGAGCTGACTATGTTAGTAAGGCGAGATCCACCACCACCTGGCATGCAGGTAGGTCCTGAGTGAGAGAACTGGGGGCAATCACACTCTCCTTTGTAGAAGGATTGCTTTTGAAGGCAATTTCTTATCCAGCTTGAACTCTGGCACTAGGATACAACCAAACTTCTGGTTGAAATTTCCTTCTCTTGTAAGTATAAATCCAGTTGAGGACTGTGGAGGGTCTCTTGCCATGCCTGTGGTGATGCTGGGATCAGAGAATGGTCAGGGTTCATGAAAACCAGACCTGAACAGGAGACAGAAATACAAAAATAGGGCAGAGTATTCAGAACATGGCCAGCCACTGGGAGTGTTTCCTCAACAACTCCAGTCTGAACTCGAGCCAGAAACAAGGAGACCTTTTCTGTGTTCACAGGAAATATGCATTGAAAAGGCTCCAGGGGAAAAGCTGGGCATCAGCATCCGGGGTGGAGCCAAAGGTCACGCTGGGAATCCGTTTGATCCCACTGATGAAGGCATCTTCATTTCTAAGGTACCAGACCACTAACTCTGCAGCTGGGTTGCATGCAAGGACTGCTTGGCAAAAGGGTGATCCCTGTGGGATTTGTTCTCTCTGCTTTTCACTGGGTA
Source organism: Caprimulgus europaeus (assembly GCA_907165065.1). The sequence continues at coordinate 213,725 of OU015525.1, read as the reverse complement.
CATCAGCTCTCCTGGAATATTCTCCATCCACTGAAGCAGGCACATCTGTTCCCTTTCATATTTCCTTCTCTACAACAGCTACAGAATTCCTTCTTTCACTTCCTGTGTTGGCTTTTACTTTGCCTTGTGTTTCTTCTCTTGCTTTTTTTTTCCTGTAACGTGAACCCATACATCTTTCCTTTTCCCTCCTGTTCCTGTTGCTTCCCCCAAGTGCTTGCAGCCTTCCTGCCCCCTCAAACATGTGTGCTTGTTCCTCCTTTCATCATTGTCAGTTGCTCACCTTTGTCCCTGTGCTGTGCACCATGTGTGTAATTATTGTTCCCTTTCCTTTGTAAAGGACTGCTTGTGTGCATGCTTACTTGTGATGCCACTGTTCTCCAAGAAGTAATGCACATTTTCTTTTCAACAATATCCTGTGCATGGGCTTGTGCTTCTCCTGACCCTTACCAAAGAATGTTACCTCTTCTTTCTTGTTAGCAACAGAGCATAGTGGTATGTGGTGTAATTTTTGGCCTTGCTGCTGACCCAAGGAGGACTCTGGATATTCACATTCATGTCACTGGTTCCCTCTTTAGCTGGTGTGGTGGGGTAGATAGACCCTCTGCTCTAGCTCTAGAGGTCTTAATAGTCCTTGCTGGGTGGTGGCCAATCTGTAATTACCTGTTAACCCTGTGCCTCCATCCTACCATGACAATCTGTCATGAGTGTCCTTGTGTTTCCCCCCCCAGTAACCAACTCTGTGTGCCCTTGTGCTCTCCTTATTCTCTTGTCATAGATTTCAGGTTTACTTGAGATCTCTGACACGGACAGATTATTTCTGCAGAGCCCTGGTGTGGCACTGATCACAATTATCTTTGTAAAGCTCAGTCCTGTTGGTTCTTTGGCGTTGAGACAGGACCTCTGAACTGAAGCTCTGATGTACCCCGTGAGGTCTGTCTGTATTCCAAATGGGCCAAGGGCTTCATTTGATCTAGCTTGACTGTGGGTACATCCCATTTTCTCCAGGCTTTTTGGTTGCTCATTGGGTGATTCTGTTCCTTTCCCTCAGGCACCTGAAGTTGTATCCTGCATTTCTGCCTGGTTCCTGACAGTGGCTTCTCCTGTCACCTTCGTTCAGTTTATTCTCCCTTCCCCCCTCGCGTGTTTGTCCCGAGTCTCACGTTTGCATGTGTTTAGGTTTTGGTTTTTGGGGTTTTTTTTCCTTTTCTTTCACTTTGTACCCACAGCAAGTCCTGCAGTCTCTTTTCCATATTCCAAAGGGGAAAAAATGAATAAAACTCCTTGCCTTTACTGCCCTTGTTCTGGTGGCAAGGTGTGCACTTCCCCTCTCTCCCCAAGCACACGTGGATGCTTGCACGCCTTGAGACAGCCTCTGGCTTTCATGTGCCTTAGCTACGCTGCATGTGGCTGCTTCCCCTGGTGACAGCTTGTGTACATCAGGCAAGGATGAGTTCTTGTGACTTGCTGAGGAGAGAAAATAGGAGTTACACAGTATTTCTGTGGAAGAGAGGATGGAAAATGGCAGACGTGCATCATTTGTTACACCTGTCTTTACCACAAAGACACTGAAATATCTTTGTGCCCCATTTATCCACAAAAATTATCCCTATTGTTGCATTTTCTGTCTCTCTCCCAACAAAAAAATATTACCCTTTCCTTTCTGTGAAGATAAATCCTGGATGTGAGAGTTTTCTTTCTCACTGACAAAACAAAAGTAGTTTCTTTCCTTGGGACAGCACATTGCCAATACAGATTCTTTTTATCTCCCATAGGAGATTTGTTCCAACACCCCTTTCCTCTACCAAACTGTACATGTTCTACCTTGTCCATAAGTATCTGTAAGTGCTTCCAGATGCTTTCCCTGACGTGTAGCTGCAGCCTTTTCTCCCTGGTCCCTTTGTGCACTGTCCTCTCTCTCTCACTCTTCCCGGTGGCCCCCATGCTCGCTGATCTGCTCTCACCTCCTCAGGTGATGTCTTGAATCCCCCCATTCCTTACAGGTGAGCTCCTCCGGGGCTGCAGCCCGGGACGGCCGCCTGAAGGTGGGAATGAGGATCCTGGAGGTGAATCACCAGAGTTTGCTGGGAATGACACACACAGAAGCAGTGCAGATCCTCCGGAGCGTGGGCGATGCTCTCCTCGTGCTGGTGTGTGATGGCTTTGATCCCAAGGCTGCAGCTGCCATTGAGGTGAGAGCTGAAGCACTGGGTGACCTTGTAGTGACCAGTACCACAAGGATCCCACCTCCTTCTTCATAAAGGATTGATGGATTTTTCTGGCCTTTTGCTGTAGACTTCTTTGGTTTTTTGAGGTCCCAGATTTCAAAGTGTAATCTCCTGCTGGATGAACTGGAGGTGGTTGCCACTTCATAACAGCAGTGATCTCTAAAGACTGTCTCTCTTCTGCTGATTACAGAACTGTTTCACCCTATCACTGCACTGGTTAGAAATGTAGTTTTCAAACTTATTTTTTCCAGGCTATTTTTACCTATTTTTGTCTTGTGCCAATGTTATATTTAAAGTAAATTGTCTGTTTATTGGTGTTTGCTTTCCCCACGGGGAAGCACTTACCCATAGCAATCCTGTGTTTTCTCACCTTTTTTTTTCAAAGCTTAGCAAACAAGTTTTTTTATTCTCCACTAGAATATGTACCCAATCCCTGGTCACCTTATCCCCTTCTGTACCTGTTGCAATTTAAATTAATCTTTCTTAGACCTCAAATTCCTTGAGTCATTGACAGCTGAAATAAGGTTTCAAGTAGTGAAAGAGTTCTGACTTGCCTGGAAAGTACTTGGTACTCTGGGGTACTCTCGGGAGCTCAGGACATGGGATTTTTTGTATGGCACACTTTGGGCTTCTGCTATGTTTTATTGCCTTTTTGCTTTGCAGATGTCCCCAGGAATTATTGCAAACCCTTTTGCTGCTGGTATCGGGCGCAAGAATAGCCTGGAGAGTGTCTCTTCTATCGACCGGGACTTAAGCCCCGAAGAACTGGAGCTCCTGCAGAAGGTGGGTGTTCTGGCTACCCCTGGGAGGATGTTATGGAGTGGAAAAGGTTCCTGAAAGTCTCTAGTGTCTCCCTTGGTGCATGAAATCTGCAACATAATGGGTAGTGGAGTTCCTTTTTATGGGGTCAGCAGGTCCCAGCACCTTCATCAGGATTGCGCTAGGATGAGACTCGGAAAGCTCCATGAGGTTAGAGATGCTCTGAGTGGGGAGAGAGCACGGGGTGAAGTGGCTCTAACTTTGGTCTCTCCTAGGAGATGGAAATGGTGAGAGAAGCAACTCAGTGGGAGAGAGAAGAAATGGAGAAAGTGGTGAGAGATTTTTCATGTAGCAGAGTCTGTTCTTGGCAGCAGTTCTGCCAGGAAAATCCCGCAGGTTGTTGGTGCCATGGGGGGCTTTGGGCCTTTTCTCGTCAGAGGCCACAGCTCAGCTGCTCTCGCTGCTTTTTGGCTTTGCCACACCTTCCTGTGTGCCTCTCTGGGGTGCTCTTCTGGTATCTACAGAGTTCTTCTTTGTTACCTGCTGGTGCTCACTGGCCAAGCTGCAGCTTTGAGAAAAACAGCCTTTTAGCTTGGAAGTCCCACAGTGAACAGTTCTCTGTACACAGCACTCCATGACCTGACAAAGCTTTCATGAGCAAAGACGAGAACACTCAGCTCAAAGTCACCCTGAACTGAAGAGTTGGTGCTGTTATCAGTCACGAGTCTGTGCTCCTCAGTTTCCCTGATCATTTTTCTGATTCATTATAGGGTTTTGTGTTTCTGCTCACTCTTTCAGCCTTTCACAGAAGTCAAGCCCCTTGAGGACTTGGCTTTTCTAGTTATCCCTCTTAAAACTGAAGTTTATTCAGTCAAGTACTTTTGGAAGATGAGGGTAAATGGGATTCTTCAGTGTTGTCAGTTAGGAACCTGCTCTCTTGGCAGATAAGGATGTGTACCTTTGGCAGGCCTTTCTTCAGGTTTTAATTTAGATACACCTAATATTTCTCTAGGTTCTTACTCGTAATTACTCAGGTGTTTTTTACATTTGCTACCCCACAGGAGTGTAGTTATGTTGGCAATTCTGGCTGGTTGATCTTTATAATTTAGTTAATACTTGAGATTTTGCTAGTTTTGGAAAAGAAGGTCAAGGTTTTGAATAGGCAGTGGCACAGACTGGAAGAGGAGAGAGCACTGAACAAGAAAATGGCTGTATGACCTTTCAGGCTTGTGATGTGTGTACTCATTATATATACACATAAATATTTCATATTTATATAGTTCTACTCTGCCTCTGTCAGTGACTGCAATGGGCTCTTCAGGGTGTGATTTTGCAAAAGACTGGGGTAGGGGGACAAAAGGTGTTGCAGTGTGTTGCAGGCTCCCTTTGGGAGCTGTGCTTTGTCTTTGCTGCCCTACAGCTTAGATTGATGTCAGCATGTGCAGGAATAGGACAAGGGATTTCTGTCCTAAGTATCTGCAAGGTGTTCTGATGGTGTTTGAGATCTATACTTAGATGGGAATTCTTCCAGTGGAATGACCTTATAGAATAATCTTCACCCTGGTCTAGTGGAAGGTGTCCATGCTCATGGCAGGGGGGTTGGAACTGGATGAGTTTTAAGGTCCATTCCAGCTCAGACCATTTTATGAGTCTATAATTTCTTACACCTCTGGATAAACCAAGAGTAAGTCTGGCCCCAAAACCATGCTGCTCTGTCTGACCAGGTTGCATTAGTTCAGTCTTAGGTAGGTAAAGGCTTTTCCAAAGTTTATACTGGGATTACTTAAAAATACCCCAGAGATTTTGTCAAAAAGACCCAGCCAAAAAACCTTTATGTTTGGAGATGTAGCCTTGGCCATATCTCATTTTTAAGTGCTTATGGTACTATGATAGCTTTTTATGGAAAACTTGAAAATTTATTAAAGTGGTTAAATTAAAATAAAAAAACCTAAGCCATAACTAGTCACTCAGCCATCAGTAAAAAGCAAAACAGTGGCATCTTATAACAATTATCATTATTCCTCCTGGAGGCTGAACAGTACAGTAATTGCAGTTCATCTTCCTTGGATGCTTTACTTCTGGTAGATTTTAAAGCAATATTCTGAGGTTGCAGTGATGTGTATTTAAGGACTTCTAAGGTCTACATTCCCATATACTGAAATAATCCTTTAAGACAAGTAACATCCTGTTACCTCCTTCCTGCAGCCTGGAAGCAAGCCCATAGCTGGGGCCTGTGGGGTTAGTCACTGGTCACTATTCCCGTGCTGCGTGGGGGACTGGGAGCTGACCAGTGGGTTTTGAGCCCTGCCTATGCTTACACAGTTTCTATCTCTCTAGTTTTTGGCTGTGGTGCTACCAACAAGCATGTGATTTTATTTTTTCAAGTCTTTTTCCTTAGTGACAACTAGACCTGTGCTCTGTGGTTTTGTTTTTCCCTTCCAGCCTCTCCAGTTTGTGCTCTGTCAGGATGTCTCTTCTAGCAATAAGCGACCTTCTCCTTTCCCTGGGTGATGGCATAGCTTGTGCTTGGGGGGAAGGGGGTGGAGGGGCTTTAGCTCCCTTTGCTTTTCCCCAGGATTGACCCTGCTGAGGATCTCAGAGACATCTGCTCCCTTCCCCTCATCGCTGACACCCCCACGTCCTACGGGGTGTCTGTTCCCTCCCTTCAGCATTCCAGCTCCTCTTTCCCTGAGCCCAGCGTATGTGCTGGGTTTCTACTCACCCTCTCCTGGCACCAGAGCTGTTCCTGCTCCTCTGTCCCCCCTCTGAAGTGACTCCCCAGCATGGTGCTGACCTGTTTCCCTCTCTCTTTGCCTGCGCTGCTTGGATGCTGCTCTGACTCTGTCCTGTCTCGTGGAAGGAGTGGATGCGTAGGGAGCGGGAGGCAGCCACGCAGCAACTTGAGGAGGAGGCGGAGGTGAGGAGCACGGTGGGAGGGCTGGAGGCTCACAGAAAAGGGCTGCAACTGGACTTGAAGGCCAGGGAAATCTCCACAAGTGCTTGTTCCCTATGACTTCTGTTCTCCACTCCCCCCCCCAAAAAAAAAAAAAGATTTAATTTTGGGGTATGAGAGAAGATATCAGAAATTAAGAAATCTGTAATGTGATTGAGGAAGGAATGGTGAAAAACAATGGCTAGAATTAGAAAGGCAGACAAATGCAAATGAGAAGCAAAATCAGACAAAACTAAACGAGTGAGTTAAGGTTGAGAAAAGATTCTGTGAAGGAATTGTAGATTTGCACTCTCAAATGTCTCCAGATCCAGACTGGAAGCCTTTCTGGATGCTCTTTGGAGAAAACTGGTGTGTATGTCCCATTTTCCCCTCCCCTGTAAGGGAGTGGACGTGTGCATGTGGGGGCAGGAGGAATGGTGGCGATCTGGGCACCACTGGGTGACCATGGACCCAGAGTGACATGTTCTCTGTGGTGTTCTCAAGCCTGGCCTCTGTCATGGGTCCCCATGGTTGTGTTTGGAACAGTTCCAGGTTCATTTCGGGGCAATGGGAACTTTCTGCAGAGCGTGGAGATAAGACCTCAGCTATTACTAGGGGTGGTTTCCTTTTAATTGCTCTTTCTAGGTGATTTAGTTGACTTCTGGCCTGATCTCTTCCTGGTGTTTGTGTTTTTTTTGCTCCCCTCCTTGCTCCTCTCCAGAATGCCACCAGTGAACCTTTGAGGCTGGACTATCGGACCCTGGCTGCTTTGCCCAGCAGTGGCTTACAGAGAGGCAATCGCACTGTAAGTGAGGGGCTGCTGAGATGTGGGTCCCTACCTGGGGGAAGCCATGGCTGTTCTCTTACCTGCCCTCTCCTGTGCCCTGGTGTGAGAGGGGACTGTACTCCTTGCAGAGGAGAAGTGGCAAGCAGGACTGTGGTAGGCTTTGACACAGCCTGAAACAGGAGGTAGCCACAAAAGAAAGATGCAAATAAGAAAATGGGGAGAGCAAAGAGCAAGGTTGCTTTCCATTTTGGAAAGGGAAGGAGCATGTGTAACTGCTGAGGCACGAAAGGAAGTGTCTCAAACAAGGCAGGAAGAGCAACCCAGCAGGAGAGGAGGACACCTGTGAATGGGGAGGGTCAGGGGTTTTGTCATGGAAGTAACTACTGAAAACTGCAGAGGAGGGAGGGGAATATTCTTCCTGACACAGAAGGTGACAATGTTGTGTGCACAGTTTAAATTCATTGTGGGATGGTGTTTGGAAAGGAGGAGGGATGCAGAGTGCTGATACCAAAAGCGTTGGAAGAAAGTCAGGACCCATCCTGACTGCAGAAGGCAGCGTGGCAGTGATTGCCACAGCCCTGAAACAGCCCTGGCCACTCCTGCCCCTGTGACCTGCATTTCAGTCCCTGATGTGTAGTGGCAACTCAGCCAAGAGGAGATCCAGATTTCACAAACTTCATGGTTTGCAGTGTCATCTGTCTCTCCTGTCTTGTTTTAAATCTCATCTCCTCATCTTTGCTTCCTTTGGTCATGTTTTATCTTCCCTTGATCGTACCTGTTCCACCGGGTTTCTGCCTGCTCCTTCACACACATCCTCAGTCTTTACCTCCATTCCTTTCCTGCTGTTGAGGAGAGGACCTCCCTGTGCTGTCACCATCAGGGTCTGCATTCCCATTCTGTTGTTTCAGGATCATCTCTTTTACCTTTTCTGTCTCCATCTCATTCCACCCAGACAGATCTCCTTTCCTGTTCATCTCTCCTCTTGCTGACCTCAGGCCCTCTGGCTTTTCTGCTTCCACACTGATGAGAGCCCTGCTTTGTCTCCAGCTTTGTCCCATTTTGTTCCTCCCCGTACTCTCCCCAGGTTTTGGGTTTTCTCTCCTCACTGTTCACACAGAAGAGCATTATCAGGAAAAGGTTTAACGTATTTTTAGCATCTCTTAGTGTAACACAGTAGCTGGAAACAGGGGGAGAGCCAGCCCCACGCAGGCAGCTGCCTCGTTGCTGGGTGGCTGTAGTGTCATCCAGAGCAGAGCAGCATTTGGGACCTGGTGCCCTACAGCCCCTGCCCGCCCAGGAGCGCCTGGCGCTGGAATGTGGGGCTGAGCACGCGGGATGCCGGGGCGTAGGGGCGGCATCTATAAATGTCCCCTTGCAGGGGAAGGGCCAATTGGTGCCTGTGTTTGTCTTTTTCCAGCTGTCATTTGGCCAGCTCTGGCTTTGCTCTGAAAAAAATATGTCTGCCTAGATCATGAGTGCAGGGAGATGTGGGCTTCAAGGGTCCTGGTGTTCCTTCAGGAGCTGCTGCCAGCCTGTTTGGTGGCCTCCTGGAAGACTCAGACGTGGCTCAGTCTGGCCAGCACAAAAGCACGTGGTTCAATTAACAGGTATCTATCTCCAGACAGTCTGGCTGGATTGACATGACTGCTATTGCCCAGTCCCTATAGTATTTTTCTCTTTCTTCCTGTCTCTAAGCCAACTTTCTCACCACGGACATTGTCCTCTAAACAGTGTCTCCCTGTCTTTTGTTGCCATGTAGATCCCTGCAAGGGAGTTGCAGGCGCTGCTCTTCTTCATCCTGTTGGACAGGAGGAGGTGCAGACCTCTGTTGTGGCTGCTGTAGATTGCAGATGGACTTTGTGGTGAAGAATCCCCCAAGAACTGCCCCTAAAGAAGGGGCAGATGGGTGTCTATATTGGATTAATCTGTATTGCTGTGTATCGGCCCTTTTGTGAGCAAGCTTTAACAAAAGGCTTCTGAGATGCAAACCTGTTTTCTTTGTGTGCTTTTAAAACCCCAACTGAGAAGTTCCAGTTGAAAGCTGCCTGAGAATGCTGGTCTCAGTGATGTCCTCTGGCTGTGCCAGCTTCTCAGGAACTTGATGTCTGCAGAGCACCCAGTGCAGAGCACCCTGATGTCTGGATTCTGCCATCACAGTAATGAAAGAGCTGTTATAGTCTCTGTCTTCTGCATAGTACAGGCTTGAAAACCATACCCATGAATGACTGCATCTAGCCACAACAAATCACTTTAAATCTGTTTTTGTTTTCTGGACTATAAGAAGTGGAGAAGACTTTCTACATCTCTCAGTGTCACCATGGTTAGTTAATTAACAATCTCTACTTTCTAGTCCAAATCTTCAATTTCTAGCCATTGCTTCTTTCTCTGTATCTGTTCATTAGATTTAAAATTGGATTTATTTCAGTGTCTGGGTTGAATGGATCAGAACTGCAAATGTGTTTCTTCTATATTTGCCTTGGAGGATTCAGGGTAAAACATGACTGTCCCATCGACCAGACTGAGGAGTGACAGAGGCAGGGCTGGGAAAAGCACACTGCATTGCCAAAATCCTTGCTTACCCAAAATAGAAATGGGTGCTTGTCTGGTAAAAATAGCCTCTGCTGTGGAGTGGAGGGAGCGAGGCGTCCTGTGCTGGAATACCCTGATGCAGCAGAAGCTCTGAGGTTAAACTGAGGGGTGGATGAGGCGCAGTTCCAGTTGTGTCCATGAACAGAGCAGGGATTGAGGCTCTCCATTGACTATCAGGCTTTGTGCAGCCCTGGTGGGAAGCTCATCTCCACAGTGCCCTGAAGTGGTGCTGGCTTCTTCCCTTTTTGTGAAGCAGAGCAGGCCTTGGTGGTGGGATGAAGCTGGGACCTGGGTTGGTGGTTGTTTTCTGCTTGGCCAGGGGAAGCGGCAGTGGTGTTGGAGGGGTCTGGCTGTGGGACCAACAAGCCCACTTTGCCGTGGTGGGTTGCTGGCAGTGTTTTCATTACAGCATCCCCACTGAACAAATAGTGTTCCTGAAAGTCCTTTTCACCTGGCATAACTTCACATCCACGAGAGCTCCAGCTAGTGCAGTTTGTGGCACTCTGGGAACAGAAGGTTGGAGTTTGGGGGTTTTTGTTTGAGGATTTTTGTAGGGTTGTTTTACATTGGAAAGTCCCATAGCTACAACGGCAAAATTCCTCAGGGTAGCACAGGCTTTGCTGCCTGAGGAAATCTGATATGAGCCAGTGCTCTGCCAGCCACTGTTTTAGGTTGGGTCGGGGTTGAGGGGTTAGGGGAGGGCCTCAGAAATTCCTGAGCCTCTCAGCTGCCATTGTCCTCATCAGCCCACCCAGCCCTTGAGGGCTATTTCTGTGAAAGCTGCCATGACACAGGAACTGTAGAATGTGCTCTGAGCAGAAGTGATCTTTGTGCTCCTCAGCAGGCACTTGGATAGAAGGAGATTTGATCATTCCTCTCTGATTATCTCTGCTTCCCTGAAGAAGGCTTTGGCTGGGGTAACAAACTCTCTTTTATAGAATCAAAAGAGGAAAGGTCAGTGCTTCATCTTGGGTGGGTAGGGTTGAGCCTAGGCAGGACTGGAGCTCTGTTTCAGTCCTGAGTTCAGTAACAGTGCCCAGAGGGATCTGTGCTCTGTTAGCTCTTATTTAGCTCTCTGTTACTTGTTGATGTGTATTTGGGTGAAGTGGGGCCCATGTTTGCCCCTGTGTGATGGAAATGCATGGGGTGGGCAGCACGGGGATGACTGTATAGGAATGCAGTGGGGTGAGAGGTGTTACTCTGCGTGACAGTGCTGGAACTACCTGTAAGTATGCTGGAGTGAGACAGTTGATGTTTGGCCATGGGATGGTGGAGTTGAGCTGAGGATGAGCTGCAGCAAGGTGGGAGAGGGTGAGTGCTTGTGCAGGTTTTGGCAGTCAGTTTTGCTGGAGAGCGGCGGTGTTACTGGTGAGCTGCTGGAGTGCGGGCTGGAACGTGTATGAGAGCAGGGAGCGTGCTGTGCCTGTCACCTACTTGGTGTCTGTATTGCAAGGTCCTCTCTTGGAAGTAGCATTTGGGATCACAAGGTTGATGGTAGAGTAGAAGGGAGAAAGGAGATAGATGGTCGTGTGGGCATTAGTACTGGAATTCATCTCTCCCCTGTCCCTCAGCATCAGCCGCTGCTCTGTATTTTCTCCCTCCTCTCCTTTACTCTGTTCTCCTTATTTCTTTCTGCTCCTTTTCTCTCCCTCTCAGCTTGCTCAGTATAATAAGGCCAGCTCCAGAGAGGAGGGTGACTGCACTATGCTGTCCCTGCCAGTGGCACAGGACAGCGGGGATTCATACCCAGAGACAGCTGGAAGCGTGGCTGCCCCTCCTCCGGACCCTGCATCGCCCGACAAGTGCACGAGCGGGGCAGAGAAGCCCCAGCTAGACAAGCAGGATCCCACGGGGGGCCCCTTGTCCCAGGACCAGATGCCAGAGACGCCAGAGCAAGAGTGTATGATCGACTCTCAGCCGATCCTCTTCAGCGAGAACCCCTTTGTGGTGGCTAACCGCAGGGGGAGAGCGGCAGGCAAGGCTTGCCTGGGGGGCCCGCCCCTGGGCTATGGCCGGGGGGGAGTGCTGAAGACCAACCTGTACTCCAAGGCAAGCGGTCCCACAGCATGCTGTGTGTGTGGCGTGTGGTCACCCAGTTCAGGCCACCCGCGTCCTACTAAACCCTGCGCATGCCCTGGGCCCCCCGTGCCAGGCAGCTCAAAGCCTGTGCGGGGCTGGGCCCACCTAACACGTGTGCTTCTCCAGTGCTGTGAGCAGAGGCCACCAGTTGCTGATGGCCCATGAATTGTCTGCCAGCTCCTCCTGTTATTGCCCAGTGTGTGTCTGTGAGGACAGGCAGTGACGTCGGGTGACTTCTCACACACTCTTCTGGGGGGCATTCAGAAGAGTGTGGCCAGCAGGTCGAGGGAGGTTCTTCTCCCCCTTTACTCTGCCCTGGTGAGGCCACATTTGGAGTGCTGTGTCCAGTTCTGGGCCCCCCAGTTCTAGAGAGATAGGGATCTTCTGGAGAGAGTCCAGCAGAGGCTACAAAGATGATTAAGGGGCTGGAGCATCTCCCATGTGAGGAAAGACTGAGCTGGGACTGTTCAGCCTGGAGGAGAGCAGACTGAGAGGGGACCTGATCAATGTCTATAAATATATAAAGGGTGGGTGGCAAGAGGATGAGGCCAGACTCTTTTCAGGGATAGCCAGTGACAGGACAAGGGGCAATGGGCACAAACTGGAGCACAGGAGGTTCCACTGAAACATGAGGAAAAACAGCTTCACTGTGAGGGTGCCGGGGCCCTGGGCCAGGCTGCCCAGAGAGGGTGTGGAGTCTCCATCTCTGGAGATGTTCAAACCCACCTGGATGCAATCCTGTACAACTTGCTCAAGGTGGACCTGCTTGGGCAGGGGGCTTGGACTGGATGATCTCCTGAGGTCCCTTCCAGCCCCACCAGTCTGTGGTTCTGTGTAGTGCCTCTCTGGGTGGGCAGAGTCCGGCTGGGAGCGGGGGCGTTCCCTGTCTGCTGGGGCTGTGGGTGAGGAGATGGCAGGGCTTGTAGGAGAATGGTGGTGGTGTCACGGGTCTGTATCTGGGTCTGGACAGACAAAGCTGTTTTTAGACTTCTGCAAACAAAGAGGCAGTGCAGCTGACACAGTTAATCCACAGCCCAGAAGCTTGCTCTTCCTTGGAGTGACACATTTCACTGGATCTAGACTTTTGGATTTCAAGGCAGAACTTTGCTTTCTGCTCTGGGAAATCTATTTAACTTTGTCACTGTTGCACAGGAAACCTGTGGCAGAGCAAGGACAAGACCTAAAGACTCTGTGTTCCAGATTAGCACCACACCTCTCTCCCTTTTTGCTTTCTCAGCCTTTTGGGAGGTCTGAGAAGCAAAAGAAGCAAAATGGCTGCAGACAAACACAGAAGAAAAAACAAACAAACAAAACAAGACCCAGTTGTAGTTCTCTTGGGTGTTTCTAGCCTGGTTCCTCGGTGAGATTGTTTAGGCAGATGGGCACAGAGCAAGGCTTGTAGTTGAATCTCTGTAACCTCTCAGTGTATTAAAAGTCAAAGGCTGTGGTTTGGGCTTCACAGACATGCAGCTTTAGAGTTCAAAAGATAAAATAACCAGTGGTCACAAAGCACTGACCCTTTTTGAAGGCAGACAGATGATCTGTCAGCAGCCTGGAGGTGGGTGTCACAGTTAGCTGGAGCCAATGTAGCTCCGTGTTGCTGTCAGAAGGGATCAGTTTTCCCTCTGGGCACGTTTTCCTCCTGTGTGCTGACACCAGGACTGGAGCAGTCGTGTCAGCTGGGTTAGGGAGCTGGAGCCCCTGAACAACAGTGTGGTAGAACAGCTCCTTCCTTGGAATTGGTGAGCTGCATGTGCTGGCACCTGGTAAGACTTGGATAGCAGTAGCCAGAAGCAGGGTGAGGAAGAACCCTCTTTGCAGTGGAGGTGTGGAAGTAGATCAGTTGCTGTTGCCACGTTCTCTGTCATTACAGTGCTAACTAACAAGGATCAGATGTTCTCTCTGCTCCAATATAAACCTCAGATCACATCTCCTGGCTTGGTCAGTAGAAATTCCACTGCCCAAGGCTGACTTGAGTCCAATTAACACGATTCACTAATGCATGGGCATGGTGTTAATGATTGTGGAACCCTAGGTTGGCTTAAACAGTTTTCTAGATCCCAAATGACCAGTTTCCATATTCAGGCATATAAAAATACTTTTCAAATCCTGCTCCCTAAGCCTAATCCTGTGGACAGGCTGCAGGGACCTGCTAGGACTCTGCTTGCTTGTTGGAGCTGCTGGGGCCGGCTGTAGGCTGGCTCAGCCCCAGCGTTGGTGGGAAGAGGTTCCTGTGGAAGGGCTGAGAGCCCTGTTCCTGTGCTCTGGGATACTCATACCAGCAGGCCAACAGCAATGGAGGAGTCTTGTCTCCTTTCAGCTGGGAGTGGCTTTTTTTGCTCAGTGTCTATACAACGAGAGGTTGGCCCAGGCTGTGGCCCAGGCTGTTGAGGGCTAAAGGATTCCTGGGGTTGTTTTACAAGGCAGAAGGCTTCCACCTGGCTCAGTTGGCCTTGCAGGTGGTTTGGATGTGATCTCAGTTCCAGTGTTGAACATCATTCCCTGACTGTTTCTAGTGCTTTTTGCCAGTTTCTGCCACGTGACAGCTGCTGTTGTGCCCAACGCTGACTCTGCTCTCTCGCAGTGAGGTGGCCCACAGTTGGCCTTGGGCTGGGTGCCAGTGGTCTCCTTTGCCTCCTGGTCTCACTGCTAAGGGAGAGGCAGGGAAGGTGCTGCTGTACAGTAACTATCTAGCTTTGTCTTCTCTCTTTCAGGCTCCTGCAGGCGAGTCTGGGACAGGAAATTCCAGGCGTGAAGCCCCCTATTCTCCCAGTAACCAGCAGGTGAGACTGTCCCAGGACAGGCAGCACAGGGCAAGGCAGGGAGGCTTCCAGGGCAAGATGGCACCAGGGCTGAAGGACAGAGGAAGCTGAGTGTAATTTCCATCCCTGAGAGTGGTACCTTGGAGGTGGAGAGGTATCCATCACAGGAGGCAACTAGAGAACCAGGGGAAGAACTCTGCTCTTTCAAAGAGTCCCAGAGACTCAGGAGTATGATTAGCTACTCCCAAACTCAGTGGAAGGGTCTTGCTCTGAGGAGTAACTTACTCAGCAAGGTAATGAGCAGGGCAGTACCTAGAGTGACTACAAAGTGGTAGTTGTCTTATTGAGAAGGGCCTCACCATTGCCTTATACACAGACTTTAATCCTGGCAGTTGGTGTGTCAGAAGAAATAGAGAAGTCGGGATTTGGGGAATCATCTTGGGTCTGTAAATCAGTGCTGCTCAGTCTCCCTTGCCAGCAGCTCTCATCAGCTCTCTGGAAGAAAATTGAGGGGTCCTGCAGCAGAGAATTATAGGTTAGCCTGCCCCTAGGGGATGATTTTCTAAAACTCTTTGGTTAGAGGCCAACTTTCACTCTGAACTGGGAAGTTTCTTTATTCCTTGTAACTTTTTTTTTTTTAAAGAATTACCTATTCTCACTATCTGTTCTCATTTCTCATATCAGCTCTGATATTTTCTTTTAAATCTTGCAAAGTCTTTGATTGCACTTTCCATCCTGTGGTGGCAGGTTTCACAAGCTAATTGAGCCTTATGAAGTTAAATACTCTGACATGGATTTATGAAATTTTTTTCTTCTCAGTCATTACATGTTATTGTGGTTTTTTAGTATTAGGAGGCTGGAATGAACAGAAAATTGTACTTTGCACTCTATCCTTAGTCATTTTGTCTCTGCTGCGTTCCTTTTGAGTGCAACTGGTCTCCAGCTGTTTGGTGCCATTGGCTCTGGCCCTCACCTGATCTTTAGCCAAGTCATCTCAGTTCTCTGAGCTGGTCCAAAGCTGTCTCTTTTTTGCTGGGTTAGTTCCACTTAGTCAGATGAATTCCACCACCTTGGGCTGAAGTGACAATTAACACTGACTCAGGAGAAGGGTCAGGACCACCTGGCTGGGAGCAGCAAACAGGACAGTGGAGCTGTGGTGAGCAACAGTTCAGTCCCTCTTCTCTGGCTTCCTTGGCCTATCCTGCATCTCCCTCAGTTCTTAGATCCTTTGAAATCCAGTGACCTCCAGGGACACAATAAGATGAGAAGAAGATACTGTTCATTGTATTCATACTGTTTCAATGCTTTCTGTTCCATCTGCATGTTCACTTACTTGCTTTTCTGACAGCAGTTCTGTGCTGATTGGAGGTTTGCTTTGGGCTGTTTCTAAGTTTTTCTTTTGCCACAAGTGCAAATTTTCTTTGAGATTGAGTCCTTTCTATCTAGAAGGAGTGGGGAGGGGATAATACTCCTCATTCTATGATAGGAAGAGATCTAAGTGTTAATTTGCTCTGTCTTCAAAGATCCTCAGCTCTCAGTTGACAAAGAAGCCCATATCCCAAAGGGTGGCCACAGAGGGACTCATGGAGTGATTTAGGGTGGAAGGTCTGGTCCATAACCACACTCAGAGCAGGTCCAATTAGATCAGGTTACTCAAGGACATGACTGTTAAATTTTTAACACCTCTAGAGATGGAAAGTCTGCATCTTTCTAGATGCTGGCTCCAATATTTGACTACTCTCCTGATTTTTTTCTCTTTTTTAAGAAACTTGTACTGGAATGGCATGTGCCTTGTTCCAATGTTTTTGCTTATCAGTGTTTGGGCATTGGAAGCTCATGGCCAATGTCCTTACCACTAGCAGCCCTCTGGCTATAATGCCATCTGCTGTTCTAATGCAGGATGGGCTTTTCTTTGTGTTTAGAGTCTAAGGGTTTGTCATGATGCAGCTCCTGAGGCAACAGCCACTGCTTTGTCTTCTCACAGCAGTCACTGCTCTGACAGTGGAAGCTTTCCAGGTGAAACTGTTCACTTTCTCCTCCACGGGCTCTGAGAAGAATAAACAAGGTCTCCCTAATGCATTCTGTGGAGTTAAGAGAACTCCAGGAGCATTTTTGCATTTGCCTTTCCAGTTGTAGGTTGGATGTCTCAAATTCCCTGTTAGGCAGCTCTTGCTGTAATTTGTAGTCTGTTCTATCACTTCAGGTTTTCTGTATCATGAATTCTCTGTAGCTTGAGCAATGTATTCAATAATCTGTACAGCTTTTTTCTTGGTTTTATCTCTCTGTTAAGAAATGCCTATGCCATGAGAGATTCTGTTAATTTCTTAAGGCATTTATAGCCAATTTAATTACTTTGTCCTTTATTTCAGCCTTTCAAGGTCTTCAGCAGGTTTGCTGGCTGCTTTCATTCCTGAGATCCAGTCTGTATGTCATTTTGATAGCATTTTTTCCTTACCTGGTCTGTGGCTGTTATGAGTTAGGGGCTCTGGCAGTTGTTCTTGCAGATGCCTCGGTGTCACAATGCTGAGGCGTTAGTCTTGCTAATGACATTGTGAACCCTGTGTTCTGTGCCTGAACTTTCTGTCACATTTGTGTTCTGTGCCTGAACTTTCTGTCACATTTGTGTTCTGTACCTGAACTTTCTGTCACATTTGTGTGATTTAGTACTTGATGGATCGGAGCAGCAGTCTCCTGCATGGCAGGTAAGGCTGTATCTGGTAGATTTAGTTTTCTCTGGACAGCAAATGTTGCACAGAATAGAACAGGTCCAGCAGACAATACTGAAGGACACAGCAATCTTTAGCCTTCTGGCTTCTCTATTTTCTGAGGGTTCAAGGAACTTGACCTTCAAGTTGTTGCTCCAGAGTAGAAGTTCCAAGAACTGCATCTCTAATGCTCTGCTGCCATCCATTTTTAATGTAAATCCTTTGGTTTTGACATCTTGTGGTCCAGACAGAATTTACAGGCTTATTTCAGAGCTCTCAGAAGAATGACTGAGGGAAGCCCTGAGGCTGGTGCCATGGTGGTCTTGCCTGGCCTTGAGTTCTGCAAGCTTCTGGTGGGGGAAGAAGCAGGCGGGGGGAGGAAGGAGGTGTTTGTGACGGGTCTGTGTGCGAGTGCCAGGGAGGGCGGAGGGGCTTTCTCCGTGGCAGACAGCGAGGAGCTGCGTGGGGACACCGACAGCTCTGGGCAGTGTCTGTGCTGGGAAGGGTGCTTGTCTCGGCCTCTCACGCAGACAACCCAGCCTCTTCGTTTTCTCTCCCCTTTCTCTCCCCTGACGCTCCTCCCTGGCGTTGCCCCTCTCCAGGTGCCCGCAGCCCCTCGGCCTGCTCACCTCTCAGGCAGGGAGACCCGCTTTGTAAGTGCCTGCTGGTGTGCAGTGTGCGCTGCTGCTCCGTGCTGCTCTCGCCCGGCACCGCTGCTCTTCGCCGCTTCCCCCGCCTCCGCGTTCGTTCCCCGGCTCTCGGGCTCGGTGTGCACCGGGGGCTTGCTGTGGAGAGCAGCGCCCGGGGGGCAGGCCGAGGCACGAGAGGCTGTGCCCTGCTAGCCCCTGCTGAGATGGCATCTGTGAACGCTTCCTGGCAGAGAAGCTGTGGTGCTGGTGGCTTTGCTCAAGCTCAGTAGCAAGTGCAGAGGGCAGGGGAGGTAGACAAGGGCCAGGAGCAGCTGAGCCGGAGCAGAGAGGGGGAGGGAGGGTGGGGGTCAGCGCCCAGAGATGTGCAGAGAGAATTGTGGGTGCCCTCTCACAGAGCAGAGGAACTGGGAGAAGCTCTTGCAGGTAGGCTCTGGACTGCTCCCCACATGAAGAAGAAGGTGTGGCAGGGGTTAGTACAGGACTTAGGGGCTTTTACCTGTGCAGGGTGGGCAGTGGGGAAGGGGAGGGGTTGGGAGTTTTGTATTTCTTTTTGTATGGAGCAGGGTAAACTAAAGACTTCTTGTATGGACTCCAAATTTAAACCCATATTTCTGTTTCCAGGCTTCCATTAACTTCATTACATCACAGGATGACAGTAAATCAGTAAGTACATCTGCCATGTACCTTACTGAAGTGTCCCTACACGTTCTCCAGCGCATGGAGCTTGCCTCTTCCTTTTGTGTGTCCTCACTTCCAGCCCTGCAAGTCTCACTGTTGACTCTTATTCTGTCCTACACTATACCTCAAGTTTGTACAAATGCATTGAGTTTTAAATACTGTCAACTGGAAAACTTGATGCAAGTGTTTTTGCAGCTTTTATCCCTGTTTACCCTTGCAGCTTTCACTCATGTCAGTTTTTGATGGCTGACTCAATTTGGGCTTCTGCTCCCTTTGGTGTTGGATGTTTTGTTCACTACCACACAGCATCCGATAGTGATGACATCTGGGTCAAATCTCACTCTTGTCTCTGCTCTTTTGTCTGCATTTCTCAATGGAGCCCTAGCTGGTTCATTTTCATCCCCAGCTTTTGCCAATACCTGTTCCTGGCTGATGTTTCCCTACTGCATCTTCCATTCATGATGCTTACGTTCTCCAAGCTTTGACATACTCATGCCATACCCTCTGGCCATTGCAGCTGCTGCTTGTGTGGTAGATCGTTCCCTGGGTCCTGGCTTTCTCTGTAACCCATTGGCCCTGTTGTGACCCTGACTTGTCTGAGTCTCTCTGTCCAAAATACTGACACCAGAGGCGTTGGTTGGTGTTTGCTTCAGTAGCTCTCCCAGTCTGGTACCTGGTGTCAGCAGCACGGCTGAGAAACTGAGCTCGGGTGCCTGGATTTGTCTTATTCCCATGCATGGCAGAGACATCTTGCTGCCTAACTGCTCATTTCTCCTCTCTCTCTCTCTCTCCCCCTGGCTTTTCCTCTGCCTTGTCCCCTGTTCTGTGGTACTGACACGAGCAGACCAAGCCAGGCGTCATTCAGCCTCTTTCCCGAGTGCGACAAAACGCTGCCTCACATAACTCGGAGGACGGGGACAGCCCCAATCCCTTCCAGCAACCTGAGCTGTGCTTCAATGTCCAGAACTCTGTAAGTGGCCTGTGGTTCCTTCTTGCTCAGCTGTCTATCTGCCCTACATTGCTGTAATGCCAGTTTTCCTGCTGGGTGGCTGAATACCCTCCCAGGGGTGATTTTGTCTTGTTTATGCATCAGTCTGGAGGCCCTGGATCAGAACTCTTCACTCATACTCATCATCAAACAACATAATTTAGCTTCAGTCCAGGACAAATTAAAACCACAAACACCTGAAAATGAGTTAGTGCAGCTAGAGGGATGGAAGGAATGAAGCAACTAAAGTGCATTTGCTTTCTAGAAAGGAAGGTGGTGGTGTCATTTCCCCCCTGCTCACATTCATTTCTGTGATGCTGTGAGCAGGTCATCCCAACTCTTCTTCCTCCCTGAGTGTGATAGGAGTGGTCATGGGGAAGACAGGTGAGGAAGAGGCCAGAACAGGCAAGTGACAAGCAGTATGAGGGTCCTCTTGGACCTTATCAGACGTTTCTGAGTAAGTGGAATTCTGTGAAGGGAAGATTTGAGATCAGAGGCAGGTCTTCTCCACGTTATAGATCCCTGAATGGGTTACTACTTTGGTTTAGGAGACTGTGACCATGAGCCTTGAAGTATGTAGAAGCAAGCACTGGTTGTTTTATAAACAGAAGTACAATAGCCACTGCAAAAACCAAATGAGACTAATAGATCCCTGCCCGTGAAGAACACCCCTTTAGTCAGAAAGGACAGATAAGGCCAAGGCTTATCTTTAATTTTCTAATAAACTACATGTGGCTTATTGGTCCTAAGTAGGAGTCAGTCAACTGTATAGCTGTCCTATTCCAGCTCCAAAAGCCCATGGATTCAAGTAAGCACATGCTAGTTGAATTGGGTGGAAATCCCTAAGGACTGTGACAGCAAGATGGCCCCTTGGCCAAGAGATCAGTCACCAAATTCTGCTCAGGTCAGTAAGGATCTGTACCACCAGAAGCATCATTCCTCCACCATCCAGGAGATAAAGGGGCTGTGGCAGGTGAGCTGCTGTACATAGCACGTGTTCAGTACCCTGCTCGTGCTCCTGCCCAGGGCTGCAGGAGCTGTCCCTTGGACATTCCACTCACCAGGCTTTGCAGGCTGAGGGTTGTGCTGCATTTCCCCCATATTGGGGTTTTTTGTAACATCTGTGGTTATCTTTTCCTTCTGTCTTTGTCCCTGTAGCAAAAGCCACCTTCACCACCCTCTCCTGACGAGATCCCCATCAATGTCAAGCAAGCCTACAAGACCTTTGCAGCAGTGCCCTTGTCACACCCTCTGCTCGAGGCACAGGTAACCAGTGCTGGCTGGGGGGATGTTACACACACAGAGGCACAAACAAGCGTTGCAGGTGAGCAAGGGAAGTGTGAGAGCAGGAAGAGGTAGTGGTTTGTAGCCTCCAAAGAAGGTTGTTGTGAAGGAGGAACACATTGAAGTTCCCTAAAGTGACATTGTCTTATGTTAGTTCTGGCATTGTGTTGTGAACCAGCCTGGCTGTCCAGGACCGCTGCTGTCTATGTGGCATTGGTGACGCTTGGCTGGAGGGCAGGAGTGGTAGCAGGAAACTTTCATTTCAGAATGTGCCCATTTTTCTGTGTTCTTAGGAATTGCCTGGTCAGACAAGCACAGAGAATCCCAAAACTGCCCTGGAGGTGAGTTCTGATGGCTGGAGCTGTAAGTAGGCTGGGGACTCGCAGAGCTTTCAGCCTTTCAGGGCTGTGGATCACAGGGCACAGAAGGGTGGGCTGGGGAGGAGGAGTTGGGTGTGGAGCACGTGGCTGGAGTGGGCTGGTGTGGGGCTCACACTGGGGGCGATGTGGGGAGGGAGGTTTGGCTTGGTCACTCTGTGGACAGTGCTGGTGTGGCTCTCCCAGGTGGCCACACACAGCCCCAGTGGACTCCACAGCCCTGAGCAGAGATCCTTCCGTGAGAGGCAGAAATACTTCGAAATTGAGGTGAAGCAACAGCAGGTGGATAAGCCTCCCAAGCGTGTCTCCTTGGTAGGAGAGGATGACCTGAAGAAAATGAAAGAAGAGGAAGGTATGTGGAGATCTGTGCAAGGAAATTTGACCTATTAAATGGATCCTTTCTCTGTGGGAGGCACAAGAGAGCACACACACCAGAAATGCAGCACTTCCAAAAGCCCCTGGGTGGTTATTCATAAGGTCTGGTAACAGCTTGAAGCAAATGTGAAGGAGTTTTGTGGATACTCCAGTGTTACTGTGTGGACTGGTGGAAGTGCTGTGGTGTCAGTGTTTCTGTAAACAATACAATTGTTAAAAGCTACTACAAATGATGTTTCTTTGTAAGCTGCCCAGGCTGATAGGCAGCAACATGGGCTTGCCCATGGCATCCTTACAGAGTATCTGACAGCAGAGCAGGACAAGAGTAAGCTCATAAGACAGAAAGGAAGGTAAGAAAAAGAAGTCACAGCTTGTCATTTTAAGTTTCTCCAATGCATTGGGACCAAGGGAATCACAGGTGCAGCATAAGTTATCTGGGTACATCAGACTCTTACTGTGGGCTAAGAGAGAGATGTAGGAGACACAAAGGTCAAGATACAAAGTATGGAAGGAGAAGCTGTAGAGTCATGTCAGCTTGTTTTGAGATTTGCTATGTGGGGTAGATGAGGAGAAACATCACTTCTAATCAGGGTGTCTCTGATCCTAGAATTTACATCCCCAGGGGGGAAGAGAGATCCCATGGTGAAGATTGTCCAGACAGTAAATTTAGTTTTAGCTTATTTGAGATGAAACATCCCAATCAGATATCTCAAAGTGATAAGTTACATCCTCTGTATCTTTGCAGTTCTAGCACTTACACAAAGATTGCTGCTGCTTTAGGCTGTAAAACCTGTTCTGTGGAGTGTCCAGGAATGGAAGTTCAGTGAATAAGGAAGGAGGAACTAGGGAATGGTGTTGGGTTTTAGATCAGAAGCATTAGTGGAGTGGAGGAGAAATCAAGACACCCACAGAGAGGGTATGGACTTAAAACAGCACAGACTTGCAGGGCTGATGGGTGTAAGGACCTGCCCAGGGGCTGCATCCTGGTGGGGATTTAGCAGGTGCTGTGTGGTGTAAGATGCCTCTGTCTTATTTTCACAGCTCGGAAGCTGCAGCAGAAACGCACCCTTCTGCTGGAGGAGGAGGCAGAGGAGGATGAGGTGGTGAAACAGGTGCCTGAGATGAGCATGCAGTCCAGTGTGATCATTGAAGGAGTTGAGTACAAGGTTGAGAGGCTAAATGGAAGGAACATCCAGGCTTCAGCCACCCGGTAAGACAAGACTGGTATCCCAGTGCCACCCACGTGTGGCAGAGGTGTCCCAATGTCAGTCATTTTCAGGGAGGAGACTGGGCAGTGTTTCTTCTTCAGCATAGACATGGACAGGTTTTTTCAGCTCTTTCTTTTCAGAATAGCTCCTTCAGCTGTGCCCTTGGGCATGTCGAGATACTGATTTTTAGAGATAGCTAATTCCAGATAAGCCCTGATGCTGAACCTAGGTTTGGGTTTTTTTAGACTTTTGTTTCCTGGTCTCCCTGAACTTGTGCTCCAGGTTGCCTTGATGTTATTTTTCTAATTCTTTGGGCGTAGAAATGCAGAATGAGAAAAGGCTTCTCATAAGATAAAACTTCCAGTTGCTGGTTATTAATGCTTGAACGGAGGCGAGGCAGTGGAATAGACCAAATTTGTGTTTCTTGAAGTAATTTTTTGTCATGGTAGAACAGAAACTGAAATTTAAAGTAAACTTGAGCAGTAAAAATAAGGGCTCAGAGTCATGATAAACTTTCTCGCTGCCAGCTGAGGCACAGTAGCTGTGTGCATGTTCTTAACCTGTGGACAACAGGCTTGTGTGACCTCCTTTCATGACAGATCAAACTGAGCAGTATCTGCATGCACACAGCCTGAGTGCAGGTGGTAGTTCCAGCTCAGCTGATCTGAAGTTGCAGTAATTTTGTTATGAGCATAAAGCCTCAAACAGTCCTGCATGGAGTGGCCACACTGAGAATCACTGAGATTCTGAGAGATCATCAGGATTCATCCCTAGCCCAGAGAACAAGTCCTGTGAGGAGAGGCTGAGGGACCTGGGGTTGTTGAACTTGGAGAAAAGGAGGCTGAGGGGAGACCTTCTGGCTCTGTCCAAGTCCCTGCAAGGAGGGTGCAGAGAGGTGGGGGTGGGTCTGTTCAACCAAGGACCAAGGGACAGGACAGGAGGAAATGGGCTCCAGTTGTGCCCAGGGCAGCTGAGATGGGATGTGAGGAAGAATTTCTTCACCAAAAGGGTGGTGAAGCATTGGAACAGGCTGCCCAAGTAGGTGGTGGAGTCACCTTCTCCTGTGGTATTTAAAAGATGGGTAGATGTGGTGCTCAGGGACATGGTTTAGAGGAGGAATTGGCAGTGTTGGGTTTATGGTTGGACTCGGTGATCTTAAAGGTCTTTTCCAACCTCTGTGATTCCGTGAGCTGTGCGTTCACTTACAGCCCAGGAGGGTCACCCTTTGTTAACACCCATGCATATCTGACACCAGCAAAGGGAAAGGCTGGAGGCAGCCAGGCTGCCCATCGTGTACTGGCAGCTGTGAAGAGCCAGGCTAGAACTGTGCAAGAGCTTGTTGGCAAACATGGTGTGTTACGTTTGAAGAGCGTGTGTGTGTCGGTGATGGTTGACTTCCAAATGTTCTGATGTTCCAGAGTGTGAACATTTATGAAATCAATGAGGAAATGCTTGCAGCAATGGAGAAGGAGCTGTTGAGCAAAATCATTATGGGTTGTGTCTTCAAGCTGACCTAGTTGTTGCTTTCTGGGGCTTGGATCTGTTCTGAACCTTTGTGGGGTATGTCAGCCTGTGGTGCAGTTAGCTGATGTGCTTGTTTTGCTCCAGGGCCTCTGAGCTCAATGAGAACAGCAGCTCACAGAGGAATTCACTGGAAGAGGGAATGAAGCCTGAACAGAGAACCAACTCTATGTCTGGGTAAGTGGATCAGTGATGTCCTTTGCCTAGGAGCTTCCAGGTGATGGAGCAGATGGCTCCTTTTTAGCAGACATAGGGT
Organism: Caprimulgus europaeus; assembly: GCA_907165065.1. Next base: position 189,550 of record OU015525.1, on the reverse strand, counting down.
GTAAAAGGAAGGATTCTGTGGAGAAAGGGAAACTGATTGGAACTAACTTCTTAAGAGAAACTCACCTCTGTTACGTGTCCTCCTGTCTCCCAAGGTGATGCCCTTGGCTGTGGTACTGAACAGTTGTTGAGAGTATCAGTCATCACCTTTACCTGCCTGTTCTCAAGATAAGGAGTTGTGGTGGAGCAGGCCAGCCTACCTCTCCCTGTTTCTGTCTCTGCCCAGGTTGAGCCCGTTGTATCCTGGAGCGGGGGACGCAGCGGCGCCTGTGCGCACAGCCAAAGCCGAACGGCGGCACCAGGAGCGGCTGCGAATGCAGAGCCCCGAGCTCCTGAGTGGTCAAGAGAAGGAGCTTTCTCCAGCAGAACGGCGTGCTCTGGAGGCAGAGAAACGAGCCATGTGGAGGGCAGCACGGTGAGACAGAAGAACCTTCGCTGTCCTCTTCCCTAGGGCAGTTTCAGGGCGAGGGGACCTGCTGCATGTCTTTTGCATTACACGGTAATAAAAACAGGGAATAAAGGAGCTTTCCAAAGTCAGCTGCTAGGGGAGGCTCTGCCACAACTCTTCAGCCAGTGCAGAGCATCCCCTGCTTGCCTGAGCTCATCTGCTTCTGCCAGCTGCGTGGCTGAGCTGTCTCAGGTATTCCAGCAGTACTTGCATAATCACCACGACAGAAAGACCTTTGTGTGATGGTGAATGTGCTCCTTCCCTCTCAGCACACAGCTCCCACCTCCTTTGTAACACGTGGCAAAGATCATATTTATTGAAGCTGCAAAGTGACACATTCAGAATGGAAAGAGCATTTCACATTTTCTAGTGTTGCTAGACTGGGAAAACTTGCTGAAGCCAACAAATTAGTAAGACAAGGGCATTCTTATCCACACAGCCTGTCTCACCAGCTGTGAAACAATGATTAAAAATTGTTTTGGAAGAAAGAGAACTTCCTAGCTCAGAACTTAAGACCTGAAGCTAGTCCAGGCATTTACTGTGTCATATCATTCCTTTCAAAAATTAGTCAGGCTGCTCCTATAACTAATTTTAGTTTTCTTCCTGTAATGTTCCTGTAGGAGGCATTCAAAGGACAATCTGAAACAGTTTCTTTGTGGGTTTGAATGGGAGCTTTTAGAGGAACAGGGCTGCTGGTGCCTCATCCTTGCCAGCCTGCTAGATAAGACACTGCAGGGATTACTGTGTGTGGTGATACCACTTGGCAGTTCCCATGTTTGTGCTTGGACATGGATGATAATAGTGCTGGCATCTTCTGGGGAGGCTCTGAGGATTAAGAAATACATAGTGGAATCCTCAGTGAGAGCTGCCTGGTTATCTAGGGCTGTGAGGGCACAAAGCTTCCCATTGTTACTTGATCATGTTACAGATCTGCTTCTGGTTTATTTAGAGCTGGACTCATCTTCCTAGAACTAGGGCTTTTTCTCTTCAAGAAAAACTTCCCTTGGTGTTCTCCAGCTCTTTGCCCTGGATGAGTCCCTTGCCTGCTCTGTCTCAGATGGGAATTTTTCTCTGAAGTGCTGCCTTAGTTTCAGTGTACTGCCCTGCAGTGTCAGAGAGCTGGCCAGCTCACTGGACAGCCTGTTTATTACATGGAACCTTGACTGGGAAGAGATTGATTTCTGTCATCTTGTAGCATGTTTGTTGGACCTTTGAAGCTGGCCCTGCTTTGAGCAGCTTTTGGATCAGATGATCTCCAGAGGTCCCTTCCAACCTGAATTACTCTGTGAGTCTGTACTTGCTAACCTCTCCTCCTCTGGCTCCCAGCTGATGGGGATGCCTGTGTGCAGGCACAGTGATGAGTCAGGATGTCAACAGAGTGTGGTCTGGCAGGATTGTTTCCATCCTGTGCTATTGTTCCATGCTCCAAGCACTGTGGGATTCTGTCTGTTGCTCTGATTCACTGAATATTCTGGTATCTCTGTCATCTCACACTTACTCTACTTGGTGCTCTTCCCATGGTTTCTGTGTCACAACTTTTCAGGTGACATCAACTGCAAAAGGGAGTTGTATATGTTCACATTAAGCCAGGAACAACCCTTTTACAGAAATACAAGTGGAAGAGTATTTGTAAACAGTGCCTGCCAAAACAGATGCATTGCCCTTGTGTTTCGGGGCTAGAAGCTGCCTGGGTGTTGTGGAGCCAAATGTGTGCTCAGAAGAGGCTGGCTGGGATGGAGATGACCAGATCCAAGTTCTTGTTCTGGCATCTGTTTCCTTATGACATTGGCTGTGTCACTGAGTCCCTCTGTGCTGCAGATGCACGGAGAGAGGACTGTGATAGCACTTCCCTGTCTCACAGGAAGGCTGTGAACCTTGAATCCATTAAAAACTGGCTGTCAGTAGGACGCTGTGTAAGCACCACAGTGTCATCAGGAGTAGACATCTTCCACAGAGCTGCTGCTCAATTTTTGCACCTGGGGGGAAAAAAACCAAAAAAAGCTCCACTGTTGTATTTGATCCAACAAAACAGAAGTTGTCTGTCAGGCTTCTCCTCCTGCAAGTCAACAGCAGTGTGTTTGGAGAGGTGGCAGAGGCTGATCCGTCATCCCTTCCCAATTAGACAGGCGGGATTTTCTCTCCCTCGTGGCTCCAGTTCCCACACATCTTTCCTCATAGGCTGGGTCAGGCTTTATGAGGTGATGTCAGCTCTGATTTCTCCTAAGTCTGTGCATTAATGTGTCCAAGGAATCTGTGATAAAAGCTTTGTGTGAGATGGGTGTGGAAGGAGAAGCACGACGCTGCCTGCGCAAGCCTTTGGGAGCGAAGCCGCTGCAGGGACGTTGCTGGTGTCACAGAACGGTCACCACTCGCCTCAGGACTCTCTGTTCGTCCTTCAACTTGTTGCCAGAGGATAAAGAAATCTGAAAAATGCTGGAGGGGGGACAGGATTTATTTAGGGGATCCCATGATTTGCTCTGTAACATTACTGTGCACCTGACTGTGCTTTTGGGTCAGCTGGGGTTTGGTTGAATTTGCTTAGGGCACAGTACAAGTTCTGCATGACACTGCGTGAGGGTTAGAGGGTGCTGAGTGTAGTGGCTTTGTCCACTGTGGGCAGGAGAGAGATCCCTGCCTTCCAAACCTTCAGTCTCTTCTCTTCTAAGCATGCTTTGTTCCTGGAAAATGAGCTAGTGAAGGGAGAGCCTTTTAGAGGTAAGAAGACATGAGAAGAAGCTACTTGCAGCTGTCTTGCTTTTCAGTTATCAGATCCAGTGTTATGTTTTTCAGTTCTGCAGACCAGGTCCTCAGCTCCACTTTGCTTCTGATACCAAGGTGTAGATTTTTATTCAGTTCTTAGAGAAGTGCCTGGCTGATTCCTTGGGTAAGGAGATCACCATAATGTGCTCCTTTTTGTAAGACAAGGATGGACTGTTCCCCACTACCATAGATCTCCCAGGATGATCTGATCTTCTTCAGATCCCTCTTCTATAACTGCTGGAGCAGGCACAGTGACATGATGGCAGCCAGTGCTCAGGGCTTATCTCCAGAGGCCCCCAGGCAGCACTACATGTGCTGTGTGGGAGGGAGGACTGTATTGCCCTGCACATGGTGCTGCAGCCTCACTAACCTGTATTTTCTAAGTGCATGCCACTGACCTTATTGCTTTCTTTCTAATCATCTGTCTTCTGCTTCTTTCCAGTTCTCTGGTCTGTGTGCTGTCACTCGTGACCCCTTCACTTTGCATCTTCTTGGGCTTTCCATTTTCTCCCTGTGTCACCAGTGCTCTGCCAGGACATGGGATGTATCCTCCCCTTTCCTCCCCCAGCATACACCCCTGTGCCCTGTTGGGACACACACACACACCAGGACTCACTACATCAGTGTTCTGGGCACCCACAGCCACTGGCATTCATGCCATAGGAAGAGTGTGAGGTGCAGGCACATATTGAGGGGGGCAGGTGTCCAGCGAGGGCTTTCTGTGTCTTGGCAGTTTTCCTACCATGCACAGGCTGTTTTACAGGTGCACTCACCTCTTCAGTGGTGTGTGTTCCAGGGCCTGTGCCAAATAGACCTTTCATAATGTGCTTCTCCATGTTGCTTCCCCTTTATCATGGTCAAACAAAGGTGCATGCTCACAGGTGGTCACATATATGTGTGCAAATATACACTGAGAGACTATCAGATGTGTGCACACACACTCACTGACGCCTTCTGCTCCCTCAGTCTGCTTCACACATACACACACACATCTTTGGGACTCGCTCCTGGGCCTTTTCCCTTGGTTTGCTGGGTGTTTCCTCTCCTCCTAGCCCATGAGGGGGACAGGCTCTAGATGCTGAGGCTCTGAGGCCAGCGCTTCTGGGCACGTCATCCCAGATCTCCCTCTGGAGGTTCCTGCTTCTTCTGCAGCAGTTGGTGTTGGACAGGATCAGATGTAGGAGCCTGTTTTAATCAAGGCTACCCTTATATCAGACCAGTATTTCTCCTTGCCAGGGTATGTTCCTGTATCTGTTTCTTTCTTTCCCTGCACTTGTCCACTGCGATGTTCATCACCATCATCTCCTCTTCCTCTTCCTCCTCCTTTTCCTCTTCCTCCTCCTCCTCCTCCTCAGATCCTCAGCTCTTGAAGACAGTATTAAACAGTACGAGCAGGATCTGGCCAGGAAGCTGTACCAGTCCCGCCAGTGGGCTCCTGCTCCCGGGGCCAGGCCAGCTCAGATGTCTAGTCCAATGCAGAGTCACGCCTCGAGAGTCCCTGGGTCAGGAAGCCAATCCAGGTGTGCACAGCCCCCTCCCTGCCAGCTGCATGCTCAACAGTCCTGGCTGTATCCCTACATCCTAAGGCAGTGCTCCCAGCCGTGGCCTGCTAGGGGTAGGGAGGACACTGTAGTGGTTGGTGGCGTTCCTTTCCCTGAGGTCCCACAGACTGCTGGCAGTGGTCTCAATGAGAACGAGGGGGGATGCTGGGTCTGGTTGATTGGGAGAAGGGAGTGGACATTTCTGAGGGCTGAGCCCACTTTTTTGTAGCTATTTCATAATGTCCTGATGGCTGAAGAGGGTTAAGATGCAACACACTGAGAGCACAGAGGAGAGTAAAGCCCTGGGAGCTGATCCTACTCCTTTGAGCTCCTGCAGTTCCTTTCCCAGCTTGGATTGTTCTCCCATCGTATGTGGCACCTCTGGAAAGGTCTGCAGCTTCTCAGTGCGTTGATGCTTAGCTCTAGGCTCTGTCTGTTCCACACACATGATGGCATGTGTGTTTCAGGGTGACAGCAAACCAAGCTGTTCTCCTTTTCTGCTTTGAAAGTCTGTCTGCCTCAGGGAACCGAGGGTGCTTGCCTTCACCTTTCTGCACTCAGCCTGTGGACTGTGGTCTGGCTGCTGGGTGCAGAAGGTGATGTTATCTCTTATTGAGAAGGCAAAGCCTGATGTCTTTTTCTCCCTCCCTCATTTCTGAGGCAGGATGAAATCACTTGAGCAGGATGCTCTTAAAGCCCAAATGGTTATTGCCAAGTCCAAGGAGGGGAAAAAACGCAGCACACTGGAGCAGCTGGCAGAGTCACCTTCACCCGTTCCTACCCCGTCACCAACACCACTGGAAGGTACTGTGTGGCTGTTTCTGTCTCTGAGGGAAAAATTAATGCTTCTCTAGCTTAACTTGCTTGAAAGCAGACCTGTTGAAAGCCAATTACCTCCTTCAGCCTAGATTGGATGGGGCATAGGACATCTCTGAGCACAGGGGATGGGCCTGATCCACAGAAAACATGAGAACATCTGAGGTGTGGTTCCAGGGAACCAGAGCAGAAATAAAACCAGCATCATGAAAAAATCAGGAAAGAGGCATTTGTTCTGAGAAGGCAGGGACTTCCCTGAGTGCAGCCTTTTATCACCCTGAAATGCTGCTAAATGGAAGGGGCAGATGGAGGAAGTGTTGAACATAAAACAGCCGCTCACTAAATCGTGCTTTTCTCTCATCTTTTGCAGATTGCAGTCCCAGGAACGTCACTTCCCCGGGAAGGCTGGTATGACACACTTCTGCTTGCTTTTGGGTTTTTAGCCTGTAACTCTGGGATTTCTCAGTTACTCAGCTTGGGTGTGGACCCTGCATCTGGGTCTGGCTGCATGATACAGAGAATGGTCAGGAGGGCACAGTGGGCAGAGCTCTGCCATTCCCACTGCTAGAGGCATCCTCTCTTTTGCTGCCACGGTGTAACATCTGTTTTCTGTTTCTCTGTTTTATTATTTCATCCTTTTCTTGGTTCTTCATCTCCATGTTCAGCTTTTCACTTCAGAGACTTTGGCCCCTTGTTTCCTCAACAGCATAAAACTGAGAACTGCAGCTGAAATCAGCACTTGCCTTTTTCTGAGCGCGGTGTAAATGCAACAGGACGTTGTTGCAGAGAACTGTCAAAGTTAGTAAGACAAACAGAAGAGTGGGAGCAGCTGCACAGAGAGGGGACCTGCTTCTGCCCAAGGTCACACAGTGCAGCCAGCTCTGGACTGAAATCCTCACTGTGCCACAGTCATTGGGAGTCTTGCCACAAATTTTCCCACAAAAATGGGTTTTGTTGCCTAACTTGGTGTGTGTGTGCATTTTACTGGAGCACATAATGTTTTCTCTGCAACTTGGAACTCCTGTGCTGGCACCAGATCAGCTAAAAAGACAAAGTCCCAGAGATGCCTCGTTTGCAAGACTGTCTCCAGGCACTCGTGGCGCTGAGACCCGCTGCTTCTGCTCTTATCCCTGCATAGGTTCCTCCGCTTGCTGCTGGTTTTCCATCCATGTCTCTCCCCTCACTCTGTCTTCTCTGTTTCTTCTCTTCTGCTGTCCCTTCTAGTCCCTGTCTGAAAAGAAGTTTGACTACCGGGAATTTGCTGCTATTCCTTCCTCCAAACCTGTTTACGAGATCCAGGTACAAACTGCACGCCGAGCCGTCTCCGAGCTGGGCGAGGGCTCGGTGTGGTGGAAGTGCTGCATGGGAAGTGGGGACCTTCAGAGCAGAGGGGGAATGGTTTGAGGAAGTCCTCTTCAAAGACCTGGTCTGTGTGGGAGGCAGTGGCAGCCAGCTGTGCTGTCTAACTGAGGGTTTACTGGAGATGTGGAATTGTGGAACATTTGGTCGAGATGGCTTTAAAATTAACAACAAAAGCTTTGCAAGGACAAAGCCCCTACATCTTCACCAGAATTGATCCTGAGATATTTTTAAGTGAAAGGTGAGAACTAAAAGGGAAGGAAAAAACTATAGAAATGATTGCCATCCAGTTGCAAATTGGAGCAAATGTTAGCTTCAAACTCTCGTGTGTTGTAACTCTGCTGTAGGTGACCTGCGGAGTAATCAGGTGGTGGGAGAACACCAAGTTTCGAGGGTGAGCACCATGGTGAGGTGGTTCTCCTTCCTAAAAGGACCTCATTCCATTTAAGCTGCTTTGTCATAGCATCACAGAACGTTTGAGGTTGGAAGGGACCTCTGGAGGTCATCTTGCTCAAGCAGGGCCACCTAGAACCAGTTGCTCAGGACTGTGAACTGCCTTTCCCTTGTTGTCTGGGTTAGTGGTGAACTGATTGCCCTGTGACAGCTGATTTGGGCAGATACTGTGTGTCTGTCACCTTTTTTTGCTTGTTTAGTTTTATATAAAGACAGTGAAGCAGATACCTGCAGTTACATTCTGTGCTGTGTGTGCAGAGCTGGCAGGTACTGACACGTTGGACTTTTGCTGTCTTGACACAACGATCCCAAGCTCAAGGTGTTATCCCCAAAGCCAGGCTGACCTGAGTTGCAGTTGGAGGATTCTCAGGCAGTTACACGTTATTTGGTGCATATCCTTGGCTGACTCCTTCCACTGGTGGTATTGCTCAGCCCTTGGTAGTCACTCACCATCTTCTCTAAGATCCCTTCCCTTTTGGGGTGTGCTCCTGTCCAGGTTCTGTACCCAACCAGTTAAAGCGTTGACCACTGGAGCCCCAGTGGCAGCTCTGGACCACTGGAGTTCCACCCAAGCCTCTGCTGAGGCCACAGTGCAGCACTTCCTGCAGCTGAGAAGGTGCCTCCAAAGGAGGCTGCACCTCCAAACCATCAGGCAGTTCCTCTGGACCTCTCTCAGCAGTGCAGTAATTAGGAGATTGTGTTTCTTCCTGGCCGCAGTCACACAGCTGCGTCCCTCACTGCAGTGCTTTGGCTGGGCTGTGTTCCTCAGCAGTGCATCCCAAATGCTCTGCTCTCTGCTCTTCATGAAGAGAGTGACTTCTCCATACATTTGCTTTATTGCTAAAGCACTAAACAGGTTCCCCCTCTTTCCTGCCTCCTCCAGTTTTGCTGCTTGCACAAAATAGGCAAGTTCATGTGGAAATGAGGGCTTCTTGCACTCTCACAGCTCTGAAACTTCCCTAATTCTTTCCATCTAAGTGTCCAGAGTCACCAGAAATTAAGCTCCTCCTCACTTGTGCTCTTGAGCTGAGCAACAAGACCCTTAAAAGACAGATTTTGATCAGTAGTGGCCTAAATAGTAGATTAGTTTGGCATTATTAAACTTGCTGAATACTGAGCTCTTCTGTTTTCTTACATCTGTACAGCTCAGAGAAGTGTTGAGCTCGGTCTAAGTACTGAGCACAAACCTAGAAAGAACAGTAGAAGTAACCAGTGCAGCCACTTTTGAAGTGAACTGAATACTTTGCCTTTTCTATCCTTGGAGCACTATACACAGCTAGATTACATTTTCTATTCCAGCTGAATAAATTGGGCTTGGGACATTTATGCCTGTCCCAGAGTGGTGCTGGTTTTCAAGCCATGAGCAAAGTTGTTTTCTCATGGTGGTGTTGCTCTGGTCTGATGAGGTACAGACAGCTCTGGTTGTTGGGATGGTCTTCATTTTGTGAGGCTTTAAAATTAGCAGAAACTGGTGGAGTTTCATGATTATCACTCAGCTGTTCCTCCAAAGCCATCTCTGATGTGTTGGGATGTAGCAGCTCAAGGGAGAGCTTCTCACTCTCTACAACTCCCTGACAGGAGGGTGCAGAGAGGTGGGGGTGGCTCTGTTCAACCAAGGACCAAGGGACAGGACAAGAGGAAATGGGCTCCAGTTGTGGCCAGGGCAGTTGAGATGGGATGTGAGGAAGAATTTCTTTGCTGAAAGGGTTCTGAGGCATTGGCAGGGGTTGCCCAGGGCAGTGGTGGAGTCCCCATCCCTGGAGGGATTGCAGAGTCATGTAGACACAGTGCTGAGGGACAGGGGTCAGTGGGGACTGGGCAGTGCTGGGGTCATGGTTGGACTCCATGAGCTTAAAGGGCTTTTCCAATCCAGGCAATGCTGGGATTCTGTGCTTCCAGTGTAACATCAGTTCTCTGTACACACCTGCATATAGAGAAGGCTGATTTGGTGTAAGAAGGTAGGTCTGGGAACAGTGCAGATGGAGAATTAGGATCCAGGACTCTCAAGGAAATGTAGTTCATGTCTTTGCTCTCCTCCCACGTTTCTACTTATTTTCTGTAGTTTGATGCTTCTGCTTTTCTTGTCACTCCCTATCCTCTCCTCCCTACACACACAGTAAGAGGAGGGGGCTCTGATGGACAGACACACAGCTCATCCTGCAGACTGGGCAATGGGCTGCTTGGCTCCAGCACGAGGGATCCACGTTGCTGTGTGTGTGTGCACTGGGTCCTGCCACAGCCTCTGTGTTACTGGTGCCTTTGAGGGCAAAAGGTCCTCTGTAGAGTGTTGGAAGGCTGAGGTGGGGAATTACCTGGCACAAGGGTTACAGAGGTGGATGCTCATGTCTTCTGTTCTCTTCCAGTCACCTGATGCAGCTGATGACCCCAGATACATAGATGACAGAAATAACTCAGGTAAGCTCCTGGCCAAAGGAGTTGTCTTTGTACTACTCATATCCCACCGTGGTTCTCGAGGGTTCCCCTTTGCCTGCTTGTGGAGTCAACCCTGAGGACTCCAACTTGTTGCTGCTTGAAGCAATGTCCTATTTTGTCCATTCTAGAATGAAACCTCCAGACTCTCCACGTTCAGATTTGGGTAGGATACTTGCATCGTGCTGTAGTGATGGCTAATGTGCTGAGAATGGTGTGTAACGAGCACGAGCAGTTTCCTCACAGCTCTGTGTTCTGGGGTACAGAGTGGCAGTAGAACATAGGTGGGAAGTTTTGGCCTCTTGTTGTCACCTGCTGTAAGCAGATCACTTCCATTGTTCAGGGTCTGCCTTGTGCCCCTTTTGATGGAGCAGAGAATCTTGCTGCCTGCAGCATGCAGAGCTGGAGATAAATTCATCCTGGTTCAGGACTTCAGAGCATTTGGGTGCTGGAGTGCCCAGCGTGATTCTCCAAGTCTGCACTTGTGGATCTGTGTGCATGGTCTAAATAAACAGTCCTTGAAGCTTTGAACTGCTGCATCTCTTCAGGCTGTCCTAGCCATGGTGTCTGTCTGTCACCAGCTGTAACAGACGGGCTCAGACTCTCATTTAACCCCAGGGGGCTGTAGTAGTTGTGGGCAGCACTCTTTTGTTTTCAGGACTTCCATTTTACAGATTTTTTCCCACCCAGATGCCAAAAGTAGAACCTGCAGATTCATACTGGCTGCAGTGCCTGTGCTCTGTTCCAGTATTTCCTGATTTCTCTCACGGGATGGGAAGCCTGCAAGGGAGCCTTGTTCAGGATATAGAATCATGGAATGGTTTGGGTTGGAAGGGACCATAAAGACCACCCAGTCCCAACCCCCCTGCCATGACAGGGACACCTTCCACTAGACCAGGCTGCTCAAAACCTCATCCAACCTGGCCCAGAACACTTCCAGGGAGGGGTGTCAGTGTCCTGTTGGCTGGAAGTGAGTTCTTAAGGAAAGATTGTAAGAAACAGATAAAATGAGCTTGCATAGATGCATATTCTCGATTTTTTGTAATTGCCCATTAAGGAGGGATGTCTTGAGCCAGGTTTTATATCTAGATCAGCAATGGAATGATCCTCTGCACAATTTGTCTAGTTTTTTTTTTAATCTTTCATGATGCTGTGTGGCCTTGAGTTCCATAATTAGGCATTTTGTTTACTTTAATTCTGTTTCTTGATAATCTCCTCAGGCCTTCCCGGGTGCAGTGAATAACTAAGCCTTATTCACCCTTCCTGTACCACTCCTGTGGGCCAGTATCCCATCAGGTATCTTTCTTCCAGGCTGAAGAATCCTCCCAGTTCTTTGTGGGAGTTGTTCCCACACCCCTTAGGACCCTTTTTACTTCATACTATGGCATTTCTAAGGTAGAGAAGGCGCCCAGGGCTGCCTGCAGCATTGCAAATACAGGTCTATGATGAGTTTATGCAGGGGCAGAAGGTGTTCTGCATATTTTCTCATCTTTTCCAATATCTAATCCTCAAAAGTGAAGTGGTGTTGCTGAGAAGTGTGCCAGTGTTTTCAGAAAGCTCCTGCTAGTGACTACAGAATCATAATCTCATTTTAAGGATGTTATATTCTATATGCAATCAGGATTATATTACTTTTATTGACCTTAAGCATCATCCAGTAGTGTAAAAATAAACTTACTAAGTCAGTACGAGGTTCTGGCCAGTCCAGTCTTGTGTCTGATGTGAGACCCTGGAAATGCCAGGAAAAGAGCATAAAAGAAGAAAAGCAGAAAGTGATTCCTTCCAGAAGTCCAGGCTACAACAGTCTGTGTTTTAACACTTCTTAAGCCAGAGGCCTTTAGTTTTAGGGTAGTTTATTTCTTTCTTGAACCTGTTCACATTTGCAGTAAATTTCACCTTCCACATCATTACTTGATCAACTCTGTAAAATCCTGGTACCCTTTTTTTGGAGCTGAGTTTCATCTCACTACCCTGATTCACACCTTGGTACCATCATGTTTCTCTCAACGTGGTCTTCATCACTTCTCATTAGCTACCAAATACTGACCCTAGCAGAGACAGCTGCTCTAGGTTGTGATAGCAGCTAATACCTTCCTGCACTATTTCTGTGTTTTAATTACTTATTTACCCACTAAAGGATGTGCTTCTTACCCATGGCAGCTTGGTTTTGTTAAGAGCTTTGGCTGGGGAATAATCAAAAGGTTTTTTTGAAGTTCAGTGTGCTGTGTTGAGATCACTTACCTTGCATGTTGGGTGGCTCTTCTGGCAAATTCTAGTCCAAGAGCATCTAAAAGGAATGACTTCCACCTAAGCCACACTGATTTCCTCCTCCACTCCACCCCTCCATCTGGATTTCTATCTGCATGTGCCCTTGCTGTTCTTTGGTACCTGTCTGCCTTGTTTGGAAGTCAGTCATGTGCTTACCAGTCCCAGGCTCCAGATTTGTCACCTACATTCATTTGGTCCTGAGGCCTTTTCAAACAAGTTAATGCCCCTGTTAATAGTTGAAGGATCCTGAATTACAGCAGCTGCTCCCACTTGGGTACTGCAACCAGGGGGGATTTTGCATCTTGGAGTCGGGCCAGAGAGCAGAGGGCAGGGCACTGGGTACAGCTCAGCAGACTGCACCTCTGATCTGACATCTCCTCATAGATTCCTGTATTTGAGGTCCTCTGCTACCTTCAAAGACTCAGAGAGGCTTCCCAGGAGCCACTTTGTATTTGAAGGGAAAAATCTGTGGTTTTGTGGAACTTTCACCTTTTTGCACAAGTCGTTACTCAAACCAAATGACTCCAGCAAAGGGCAGATGTTCCAGGTGTATGTCAAAGCACTTCAGGTAAGCTCCACCAGCTCCTTCCAGGAGAGTGAGGAGCCACTGTAACAGCAGTGTACTTGAGATGCAGAACACATCCTAAAAGGCCTGAGAACAACTTACCTGGGAGTCTGCCCCGCCACAGTATCTTTCCTGGTGAGTTCCTTTGGTGAGGGACTCAAGTCACAGTCAAAATTAGACTCAGTTGTGCAACTTGAAGTTCATTAAGCCAGGCCAAAACGCTGACACACCTCATTAGCTATGGCACACCATGCTGGTGCTCACACTGCTGGGTAGTGTGTGCTGCTCTGTTGACACCAGTGGAACACTTGGAGCACTAGCAGATACCCAAGTCCTTTAAGTAGACTTGATTTCTCCTGAGGCTTGGCATTTACAATGATTTTCAGTGAACTGGGGGGTGTTAGGGGCAGTGAGCTACAGATCACTTAAAAGTTCTGGGCAGGGATTACTGTAAATCACTAAGACTTCACTGCTGCCTCAAATTCAGCACGTGGGTATTCCCTTATGTCTGTGTTATCAGCTGTATATTTAACCTAGCACTTCCTCTTAAAAACCTTAACTTTTCTCATCTGCACAGTTCCCCAGGAGCAGGATGGGCAGCCAGAGGAAGAGGAAATGTTAGTAACACGTGATCCATCGACACCAACTTCATCAGCACTCGAAGAAATGGCCCTGTACAGCAGCAGACGCAAGCTCCGACACAGCCGGCGCAGTTTGGAGGCTGCTGTTCCTACGTAGAAGATCTGGTGCACCTGGGCGATGGAATAGCCCAGCACAGGGCTCCTGAGCTTCCTGTGCCCCAGGGCCAGCACTGGACTGCCCACACTGCTGCCTTCTGGACTCTGGATGGGAACTGAGCACCCCAGGGAGCATTGTGGTCAACTAACTTCCTTTAAGGCTGTGAACCGCCCTCTCTTCTCACCCAAGAATGCACTGGGGCACGTCCTGAACTAAATGGGACAACACTAGACTTACTGATGGCAAATTGAGAGGAGGTGTGGGTAGGACAGTGGGCAGCTGCAGCTTGTTAGCCTGTAAATATTGTGTGTGGGGAAGGGTAGGACAGGGAGAACATATGAGTGTGAGAGTGTGTTGGGCTCCAGCTGTTATTTCCTCAATTTGGATTTTTTTAGTGGTTAATATGGGAGCTTCTACTCTGGTATGGATTAGAAGGGAGGTCCAGCCTTCCTTTGCTCCTATTTAATTCTCAGTCTTTTGCCAAAAAGCATCATCTTCCAGCTCCTGCACCGTGACACCTCACTTTCTTCTGGGAGTGTGTGGAAATGGGTCGCTTGGAGGCAAAAGAGAAAAAAAAAAAGAAAAAAGAAAAAAAAAAAAAGGAATTCCAGTGAAGTGCCTCCCTCTGACACTGACACCTGTGTGCTCAAGCAGAGACAACTGAATAAGCAGGAGCCTGTGCCAGCTCTGTGCCACCTGCCTCTGTGAGCGCAGCGATCTATCCCATGTAGGACACTGCTCCTGCCAGTGTTTTGTGCTGTTCTGGGAGACAGGTACCTGCCTGGATGTGCACCACTCTGCAAGCACACTGTACTGAGTGTCAGAGGAGGCCAGGTATCTGTCTTCTGTCAGCAGAAGTGACTGAACTGGTGACCTGGGGCAGAAAGGAGGGAGGAGCTGACCGGCCGTAGCAAGAGTAGAGCAGCGTGCATGTGTGGCAGCAATAGCCAGCAGAATAGGTGGGGTTAGGACACGGTGGCAGAGGTAGGAGGTGTGAACAGCAGGTAAAATAGTGGGTTAGGATTCAGGAAATGGGGAAGGGTAGGCAGCAGCGTTGCTGGGGTCAGGTTAGGAGCAGTGGGGTTTTACAGGTAGGAGGATACTCGTGGGTGAGCCCACCAGCTGTGAAATGAAACGTGACGTTACGGGGAGGCCCGGCGTGGGGCTCTCAAGGAGCCAGGCAGGGAGCACAATGCAACAGGATGGCTCTGGCCTATGCCTTGCAATAACAACACAATTCTGCTTTTTGCCAACCTCTGGCTTCAGGCCCCTTTCTGTGTAAAACAGGGGGAGTCCATGCTTGCCCCTGCAAGAGAGAAAATGAAATGGGAAGGCACAGGGGTGTGATTCCTGGTTCCCATGAGTGGAACAAGGGCTGGGGACAGATTCTGTATCCAGTGAGCTCTGTAGATGTGGAGGAGACAGGTGCTGCTTATAGCTCTGAAATCAGTTTCTGCTGCCCACTGAGGAAGTAAAACATCCTTCTTCTTTTCTTTTCTTTTAAAACACCTCTGGCAGGGAGAAAGGCATCTGGCAGCAATCTGTCTGTCTACCCTGATGCACTGATGCTCTCTGCTGAACCTCTCCAGCAGTAAGACCAGAGTTGGACCTGAAGCCTTTCAGTGACTCAGAGTGGCTTGGGAGCGACAGGCACTTCTGCTTGTACATTTGCTGAATGAAAGAACTGGATGCAGTTTCTTTTAGCTGAGGATCTCCCTTCATGCCAAAATCCAATGGATCGTTTTAACTGACTTCATATGTTTTAATTTTACAGAGCTTTGAAGGGGAAACTGATAATCTCAAAGTGCAGCCGTGGCTGCTTCCATCATCAGCAATCTGAGCTTTTCCTTTTTAAATCTAATTTTAGCATTTGCTTTTTAACAACAGCAATTTTGGAAACAATCCTGGATTGGTTTTGGTGACTAACTTGTGATTCTTTTTTTTCTTTCCCTTTGTGGTACCTGGTGCCAGGCTCTGGGTTCTCTCCTATTCTCTCCTGAGAGACTCTGAGGGAAAATTAGCGCATCAAGACTGTAACTAGTGAAATTTGTACAACCAAAGAAATCTATTTTGTGGTTCAAGGATAATAAAGTTTACTTTACATTTTAGAACCTTTAGTTAATGTGGTTTGCCTTGTGTGAAGTCTGCAATTTCTATATCAATGCTTTGATTTTTATTATTAGTCACCCTATAATCTAGCCAACATACTGGTGATGTTCCTACTTCTGTGTGCAGAAAATTATCACCTAAATCAATGCAAATGCAGGAATATCAAGATGAGCACATGCTCCTCATATAAATTTGGTATAAAACTGACATCTGTGCTCAAAGGGGAGGAAGAGAACCTAAACCAGTAACTGTTAGCTCCATCTTCATGTAGCTTGAAAGGGACTCCTGATTTTGGAAGCAGCAGATTCACTCCTAGGGGAGAGGGAGGGGAGCAGAGGTTTCTGCTCCAGAGAAGCTGTAGTGGTGAGGAACAGAAATGGGGACAAACAGGTGAGATGATACAGGTAGGATACAGTGGTTTAGTTATCACCTATTTAAAAAACCATCCTGCTTAACTGCATACAAGAGGGAGGTAAATTCAGCAATGAGAAAAACATCCACTGTGCTGTTCAGTGTTACAGGTGCTGGCTGCAGAGACTCTGCTTCCACCCATGCCAGGGGCTGACGAGGCAGGAAGGGTACCTGGGTGCCAGGGTGCTGCCTGGTGCCATGGTGCTGCCTGTGGCAGTGAGGACCGGTCCCTTTGGCCACTGCTGAGCTCTGCTGTGCCTGCTGCTCCAGCCTGTTGCCTCCTGGGTGTGGGTGAGTTTGTGGAGCACCAACCCCAAGGCTTTGGTTCCATCTACCCTCCTGGAGACAATGCACAGCCTGAGCCCTGCTCATCAGCTGCTGTAACATGAAGCACAGTGATATCAGCAAGATCTGAAGCCTCTTGGCTTTCATTACTTGTCTCTGCTTTAAAAAAAAAAGTAAAATTAAATGCTATTTTGTTTGCATGATGAGAGTTTTTAAAAATACAGTTTAGATGGTAAAAAGCTTTAACACCAAGCTAACACATCTCACACAGCCCAGCCACGTTCTCCTTAGTCTGGATCAGTGGATGGCCACCCAGATACACCAGCACAGGGAGAAAAGCAACCTCAGGGGCCTCATTCTCCACTGACTGCAACTGTGGACTTGCAGGTCCAGATGGAAAAGGGACCTGGGCATGGCCCATGGTACCACGGGGACAGGCAGCTTGGTTCAGCCTGGAGACCCCAGGAGTCTGAAGCACAGACTCACACAGACTCAAACAATGTATTTCACAGCTGCTGTCCTGTAAAATGGGATTTTAAAAAATCCTGCTCCACTATATCATTTTTATCCCCACTCAGGCTGTAGTTTTCTTGGGCCAGGTTGACTGCTTTGTGCTTATAGATCACCTCACAGAACTGAGCTGTGGTTGGGACATATGCAATGGTTATCACTTAGGCAAAAGTAAATCCATTCTCATCAACCTCATCAGCGTCCTTGTAAGAACTGAAGCAGGGCATTAGTGTATTTTTCTCATACAAAAGCAGACAGTAACATACATATCTCATAAAATAACCAATAACTAATCCAATTTTAAAAAGGACTTTTTTTTAAGAGATAGTAATTGCAGAAAAACTATGCAACAACTTAAGCATTTTCATAAGAAGGATTAATGATCATGGATGAAAATACTCCAAAGGTTTTTCTCTCCTGTTTTGTACACTTGAAAAATGAACATTACAAAACTATGGCTCAGAATGACCTCTACTGCCAGAAAGATGAACACACACATCCATGGATGGAATGCAGCAGAGGCTGCAGAGCTGCTTCCAGATTTAAACATGGAGTGTCACCCACCTTGGCCAGGGCCTGCTCCAGCTGCCAGGATCCAGTTTAGCAGAGAAATACAGCTTGGACAGACACATGGCTTAGGCCAAACATTTTCAAATGAAAGGCTCACACTAGTTCAGAAAGGTTTTACACAACACACACAAAACTTTAATTGCTAGGGAGGATCTTCTTGTCATGAACACTTCTTAAAAAGAAAACCCACCTGAGGAACAGCATACATAAAGAGGACAAGAGAAAGGTAATGGTTAGCTTAGAATAATTTACTGGATGCCTTAAAACGTTTTAGAGAAAAATTCCTGGATTAGAATCACACAAAATCCAAACAGAAATAAAACCTGCTTGAGAGAAGACATGGAAGAAATCACAAAAAACCCCACCCCACCTCTCTGTAAAATGAGAGGTATTAGCTAGCACCGTCAGGAGGCAGGAAATTAATCACTGAGCTAAAGCAATAATGAACATTTACAAATCAGTAGTCTGCAAAAAAGAAAAAAAGGCAAAAAACAGCTAAAAAATCAGGAGCAGGGAGCTCTCTCAGCCGTTCCTCACACGTGAGGTGCTCCAGTCCCTTCATCGCACTCTGATCCTTCACTGGACCTTCCCCAGCATGTCCATGTCTTTCCCAGACTGAGAGGCCCAGAACTGGACACAGCACTCCAGGTGTGGCCTCACCAGTGCTGAGCAGAAGGGAAGGGTCAGTCCCCTCAGCCTGTCACATCACTCCTCATGCAGCCAGGACACCGCTCTCCTTTGCCACAGGGGCTCGGTGCTGCCCCGTGTTCAGCCCGGTGTCCCCCGACAGCTCCCGAGCGCTTTCTGCACAGCTGCATTCCAGCTGGGGTCTCCAGCACCTACTGGTCCATGAGGTTACTGCTGCCCAGGTGCAGGACTTCACCTTTCCCCTTGCTGAACTGCAGGAGGTTCCTGCTGGCCCATTTCTCCAGCCTGCTGAGGTCCCTCTGGATGGCAGCATGACGCTCTGGTGTCCCAGCCTCTCCTCCCAGCTTGGTGTTTTCATCCTGCAGATCATTAATGGAGCTGAACAGGACTGGGCCCAGTGTGACACCTGGGGTACATGGCTACTGGCCCCCCACCTGGACATTGTTCTGCTGATCACCACCCTCTGGGCCCGGCTGTTCAGCCAGTTTTCAAGCCACCTCACTCCATGTTCATCCAGCCCCCACTTCAGCAGCTCTGTGATGATGATCTTACAGGAGCCTGGGTCACAGCCCCCCTTACTGCAGTCCAGGCAGGCACTAGAACACAAATGTCCTAAGACAGTTAACTAAGCCATTGTATTTATTAAAGCACCTGGCTAAAGCAAAGCAAAAACAGAGGGCAGGCGTGCCAGGCTGTGTTAACAGAAGTCACAAAGTCTGAGCATGGTTCAATTAAATGTTATACACTGAAAATTGATCTCCGAGTCACTGACTACAAACTGCTCTAGACTGCAGGAGGAGACACCCCTCTGACATGGTGATGCCTGAATTTGTGTGTCTGAAGCTGACACTATTTATACATCTTACAGCCTCAAGAAAAAAAAAAGATAAATTAAAAAAGGAAGGCAGAAGGGTATAAATTAGGCAAAGTCAGTGGCCACCATAACAACAATTGCTACCAGTTCCTGACTCGGGCACAGGGGCAGCCCCAGTGCTGCTGGCAGAAGCAATTTCTTAAGCTTCATTAACAAAGTGGTCTCTCACTAGCACCACAGCCAGTGGTAATCCAAATAAATTAGACATACAAATCCCTTTGATACGGTAGCCAAGTGCTTCCCACTGAGGTTTCCTGGAGCAATGCTGTAATACAGCAAGAGATTACACTTTTATTTAAAAACAAAACAACTTAGAGACAAATCCCCTCCTCAGGACACACACTTGAGCAACAGTTCTGGACCTTAAAGACCCTCAGCTGCTTTATCCCCTCAGTTTTTGCCTTATGAGCAATTCCTGCACTCCACGATATCCATCTGAGAATGATTTATTCGTTGGTACAGCAAAAGTGATTTTCAGAGCCCCTGCATGAGGCCAGCACAAACAAGTGTGGTCTGGCACAACTTTGCATTCTTTTTTCATATTAACCATTTTTCCACTCTCTGAGAGGACAGGTAGCAGCAAGCAAACGTGCCTCTGGCCACTTCCCAGAGAAGAAACAACACTGACAAAAGTCAAAGTTATTTAATTTGGGTTTTTTTGGAAAAAAAAACCAAACAAACACCAAAACCAAAACCCCCAACCAACCACAAAGAAGAGTTTTAGAAGGTCTTTCATGGACACCAACGTTCCCCAGGCACAAACAAGGTAACCACCTGAATTTCCTACAGATAGCCTATATTGGCTTCCTCAGCCAAGCAGCTCTCAAGCAGTATGAATTCATCCACATCACAACCATGGGAAAGTGACAGCTCATTAATTTTGCAGAAACTGAAGTAAATGACAGGAATCATTACCTGGCCAAAGCAGCCTGGGGGCTACAGAACCTTCTTTTGGGAGAAATGGGACAGAAGAGGATGATAATATTCCCCTTTCTCTGCTCTCTCCAGTAACTCTCGGGGGGAGAGTGGACAAGAGGGTGTTCACAGAGATGGGGTTAGGAAATTGCAGCAGGTTCTCATAAAGAAATGAGGAAAGACCACAAAAATCAGGTAAAAGTAATGCTCTAAGGGTCATTAATTTCATTCTTTCAGTCACATTTCTTTTAACACTTTACTTTTGTTTTGAACATGCCTCAACAAACACTCAAATAAAGTGTCATGTTTTCTAGCAATGCCTGCAAGCTCCACTCTCATTGAGCAAATTTTTTCTCTTTAACTTCCCAATGATGCTAAATCAGAAACCACAGCAATAAACAAAGAGAAACAGGGTAGAATGAGGCAGGGGAGGGGAGAATGGGAGATCTGCAACTTAACTCTGTGGAAAAAACAGTTTCCTCTCTCTGCTACATCTACCACAGTTAAATAGCCATTAAATTTTGAGTATACACAAGAATCTCAAGGACAAAGGTCTGAGTTCATCCAGCCTAATTTAGGGTGGGAAGTTACAAGTATAGTAAATATTTCAAAGCTCCTTAAATGTATCAAGTTACCCTTTCTATTAATTTGTCTAAAAAATGGTAGGACCCCCACCTACAAACCTATATAATTTCTAATATGCACAGTATAGTTATAAATCATTCAATATAAATTAAATAAATTTAAAAAAATAAATCCATAAATAAGTCTCTAGGGAAATTAGTTATGCACTTTGTTTCTGAGTTCTTCAGTCCACCTGACTCAATATCAACATAGATCTTCAAAACAGCAATGCTAAAACTACCACAAATCTGTACCCCAGACAAACAAGAAAACTGTACAAAGTTAATTTCTAAATGTAACTGCATTAATATTCCTCAGGAAAGCTATTGGGAAATAACAGAATTCACAAGAAATTTAAAAGAAACTGCTTAAAGCAAGCTATGCATATAGAGGGTCAAAAAAGAGCAAACAAAGTGAAAACTTCCCCCCAAAATCAAACTCAGTATACACTGGAAAGTGTCACTCAAGAAAACTTCAGCTCTTCAAAAGGGGGAGAAAAAGGAAAGACAGTTAAGGGGAATGTTTAGTAGGAAGTGGAATTACCTTGCTGGAGATACAGAAAAATTACAGAATCCTATTATCAGGAAGAAGATTCTGCATCATTTCTGTCCCAGGGTCTGGAAGAGGTGGCACCCTAAATCACAAACCCAGATATAAGAAAATGCTTTAAGAAATCCTTCCAGTGTGGTGTTACAGCATAAGTGACTTCAGAGTCGCTTGCTCAGCCCCAGTCTCCCTCTGAATGTCCTGATTTCCCCTGACACTTCTGGAATTTTACCACAGCACTTCTTGAGTGGCACAATAACCACTTGACCCTGGCCCCTGTTTAAATCCTATGGCCCCATTGCCCCACTCTGGAGAACTCTTCCCCAGAAGAGTGTCCTTCAAGCAATCCAATGAATTCCTCCCTTCCCTTCCCCATGTGGTTATCACCCCTGGGTGTCTCGCTGCACTGTGCTACTCAACACCAGTCCTGTCAGTTCCAACAGGGGAAGAGGCTCGGGGCTGAGAGCCATTTCCACCATATTCCTTTGTGATTATCTCATCTCTTTATCCAACCATTTTATATCTGGAGCACTCCCTGCCATATTTAATCACTGCAGAACGCTGCTCTCATGTTACACCTTTATTCCATCCTGCATGCAAAGTTCAGTTAAAGTGAAGAAAGTGCAGAAACTGAGATGAGAGAAGCCCCCCCCGCCAGACACTCAAAGCTTCATTGCCAGTTAAACCACCAGGGCTTTGCCTGTTACTGCTTTCAGGAAGGATGTTGGCTCCTATTATCTATTTCACAGAACCACACAGTGTTGGGAGCTGGAAGGGACCCACCAGGATGATGGAGTCCAACCCCTCTCCCTGCACAGGACAATCCCAACATTCACACCATGGCCCTGAGGGCCTTGGCCAAATGCTGCTGGAATCTTGTCAGGCTTGGGGCCATGAGCACCTCCCTGGGGAGCCTGTGCCAGTGCTCCACCACCCTCTGCCTCAAGAACCTTTTCCTCATGGCCAACCTCCCCCTCCCCTGCCACATCTTCCTGCCATGGCCTCTGCTCCTGGCGTTGGTGGCCAGAGAGAAGAGCTCAGCGCCTGCCCCTTCTCTTCCCCTGGGGAGGAAGTTCCAGACCACCAGGAGATCTCCTCTCAGTCTCCTCTTCTCCAGGCTGAGCACCCCAAGTGCCTTCAGCCTCTCCTCACACCCTTCCCCTCCAAACCCTTCCCCAATGTTGTGTCCCTCCTCTGGACACTCTCCAGCAGCTTTAGATCCTTTTTCTCCCGTGGTGCCCAAGCTGCCCCCAGTGCTGGAGGTGAGGCCGCCCCAGTGCAGAGCAGAGTGGGAATTTAGCTGAATTCTCAATTATTTAATTACTTTAAACACAACATTCTTCTAAAATACATATCCACTGCTAAGTGACTCTGTTTCTCTCATCTCTCTGAGAGCTGTAAGAGACACTCAGTACATCTTCCAACTTCAAAATCTGTTTGTCTTCTCTACCTGCTACAAGATGGGTTGGTATAAATAAATCTAGATATATAAATTAAAATGTGACTTCTGTAACTGAAAGTAGAGACTCTGCCAAATGGAGTGACGAGCTCCAGGCACCAGAGAGAGGTTCCTCCTGCATTTTTCGTGTGAGACTTTAACTGGCCAGACCAAGCTGATGTGTTTTTTCTCTTAATCAGATCATACTGGGTGTTCAACCACACTGAACTGGAACACCACCCTGTCTGCACTGAGGATTTACCAGTCACAGGCTGAGGCCAGGTTACCTGGTCCCAGGAACCTTCATTCCTTAGGTCACCTCCTGCATTTTTCCCCAGAAGGAAAGGATGGCAGTAGCAGCAAAGCACTGGTAAGAAGAAAAAAAGAAAAAACACAACAACAACAACAAATCTCCCATGCTGGTACCCCAAAAGTGCTGCTACACCAAAGACACTGACAACAGTGATTCCTCCTCTTCCATTCCCCATGTAGCCCATTAATTTAAGGCAGTTTTCATTTAAAAAAACAAACAACAAATAAGCATAACAGTGAAACTATGCAAGACTACGTTCATGTTCCCACTCCCATAATTTTGCTCAGATGTCAGTCCTGCTCATTATAGTAATGTTGGATTTCTCCACAGTCATACCTGGAGGGGGGAAAAAAAAAGTCCTTTACAACAAAAATTACTAGGAAGAAGTGGGAAGGGAATGAAGCAAGAGCTTCTCAAGAGACTTCTTCAATATGTCAGCAAAGCAAGGTTGAGAAATCAAAGACTGGAGACTGCACAAAAAATAAGTTCAATGTGTGTTTAGTGAGTGCCAGCTCGTACCTGTGACTTCTTGATACTGAGTTAGACTAGAAACAGGAAGATCTTGTTAAACAGCTTTAGGCTGGATAGATAGAAGGGAGAAAGCAAAGCTGCACTTAACCCAGATAATCTAATGTATACAAATAAAGTGCCTGGAACAGATCAAAACCAGAAGTGGCAGACATTCTTAGTCACAGATGTTGAAGTCAAAAGAAGCATTCACCACCTTCTCCTGCTTTATAACAGAGTACAGAGGATCTGCAATGCTAAAGTAAGTGATTCAAAGAACAAGATGGGCCACTATTCTCCCAGTCCCAGGTCACCTTGGCTCATCCCTCTATGGTGTCTTTAGGGCCGATAATGCATCTGTTCTTTTACACTGTTGGTGATCCTAGAGGGCCAACTGCTCTTTACTGGATGGAGAACCAGGGGCCAAGCATGGTGATATGGCCTCACCAGCCAGGGCTCAGTCCCACA
The DNA here is from genome assembly GCA_907165065.1 of Caprimulgus europaeus. Next base: position 165,955 of record OU015525.1, on the reverse strand, counting down.
ATGGCCAGGCAATGGGACCAGGGCAGGCCCAGTGACAATGGCAGACGAGGTCAGCCAAGAGTCTAGACCAGTAGACAAGCTTGTGGTGACAACACAGGTCTGAGGGCAAACTGGGAAGTCAATCCACTGGTCAGGATCAGGTCCAGTGATGGTGACCAGTGTCAGACACAGCTGATACCTGGCCAGATCCATAACAAGGCAGGTGTGAGATTAACCTGGGCAGTCAGGCATGGGTCAAGGCTCTGATCTGTGGGGACCATACCCAGGCACAGGCATGGCTGTTGCTGGACAGGACACCAGTGCTCCTGTGAGTAACTCAAGCAGGACAGAAGGTCCAGGTTCAAGCTGAAATGGAGCTGCTGGACCCATGGGCAGAAGGTATGGGTAAAGGCCACAGGAGAGGCTGGTGAGGGCCATTAAGGTCTACATGTGTACTCAGTGCCCTGATATTTATACTGGATGTTCATCCTTAGTCCCCTGTCTTCCTGTTTCTCCCCTGGACACTGTATGAAAATGTCCTTCCCTTCTCAGCATTGTCACTGCTCTCCATCTACAAAATGATGAGATTTGTGAGGTTCTGATTCTAACTCGGGTATGGATGTGGTTAAATAGTTTCAGGGAAATGAAAAGATGTGAATGAAGGCAACCAAGCATGATGCAACACGGAGAGTGGGATTGCACACCAGCTAGAAATACCAAGTAGTGAGTGCACTCTGCACAGGGCAAAACACAAGTCCCTTCTGCAGGCCACCTTTGGTCAGTGGTTCAGAAAACACAGACAGATGTTCTCAGCTAGTCCCAGAATAGGAAAACACTAGGGCCTATTCTATCCTACTTTCTGAAACACTACCCATCTCCAAACTCTCCTTCTTTCCAGTTTCTCTTTTAGGAAAACAGTTAATTCCCCACAGCTGGGAACATCCTAGTGGCCAGCATATTGCTGCAGAAGGCCAGTGGCAACTGTTTTCTGAAGAACAAACACTCACCTCTCAGCCAGTCTGAGCAATGGCACAGATACTACAGAACAAAGACAATTCAATTACAAAGAAAAAGAGAAGTTAAATGATTGGAAAAGTTAGTGACAACAGTGCTATGAATAAAACCAATGCCTTTCCAGTTCCTACTTCCCTCCTAACTTGCCAACAACAGTTTTTGGTCAGGAGAGGCAGTGGACAAAACGAGAAGTGCTAGGCCACAGAAGGCTGAGGGGCACACTAAGGGAGTGAGGACATGATAAAAGACCAGCCCCTGTCAGGCCAGATTTTCCTGATTAACCCAGTCAGAATTAATCACTGATGAGAATGGTTCTGAACTGCTGCCTTCCTGGCCACAGATTTCACCTTGATCAGTTAGAGGCAGTAGTCCTTCCAAGCAGAGGATGTCATTTTCTTCCAGTCCACTGTGACTTCCAAAGGAAAAGGATGAACACTAACAACCTGGAGGCAGGTGGTGATGTCTTTCTGATGTATTTTGCCCAGGTTCATCTATGTGTTATGCCAACAAAAATCTAGAATTGGACTGAGGACAAGACAGCCTTGGACATGCATTCCCACATTATAGTACTTCTCTTTCCTTTCCTGCCAGCTGTGCACTGCTTGCAGCGCCATTATGTGAACTGGATCAGGAAACAATTCCAAATACTAGGAAGTTTAAAAGCAAAATTTTATTTAACAAGGTTTAAGGTAAAGTGGCAGATATATAGGGGCAGGTGTTAGAAACAAAAAAATTCTAATGAAAGACAAGATGCAACCCAATACAAAACAATACAGAACATCTTCAGTATTGTGGACTGCCCAGGGAAAGCCAGTAACATTTTTCATGGAATAATCATGAAAATAATAATTTAATAATTTAAGCAGCTTCCTCAAATTCTGGATGAATTCTTTCTGTCTGTCAACCAATTATTCTGGTCTGGGTTTCCTGCACTGATTTACAGCTTATATGTAATGTTGGCATCTCCACTATTTGAGTTTTTCTTTGTTTTCAGTATTCTCCCCATCTCTGCTAAGCCTGTGCGCTGCAGTGACAGTCAGAAATGAGTTCTGTGGCTTCAGGGACTCTTTAATTGTATGGCTCATTTGCATAAGACAGTGGAGCGTTTTATATAGATTAATTTTACAACAGGAGTAACCTAATTTAAGTTCACCCAAATGACTTGGTGCCACAGCATCACTCTTGTTCATGCACCTGCCCCTGCTGCTGATTTAACCCATGGAGGTGACTGTGTGTGCAATTCCCCAGGCACACTTACCCCTCCGCAGACCAAAGCCAGAAGGTCCCTAAGGAAACAGGAAAAAAAGAGTCACTTGCCAAATGAGGACAAACTTTTAAGACCCACATGTCAATGTCGTGTCACTTCAAAACACAGATTTGTGCAATACCCTCCTAAACACTCTTGGGATCCCTTCTGTCCAGGCTGTTGCCAAAGATGGAGTTCCCAGGAACACTCTGGAACCCTCCTGATCAGCCCCTCTGTGTGCTGCGTTCCTGCCTTAGAGAGCAACGCAGCAAACCTCCCCCAGCTGCTGCACTGCGGTTTTCACCCCTCCTCAAATCTGTCATCACAGAGGTGCTGCCACCAATATTGCTGCAGCCAACCCTGCAGCCCCTCAGCTACCAACACCTTGCCATGCAAATGCAATACACCACCACTGACCACACACACACACACGTTTGTGCTGTGAGAATCACCACGCTGCAACACAGACCCAGACAAAACCCCCCAGGACAGAGCTCCCTTGGACTGCTGTGGTCAGAACGTGGTGGCCTGCCCACCCTCCCAAGGTGCTCACTGTCAGTGTCATTTGCTGCTGGCTCTGGCACTGCTTCAGTTTTAACAGCTCCAGCCACTGCTCCGCTCTGCAATGAGGCTCACTCATTTCACACGCTCTGTTTTATTCCCCTGTCGCATCACAGCATTAACCCAGATTAGAAGCAATCTGGGGCAGCACATGTCTCGTTACTGCTGGCTCTTTGTTTGAAGGCAGTTAGCATAAAAGAGCCCTGGTGAAGACATTAGTTACAAATAGTAATTATCTGGAAGCATTACTAAATTAATCCAGTATAACAATGCATACATACGTTATAATTAGTTAAAAAAGCAAACAAAATTTATAAATGAAAGCAATGGCTGAGGATTCTTTAAGAGTAACCAATATTATCTTGGAAATAACACAGAAAAATAAACACAACCAACCTCCAGAATAAAAAAGCAGCAAAACTTTACTACTAATTACTGATTGGTAATACCATCACGTTATGGTGTGATGATGAAACCCTTTTTAGACCATTAGGAAAACCCTTCTTGAAATCAGCCATTCTAGGTAATTTTCACCCAAGAGGGCAATAGAAAGTGGCTCAGGAGATGCCAAACCTGCTCAAATAACATTTACAGACCCTGGAACAGCACTGTAATTTTGGTGATGTATTTGTGTATACAGCAATAGTGAACCTGAAAGTAAGTGTCCAGTTGGATAATCAGATTTTTAAGTTAGTTTTAAAAAGCTGGAACAACAAAGGCCCACAAATACAGTTTAAAGGACAGGGAGAAACAGAAAATGAGAGATTTAAAAATGTTTAATAACTAAAAAATTAAAATTTATTTAATAAATCAAAAAGAAGATTGGAAGGTGACATGTCTATTTCAGTTACACTGCTGAGAAATACTTTAGTCAAATATCGGTGACCAGACTCAACACAAAATTAACTAGATAAAATCCTATATGTGGCAGGACATAGAAGGCTGAAACAGAAGAGTGATGGGAGATTGTTTTGGCCATAAACTCTATGAAGGCAAATGCCATTACACTGGGATAATTCAAATAGGACCTTGCTTGCTGATAGAATCTAGAACCAAAGTTCACAGGGATTTTAAGTTCCTTTACAGATAATTTTAGCCTTTATTACAAATCACACACTGAAACCTTGTAGAAAATGTGAAACAGTCTAGATTTGACTTTCTGAGAGATTTCAACAGTTCCTATTTCAGTGTAATACAGAGAAAAGCCTCAAACTCATACTGAAAATTGCTTTCTTTACAGTCAAAGGTTCAGATCATTCTGAAGCTCATCCTCAGCCTGAGTGCTATTTATCCAATCTAAATTAAGGTGTCCATGCCTAAGATAGATGGCTTGGCTCCCTTGGTGCCCAGTGGGGTTTCACCACAGTTCATCTCTCTGCTTTTGAAGGTCTGAATTGCATCCATGGACATACTGACAAACCCTCCAATGACTGTGAAATGAGCATGGGACACCTACACAGCAGTTACCAGTGTTCAGTCTGATTAATTCTGCCCTAAAAATCCAGGTCATAACCAAGACAGTACCAGCAATCTCATCACTTCTTTGGGCATCAAGAAAGATCCTCTGCAGTTTTCTGGCAACAGAAAAGATTCATTACCTCAAAGATTTAAATAATCAAACCAAAGTCTGTGTTCTATTAGAGAACAAAAATGCTGTGTCCACAGGAAGAGAAGCCAAAGAACTGATGAATCGTTACCTTGATAGATCTGCCTCAACCACGAATCCATTGGCCTTAAAGCAGTTCCTTCCTTCCTTCCCTACTGTCTATGCATCTCTGCTTTCTAGCAGCCTGTAGCAGATCAATACAAAAAAGAAATTGAAGTCAGAGTGGCTGAATCAAACACAATAAATCTGTGCAGAAGCTGCACTGCAGGCCTGAAGCCTTCCAGTCTGCTTTCAAGTACTCTAAAGCCAGGCTGGGACCCAAGTATCCCAAACTCAAGTGTGAAGTTATCTGCTCAGTCATCCAGGAGACCTCAAAACTACAAAAAATAGTCAAAGGCCAAGCTTTAAGCACAAAACTCTGCATTGTAAGAATTTAAAAACCCAAAACATAACTGGAGCACGACTTTGAAAATATTTTCTGTGTAGGAAAAAGAGAAATTAAGGTAAAGATCATAGGGCAGCAATTATATGTGCAAGTGCATGAGGTAGAGAAACCAAGTAACAGGTAAAGTGATCTCTTCAGGTGCATGAAAAATTGAGAAAAAAGTCTACAAGGAGTTTGCAAATAGCAACAAAAGGATTAAATCCATATGTACATTATGAAGAGGCATTAAAAGAGGAATAATGCTACTGAGAATGATGAAAACCCTTAACCTCCCAGACATAGACTGACAGTAACAGTGGCTGGGTCTAAGCAGTCACACAGCTGATAACCAACAACTTCCTCACAGAATAATCCCAGAACCAACAGGAGGAGATATACTTTTAAAATTCTGTTTTGCTAAGTAAAGGAGATTTTATTGTAACTCTGACCATAAAAAATTCCTCCATTTTAATGCTGATTCAGTTTAAATTAAATGGAAGGACAAATAAAAACAGGGCTGCATCTAGGCTGCTGGCTTATAAAAGGGAGAAATTCTGACAGATTATGACACAAGTGTAACTAGTCAAACTTACATGAGCTGAATATGAAAAGACCTTGAAATTTCTTTAAGACAAAGGTGCTAAAACCACTTTTTTAGCACTGGCAGCAGAGAACTGGGTAGCTCAGGAAGAGTATCCCAGGCTGTGCTCCTGTCTGTGGGTCTGGCATACATCTTTCTTCACTTATTAAAGATGCTTCACTGGAACTGCAGTGCCAGTTATGACTGAACTGCTGACAACTTCAGTCAGGGAAGGAACTGCCTGCATCTCTGTGACAGACCTTCCCTTACAGCATCAGCTTTCTCTGTACTTGGGAAAAAGGTCAGATGGCAGACTCAAAGACAAGCAGCACCCAAGTGACACACAGCCTGCCTTGTCTTTTGCCACAACCTGCCTCATTGTCAAGACAGCACAGAAGGTTCAGATCAGCTCGTGGCTTAAAAACAGTTAAAGCAGAATCTGAGCAAGAAAGTGGTTATAATGTTAGGTAAATTAAAGCATGTTGGAAAGCTTTCTATCACATGTACACTTCTTCAGCTGAAGATACACACAATTGGAGCAGTCAGTGTGTAGTTTAGTGTATGATCAGACTCTCGGATATAAGCAGCTTTAAAGAAAATTCCCATGAAGTGTTAGAAAAATAAAATCACTGTGAGGGTGTCCAGTACATGAACAGGAGCCCACAGGGGTTACAGGATCTCTCTCCTTGGACATACTCAAAAAACAAACAAGCAAGGCACTGAATAACTTGACCTAGTGAGTTCTGCATGGAGCAGGGGTGTTGGATCAGATGACTCCCAAGATATCCTTCCAATCAAAATTATCCTGACTTTATTCTATTATTTCTTTCTTAAGCTATACTCTAGGTAACAGCAACACTTTCTACTCAAGGATTCAATCCCATCCCACTGGATGATGACCTGGATTAACCAATCACCCCTCAACTTTACAGAATACTGCAGAATATTTCCTCAGCAGTGTGTTAACCACAAGAACATCAAACTGACCAAGTACTCTTTGCACCAGCTGCTCTTTGGATAAACACCCAAATTCCAAGCTGAGTGCACACATAATTTACAAAGATCATCTGATGTTCTAAATTGTGATACAGACCATCATCATCATCCCAATGGCACAACAGAACTTTGTCTATCAGAGTGCAAATTGGCTTATGCTTACTTGTATTTCAAAACACACCTCTTTGATCTTGCCTTTTCTAACACAGATAGTAACCTGTATCTTAAAAACACAAACAGAACATAAAAGTCCTACCAAATAAAAATATTCCAGGACATACACAATTGTACCCAAGAGGAGAGGAAAAGAACAAGGCAGAGAAAAAACATTAGTCACACAATAATGTGCTACTGGAAAGCAGGTACTTGAGGCTGAAATCACTGAAAAATTAAGAAATTGCAGAATTAAGATTGTCCTGTGTGCACAGATGACCATCCAACCTGCATTCCTCATATCCCCAGCTGCTGGAGACCCTGAAAGGTGTGATTCTTGAAACCCTGAACTAATTCCTCACACCAAGTGGATCGCTTTAAATGTCATATTCCTGCTCCAGTTCCTTTCCTCCAAAATAGGGATAATCACACCATCACAGCCCAATTGAGTTCTGAGAAGTTAATTGGTGTTTGCGAAGCATTCCAGTAGGATACTGATGAAGACCATGGCAACACCTACGTGGAAGTTAATAACCTCCATTCAATGTGGTGTTTAAGTGGCATGTGGTACATAACGCCCAGGGCAACACAGTGAAGGATGAGTAAGAGCACTATTGACTGGTTACCTCCTCAGCTGCTACTCTCCATCCTCCACACCGAGTGAACTGAGCTCCTACCGAAAAAACAGCCCACAAATACCTGACTGAACTCGGAGCATCGTCCTTATTTCCAATTCTGCGGACACCCCCTCTCACCTCGGCACCTTAAAACTAAATTACCTTTTATAACGCACGCGGTAATTTATCATACAAGTGCACGACCCGGCAGGGCACGGTGTGGGGATGCGATCACTGCACTGCGTCTGCGTACGCACCCGCCACTAACGCTACGGGCCACGTCTGCGGCCGTGCCGTGCCGTGCTGTGCCGGTGCCGCTTGCACCTCGGCCGCCGAGCGCCCGGCCCCCTTCCCCCGCGCTGTGGGTCCCCGTCGGACGAGCTCTGCCAGCGCCGAGGCAGACAGCGGCCCGCGTTCCCCTCCCCGCCTCCCTAACATGGCGCCCGTGTCCTCCCGGTCCCGGCCCCGGCCCCCGCCCGCCGCGGTGCCCGGGCCCGCCAGAACCGGGCTGCCAGGCCTGAGTCACCGCCACCTCCCGCGGAGCCGCCTCCCGCCGCGCCCTCCCAGCCGCCCGGGCACCGCCCGGCATACAGCAGCCGCGGCGGTTGCCAGCCTGAATAAGATAGAACTTGAAAGGCGAAATAACAGGAGCTGCCACGCCCGGGGCTGCGGGGAATCTCGCTTAACCCTTCTCCGCCTGCGCCCGCAGTGGCCCCGGCTCCAGGAGAGGCTGCACTGCCGGCCAGGCTGCCCTCCCTCAGCGAGGCCGGGGTGCGAGTGGCAGCTCATGGAGGGAAGCGGGGGGGTGGGAGGGGGCACGGGTGCGGCCTCAGCTCCCCTTTGTACGGCACCCCAGGGGGGTGGGAGGGGGCACGGGTACGGCCTCGGCTCCCCTTTGCACGGCACCCCAGGAGGACACAGGGAGCCTTGCGGGCTCACCAGCACGCTGTTGAGGTAGAGGAGGCACAGGGCACTGCACCCTGATCGCTCCTGTTGCACTGGTGCCATTGCCCAGGAGCCACTGCTGCAGCTGCCTCCCCAGCATGGAAGCCGGAGGATAAGTCCCTGATGAGCCCGAACCCTCCTTCCGTGGGTGGCTGCTGGACTGAGGTGTGCCGGACCGAGACTGGGACCGGTGGCCAGGGTCCATGCCCAGCTGCCAGCGCTGCGCCTGCTTCCAGGCCTGCTCCGCAGCCAGGCCCGAGCTGGTCTGACAGGCTCAGGGCAGACGGGAAGGGAGAGGCCGCCCGCGGCTCAGGAATGTGCTGCCCTTATCTCTGGTTCCCCTGCAATCCTGGGGAGGGAATAACTCTCCAGAGTTTGCCTTTCTCTCGCTCTTACTCACCCTCTGCCCTGGGTGGAGCTTGAGTCTCGCTGGCTCAGAGGTGCCTGTGAAGCAGGCTGCAGGCACGTCCAGGGGAGCGGAGAGCCAGAGATCACAACCTACCACCTGCCCTGGCTCACCTGGGAAGGTAGGAGAAGTGCAGGCACCTCCTGGGGTACCCGAATGGCCGTGTGAGGTGGTGGGCGAGGGCTGGGGAGGACCTATCCTGTTCGGCTGCACAGCACTGGGTGTTTGGGATCTGGGGCAGGGACTTCGGCAGGCAGTCCATGGGCAGGAGATATGGCTGCTTCAACGCAGAAAGGCTCCATAGCAGGAGCTCCCAGCCACGCCATGACTGGGAGAAAGGAGAGTCCCAGGAGGAGGGAGAGGCAAGGAGGAGGGAGAAGGTCCCAGCACAGACAGCCGGCATTGTGGCTGGTGAGGGAAGAGACCTGTCAGTCCTCAGGTAGCCTGGTCAAAACTGCTTAGTGAATGCTTCACTGAACTCGTGTCCCATGTCCTTTGAGAAAGCCTCAAAGAGTGGGTATTTCCAGACTTACCCATGTCTTTGGGAAGAGATCCTACAGCCTGACTCAGCTTCCCGTGATCGAGCCGGAGCTGGCCTTCTCCTTGGATAGGTAACGCTGTAGGGATGTGTGGTGGAAGGGTTGGGACAAAAGAGGACTTCGCTGGTGGTCGTGTTGGAAAGGCCAAGATCTGCAGGAGGCTAAGGGCCAAGCAAGAGCTCCTGAGGCCCACTGCGCCCTTCCTCGCTTTGACCTCGCTCCACACGGATGGGTGTGTAGCTGTCTGCCGACACGGCCTGCGAGCAGCGACACAGACGTTCGTGCACGTACATGCCAAAGCACAGACAGATGCGTGTGCACACATGCAGGCACAGGCACGTGTGTGTACGCTCACTGAATCTTTCCACAGGTGGGAGAGTGTCTGACAGACCTCAGGTTTTGTGTTTGAGCAGAGAGGAAGGGGAAGGTCTTTAAATTGACTAAGGTCAGTAGAGGTCAATTATGGCTTTTGTCTGGCCTGAGGACCGTGTTCTCTATCTTCTAAAACAGTTAGAGGGGGAGGAGGCACTTGTGAAAGGACAGAAGAGCCTGTGGTACCCTTCTTCTGCTGAAAACCTCTAATTCGGGAAGGTTGCAGCTGTGATAGAGGCCAAACGTACGTGGGTAACAACTCTAGACAGCAAACGAGCCCAAATCAGAGCCGTGACAACTACAGCAGTGCAGAGCGTTGGTGACCCGGGATACCTTTTCGTAGCCTACCATAGCATGTGTTCTCACTGGGTGAGGAGGCAAGCAGACAGAAAAACCAGCATGCCATCGCCCTACTGCAAGGCCACAGAAGGGCTGCAGTTTGGGGAGAGAAAGTCTTTTTCATTTTGGCCTAGCTCCTATTTATCTGAGGGGCTTTAGAGTTGTATTTGAGGAACTAAGAGAGGCTTCTGTTTGTTGTCACCTGGCAGTAGAAATAGTAGTATTCTGAGGGAAAAAAGTTATCCTCTCTGTGTGGTTGTAGAGAATGTTGCATTTCAAAGGAAAAGGTGAAAATGTCACCTACCACAGTCTGGTATGATTGTGCCAGAGCAGTGTCATGGCTGAGGACAGAGACACCTGTGTTCTACATATCATTTTTCAGGCAATCACAACTTTCCAAGCAACTTAAATTCCCCTCCAAACCTTGCAGGACTGGACTTCTTTGTATTTTGTGGTTAAATGGAACACTTTTGGACTGCTTATCAGGCCCCATTTGGCTGGATTTTTTGTAGCCCTAATGAGGAAGAGGAGTTTCATGAGTGCATTTCTAAAATCAGGATGTGGGGGAAAGTAAAAGTCCAAGGCAGCATGCAGTTCTTCTCCAGCTTACACCTCACTCTGTTGGACCTTTTCTTCTTTGTTTTAGACTTCCTTATAGCTGCTACCTAAGGGATTGATTGAAGGAGAGGAAGCTTGGCATGAGTGTTGCTATCATAGATGTGGTGCTTAGGGACGTGGTTTAGCGGTGGACGTGGCAGCGTTAGGTTAACAGCTGGACTTGACGATATTAATGTTTTTTTCCAGCCTAAATGAGTCTGATTCTGTCTCTTCAGGTAATCTGCTTTCTGTAAGAGGCCACTTTTGCATGCAGGATCTCATTGCATTTTTCAGTAGCTGTAAATGTCAGGCGTTGCCCTGGTGAGTGTGCAGGCTGGATTTGCACATGCCACTCCATACCCTTCATTGCACAGGACAGTTAGGATTGACATGCTGACATGCTGACATGCTGACATGCTGACAGGCTGACATGCTGACATGCTGACAGGCTGTCTCAATAACCACTTCACAAGGAAAATTACGACATGTCATTTTTCCGCTACTTTTCCCTTCCACTGGCCCGTAGGAAGATCCCCTGGACGTTCTGAATGTCTGGCTAATTTCCTGATTCTCCAGCAAAGAATATGAAGCACTGACTAATTGGCAGAGGTGAGTGGGAGTCCAGGTGTTCCGAGGTGCTGCCCAGGCTCCCAGTTCTATTCTGCCACATGCCTGTAGCATTCAGCACATTTACTACTCACCTTAGACACAGAAGGAGTTTATGCCAGTTGGCAGGGTCAGCTGACAAATGAATGTAATGTGGAAGAGAGAGTTGTAATCTCTGGAAGCTCAGTGAATCAACTGATCCAATTAATTGAAGCAGTTTCTCATCTGATGACCGTGACTGCAGATGAAGTGAAACTCCTTGACTGCAGCAGGCAGACATACTATTTTTTTTAAACAATGACTGAGACCCACATAAGATCACCTGGAGTAGAGAATGGGATCACATTCACTTGGATGCTTTCACACAGGGTGATCAGTAGAGCCTGGTCAGTTGACCAAAAGAAAAGGCCTAGGGGTTGTATATGTGACATTGTAACAGGAATAACAAATTTCATATTATTTTCATCTTCCAAACAGAAATTTTAACAGCAACCCAGGCTTCGAGCCTACAGCCTAAAACTGAGAGAACACTGAGAATGAGAACACAGAGAGACTTCAGCAGAAAATACAGAAAGGAAAATCAAAAGAGGAAAAATAATTGCTGTGAGAACTTAGCAGACACCATTGTGTCTGAGAAAGGGTGTGATTCAGACTATTACCCAGATATCACCATGCTGTTCTGGGGAACATATCTGTGCCTTGCTTGGTGGGAAGAGCTGGTAATGGGAAGTATCCAGCATCCTTGACTATAGCTCTTGTAAAATTTCCATGACAATGTGCTGTGGCTAAACCTGGAAATTCTGGGGTACACTTGAAAACTAAAAGTGCTACAGGCACATCACTGTGAGGCTGGCAAGTGAGAGGCCTCAAACTGAGAGATCCTTTCTCAGTAGAAGTCACATCCTTAGTACAGAAAGCTAGCACGTGTAGGAGTAGCTTCAGGAAAGGATGAGCAGATCTGTCACTGTTAATTCAGGTTATTCAGTCAGAGGATTAGAAGGCACGAGCTGTCCCTCCATCACACAATGCAGAATTGAAAAAAAACAACCCCATACCTTAAACCACATTCCAGGAGACAGGTCCCTTCCCAAATCATTCACCTAGCACAGCATTTTATTGAGAGCAAACCAACGTTTTTCCTGTCTCATTGTCACGATGTCTGCTCAAGTAGGCATTATTGTCACCTCCCAAAACCGACCCTTTCAGAATATTAGCAACCTGTTTCCATATATTCTTTTTTATTTTAAAAGGCTAAATAATTTTTTTTAATAACTGATTTCTAAACTTTGGGGTTCTAAACCTTTTGGAAACCTGAATTTTTTTCGCAATCCACCTTTAAGAGATGTAAGTGATGTCATTGAACGTTGTGCATGGGCCACCTGTAGCCATGCACTTCTGCTTGCTGGGTCACCATTTGAAAATTGCTGCTTTAATTTTTCTCTTGGAAATTTTTTTTCTGCTGCTTTTGCAGCATTTTCTGCTTCTTTGACTCCCCAAATCACTTTGATTATTTCTTGACCAGGGTTTGGAAGCCCTTCAAATGTGAATGGCACAGAGGGGGCTTTGTGGCTGTTGGTGGAGTCGAGCAGGCTGAAGTAAATTCTTCTCTCTGTGTTGCCCTTCTCTTCTTACTGGTATCCAGGGCAATGAAAAGACCAAGTGTTCAAGCCCAGCAGATTGTGCCCATACTTGCATCTAAGCAAGAGGTCTCAGGCAGAGATCGGATCGTCCTGGCCCTTTCCAGCCGGAGTGATAAACCTGAGCTTCCTCTCGGGCTGTTCCCTCTGCCGGTGCCGAGACACCTACAAAGGCCTCGGCTTTTGGGAGTGTCTTGAAGCAGAGGAGCAGGTCCAGCCAGGGAAGTGATCATCTGAGAAAGGCAATCTGGGAACTTGCTGTGCAGGCAGAACACGTAACAACAAGCACTGGAGTCAGCACTGGGAAGGAAGATAGAGCCAGCCCGAGGTGCTGAGACATCAGCAAGGGCTGACATCAGGCAGCAGCAGATGAGAGAGCGAGGAAACATTGAGCCAGTGTCCCTTTTCTTAGACTGGGTAAATACAGCCTGTCACTCTTGATTCACAGAATCAGGAAAAATGCAGGCCCTTTTTGGTGTTGTTTTTTAAATGTGTAGGGCTTTGTGATGGTCATCCACTCAGGACAGCTGAAACTAGAATTTCATGCTGCTCTTTAAAAAAACAAAACAAAAAGTCCATTGAAATGGAACATAATGTGGACAGGCAGCACATGATGCACAAGCCAACAGGTCTGTACTTTTTCCAGTTTTTGCTGTTAGTGTTGATCCAGAAATAAAGGGAGAATTTTTATAACTAGCTTCATCTGCCAGTCACTTTTCCCTTCTCTGCCTGCATTTCCTTACGGTTGAATGTTTTTCTCTGCAGAGATAGGTGTAGGCTGTGATCACATCACTGCTTACTCTTTCCAACATTGAGAGTGTCTGATAGCTTTTTCGGATCACAAAAACCAAATGCTTGTGATAAGAATCAAAACTAGTAAAGTCACTCCCAACTACACCAGCCATAGCCAAGCCAAAGGGAAATTTCCATTGGAGACTCCCTCCTCAAAAAAAAATCCTGATAATTGCACAGGGATTGCTGCATGCTCCTTTCTCTCCTGTTCCTCCCCTGCTGATGTTTTTCTGGCGGAGGAGGGGAGCGGTTGCATTCGTACTCCCTGTGCAGAGGTGCACTGGCACCGTAGCAGCCAGTGCAGTGTCTTTGGGAAAGCCCAAGCAGACGGGTGGAGGAGACCTCTGCTGCGGAGAGATTGAATCCTGCCTCTCATCAGCCCATTATATCAGCCTTCATCTCCCACTTGTTTTCAACAAGCTCCTTCGTGCTCGCCTTTATCCACTGCCCCTAAGCATGGGAGGAGTTGCTCGTCAACAGCTACAAAGCCTGCCTTCTTTTTCTCCTTTCCTTTCCTCCTGAAAAGAGCCCAACAACTATCCCATGTTAGCATGCTAAAGAGTAAGTTCTAAAGAGCTGGTGCACTGAATACTTGTCTCTTTCTGTAGCCTTCTCCTACCTGTCTGTTCATCACTGTCCCATCTGCTATACTTAGAGGAAGGGTTTCTTGGGAAGCAACTAAAGTCTGCAGTTTTGGTTCACTCATTATCTGCTGTGGTAAGGTTCTGATTATGACTGGTGTTCTTGATATTTCCAATTTTATGAGCATATTTTTATGAAATGCTTGCTTAGGATAGCGGAGAACTGCATGGAATGCCAAATAATGATAATAGCAGCCTTCTAGAGTGTGTGGAGAGAAGACACTGTGGAGCAATCCTTTTTTCCCCTGATTTAATGAAATACCATTTCTGAGTAACTGGAAAATCAGAAGAACAGTAAATGCAAAGTACTGCAGGACTTGTATGGAGAAGATGGGAGCCAGTGTGGTGACTTGTCAAGTGATAAATGCAAGTTTGTCTGGAATCCCTGTAAAAACAAATTCACAACTGTTTCACCTCGGTGCACGTGCTCTTCATGGTGGAGCACATGAACCAAGCACATGGCTCCTTAACAGACTTTTTCTGTCTGCCTGATGCCAGTTACTTTGCCTATCCTCTAGGCATTGTGATGGTTCTCCCATGCTTCTCCTTATGCTAAGAAACTCCACCCAAAAGCTGTTTTTCAAATGTCCCTGTAGAAACTGTCTGTAGTACGGTGCCTACAGAGCACTTAACTCCACAACTGATTATGTGTGCACTGCTGAATTTGCACATCTCCCAGCTGTTCCTTTGTACCTCTCAGTTCATTTTTCTTTTTCATCTGTTTTTCGTGTCTGATGGGGCCTATATTATTGGCAGGGTGCTCAGGGACATGGTTTAGAGGTAGATTTGGTAGTGTTAGGTTTATGGTTTGACTCAATGATCCTAAAGGTGTTTTCCAAACATTATGATTCTGTGATTATGAGAGCATCTTAAACAAGAACCTAATGCTGGTACTTCATCTAGTGCAATGGGATTCTGACTCTTCATCAGAGTCTTTTACTGTGACACTATATTCAACCACACCAGCAAGGCTGTTTGCCTGTAGTCTCCTGGGATTCAGGAAAATCAATTGGTTGTCAATGAGGCAGTCCAGCAGCAGCAGGACTAAAAGAAAAAAGCACAAAGCATAGTAATTCTATCCTATAAATCAGCAGGATGCTCATTGCTCCATAGTGGTCATAAAGTAAATGGCACATGAGGAAAGGAACAGAAGGTAAACACTGTGTATAAAACCTTATTTCACTTCTGTCTTGCAGCTCCAGTCTCACCATCTCAAAAAATAATCCAGTAGAATGAAACAAAGTCAGAGGAGAGAATAGACCAGAGGATCATCAGAGGCACAGAATAGTTTCCATATAAGAAACAGTTGGATAAATTAGTGTTCTCCATCTAGAAAGGTGAAGAGTGGCAGGAGAGTTGACAGATGTATAAAATCAGAGTGCCATGACAAGGATCAATAGATGTTGATTTTCCTATCCAAACAAACAAACCAAAACAAAGTACAAGCAGCAAATTCAAAGGAGAAGGAGATTGTTCTGGACTGTAGTGCTGAGCTGTAGAACTCCTTGCCTCTGGCTGTTGTAGATGCTGAACTTTTATATGGGTTTAGGAAACTCTGTGTGAGTTTATGATAGCCAAATCCTTTGAAGCTATCTACAGTTATTAAAGCAGATCCGAGTCAGGAGGATCTTGAGCCTCAAGTGGCTAAAGCTGGCTTAGAGGAGCTGGTGAAGCATCATAAATGCTTGGCCTGTCCCTATATGCTTTCCACATCATCTGCTCCCAGTTCCTGTTGGAGATGGGTTTCTAGGCTTGGTGGACCTCTGAATGGATCCAGTACAGCTGATTTTATGTTCTGTTCTCCCAGAAACATACAGTAAAGAGTTCAGACATAGTGAGAATGAAGCCTGGGGACACTGAGAATTTGTGCAGTCTTTGTTTAGAGAAACCAGAAAGAAAATACAGAAATAGATATGAGTAAATGGCAGGTGAAATGCAAAGATGTCCCCAGGGGCTTTTACATTGAAAACATTTAGTATTAAAGAAGACAATACACAGGAGTGCAAAGTACAGTGCATGGCATGGAGTGGGATTGGCAAAAACAACAGTATTTCTGGGGGATTATAAACTAAATCATCAGGATTTATGTAAGGAAAAACTATCTCAGTAATTTACAGAGAAGGTTGGTTGAAATGTGCTATTTTGAATAGTTTCAGATGAAGGATGTGTGTGCACCCCCAGGTGTGTCATTGCACACTCATGATTTCAGAGCAGCTGTCTGCATGCACCTGCCTTACTGTGTAATAGCCCGTGGTGGAGGCAGGGTCTTACAGCTCACTTCTGCTGAAGAAGAAGTTGCCTTTCATTCATCACAAGGAGCGTGCATGGCAGGTGCTGGGGATCATTGTGTTTGTGCAAACTGAGTTCACTCTCTAGTAATTGGATCACAAATCCATACCCTGATGGTCGATCGTTAGCTGGGTAGACACGCTGACATCGTTTCTGGCAGTAAAAGTGCATTGCTTTCAAAAGACATCAATGTGATCCCTCATGGAGCTTACTGAAAGTAAGTGGCAATAACCACTGAAATGAAATCTAGAGATAATTGCAGGGAACTTTGGAAAAAACCTAACCAAGTGAGCTGAAAGGCCAGGATAGTGCAGATGAAACCATGTGCTGCCAGTGCAGGGTAATTTATACAGAGGAAAAAACCTGATGTAATTGCATGCCCTCTGGGATTCAAGTAAATAGACAGTTTTGGTTGGTGAAGATGTAAGTATACTTATTATAATAAACCTTGACTTCTCAAAATAATCTAAATAAATCCTTTCTGAAATGTGATTAAAATCCTACATTATGCTAAAATAACAGGTTTCGCATTAGGTAGTTAATAAAATAGTAATTTATTAGTATCAATCATTAAAGAGAATGTATTAATAAGGTTCATTTTTGTCAGACTTAACCAACAATTGAGTCTTTCTCCAGTGCTGCCCTGGAGTTCAATAAAATGTTTACATAATCAGTAAATAGTCTACTAAAGTTCAAGGATCACATCAAGCCTGAGGAAGTGGTAAATATCATATTTATAAATATCATATTTAGTAAATAACAGTAAACATGACAATACTACAATCTGATTAAATGTATTTTAATACAGTCAGATATAAAACAATATACAGAAATCCAGAATGAAGCTTGCAGTTATAGAATTGAAGGTTCAGTGATGTGAAGATGAATTAAATTACCAGAGACAGTTCAGAGAATTCTTAAGGAAAAGCCTCAGACCTTCTCCAGGGACAGGAGAAAAGCCCTACAACAGAAAGTCTGTTCAGTTCATCACAGAGAAGGCTGAGAAGTAATTTACCCTGCCCTTGGAACAGACAGGAGTTCTGATATTGGGTAATTTTTCAATTGCACAAATAGAGCATTATGATATAGTTAAAATCTGAAGGTAGAGATTACTTTGTGCAATAAGAAGCGTTTTCAGTGCAGTAAGGGTGAATAAATGCTGAAGGAGTTTGCTAAGAAAGTGGTTGACTCTCAGCTATTTTCTTTTAATAATCTTTCTCCTCTATATATTTAACTATAGTTGCTGGGAGGAATGTTGGCCCCTGTGTCCAAGTGACGAGGCTGTTGGGGCTGAGGGATTGTTTAGCTCTTTTTTGTCCCCTTTTCTGCTCTGCTCTGCTCTGCTTTTCTCCTCTCTGTCAGTCAGGCCTCCAGAGGAGCAGGACTGTGCTGTGTGCCAGTCACAGCTACTGCTCTTCATCTACATTAAAGTACCAGTGATAACCAAGTCTCACATTGTAGGACTTCTCTGGGAAGTAGTTTTCTCCTCATTGCACTCCTGGGTAAATGTATTTAGGGCTTTTCATCTTCCTTTGACCCAGCTGCCTGCAGGCACAGCCAGAATGGGGCAGTGAAATGCTGGGTCTCGATATGCAAGCCAGATATTCACTGACCTGCAATGTTCAATGCTCAGCTAATGGTTTGCATTGTTATATCACAGGATTTGATAGTCCCCCCTTCATGTAGTCTTTAAAAAGCAGTTGTGGTATGAGGGTAGCCAGCAAGCTGAAGTGCAGTGCCGTGGCGACATCCACAGATGCACAAGTAGGAGCAGGGAGGCAGTTTTGTCTCAAATACAGCCTTGGTGAGGGACCCATTGGAATATGGGTTCAGCCCTTTAGAATGGGCCTGTAACAGCGTGCAAAGGAACTGTTAGTGCAGTTTGGTGGCTCACAAAATGTACAGCAATTGTGAGATTCATCAGCCTTGATGTGGGTGTCTGCTTTGGTGTGAGACAATTATTCACTTCGCTGTATTGACGAGATTTTGGTGGTTGGTAAGAGCAGTATGGACATCAGATGTTCATGGAGATGTTCTGCAGTGAAGGTGTTTGAAGCTGGGTGATAATGATCTGTCCTACTGTAGAAGTTATGTTTGAAAGTACAACTGAAAAAGTAAAAAAACGTGCTCCCATTTCTTTACTCCCTTAGCCATTTAAAGACTGAAATTCTGGAGCCACCAATCTCCTAGGCAGGTTCTGCTATAAAGTATTGAAAGTTTCAAGGTGGATCTTGGTAGAATGGATTGTATGACAGGATAAAAGTCGTCTTGGGGTTAAAAAAAATTGAAGACTGAGCACTGAAGCTTTGGAAGACTGATTTGTTAATGTCTCTGGGAGGAAGATTAAGAGAAGACTTGGCCAAATGTAAGCATCTGTATTAGGAGATGAATCTCATCCCAGACTCCTTTGATTTTATTCACTTACTCTCCATCAATTATAAAGGGGAACTCAAGGCAGGCAGCTTGCATGTAGGCTTGTTATACACCTGCATTTAGTTAATGAATCTGACCCTTGAGGAGCAATCTTCGTTCCTAGACTTAAGTGTTCAGTGTTCTTTTAGGTGCCTTAGGGTATTTAAAACACAAGAGATGTGGCACAAGCCCCATGAGAGACTCACATCCTTCTGACCAGCAGCTGGAGGCCAGGCAAAATACCTTAGGGCATCCCAAGTGACGTTAAGCAGCTGTGTGCAGACACTTGAATTGCTCCCCAGGTTACAGTTTGTTTGCCCTTGATTTATATTTAATTTACCCAAGGCTTAAGGGGCAGGTGCTGGGAAGAAGTTAGAATTTTTCCCCCTAATTTGGCCTCTGGAACTTTCCTTTCATCTTCCTCTAAAACAACAGGGACTGGACAGCAGGATAAGTCTTGGCATATGCCAGTATGCTTTGTGGTCTTGAAGAACCTCTCAGGTCCCATATTGGTGTGCTCCACTCATAAAATCAAGTTCAAAACAAGTGCTGGAATTTTGTTCCCAGGTCACAATAGGAGTCCTTTGCTTTCTTGTACAATGCAGGTTCAGCAGCCTCTTCCTGGGGTGCTTTTCCTGATGAAGTTGGAGGTGCTGAAGGCGTGAAGGACATTGGTGGAGTGCTTGAGCTTCCCTGTTCCCTTCTGGTAGTGCATTGTAGGTTTTATGGCTCTGGGGCTTTGGTGCTGTCTCTAGGGTTCTACCTGTTTCAGTACTTGCCATGCAGATGGAAGGAGGGATGTTTAGTGATTCCCTTTGGGCTGATCATGTGTCCCATAGCTGTTCACAAGTGCAGATGCATCACAAGTGCCAACAGGACCTTGTCTTTTTGAATGAATTCCAGATAATTCCCAAGAACTGTCAAGTGCTCTGACTCTTTGGAATCCTATCCAGCAAGCTAGGTTTCTCTAAAGAGTTTAAGGTATTTTTAAAAATTAAAGTCCTGCTTAGTTATCCTGTAAGCTGTTTCAAACCAGAATTGATCTGTTTCCATTGAAGATTCTGTAGAGACACTCCCCTGCATCCACCGTGAGTGCAGTGTGTGTGGGTGGGTGAAATTGCTGCTCTTGCTTGCCCGTGCAGCTGTGACAAGTGTCCTGAGTGCATTCTCCTCATTACATACCCAGACTTTCTGTGCAGCACCAGCGCTGTTTGGCACTACCTGGGGGCACTGAACTTCTGTGAACCTGCTGGAGAGTTCATCTAGGCTTGATGATAGCAGGCTGCCCGCTCCGAGTTACAGCCGCTGCTGCAAGCAAGTTCTCACACAATCCAGAGAGAGTGTGAAGTCTTCACATTCTTCCTGAATTTAATTTCTAAAATACAAATGAGGATCTGTTTGGGGGAATCAAAGTGCATGACAGCTACACTTCAAAAGTGAGCAAACTCCAGAATTTCCTCACACTCAGGCTCAGGGTCATCTAGGGTCTTCCTGGGGGGAGGATACTTTTAATTTAATTTTATTTTTCCTGCCTTTCCTTGGGAACAGTGAAAAAGTCAAACACACTTATGGTAGCTACTCTTTAAATTTATTGTGCCCACTTGTTAGGGACTTGTCCTTATATCCTTGCAGGTCATGAGTTACTTGGGCTTATGGTGGCAGAAGCATAATTTCTGCTTTTTATTTCACAGTTTTCAGATTTGTTTGTCTTATTTTGGAAGAAATGAAAACCACCTGAAGGGAAGCGAGGAGGCTTAATGAGGAGAACCTTGCCTGGGCAAACACAGGAATGGCACACTCGGCAGGTTCCGGGCTGTGATGGTGCTTTCTCAGCACTCATTCTAAGAAGGAGCTGGCTGAAGTCACAGCATCTCCCTCCTCAGCTCTCTCCATTGGAGCCAAGGAGGGTGACGCTGCAGATTCCCCAGCCTTATTAGTCAGCCAGCGGTCTGTTCCTGCTCCTGTGTGCGCTGCAGCCCAGTCCAGGTGTGTGCTGCAGTCAGTCCAGTCCAGGTGTGCACTACAGTCCAGTCCAGGTGTGTGCTGCAGTCAGCCCAGTCCAGGTGTGTGCTGCAGTCAGTCCTGTTCAGGTGTGCACTACAGTCCAGTCCAGGTGTGTGCTGCAGTCAGTCCAGTCCAGGTGTGCACTACAGTCCACTTCAGGTGTGTGCTGCAGTCAGTCCAGTCCAGGTGTGTGCTGCAGTCAGTCCTGTTCAGGTGTGTGCTGCAGTCAGTCCTGTTCAGGTGTGCGCTGCAGTCCACTTCAGGTGTGTGCTGCAGTCAGTCCTGTTCAGGTGTGCGCTGCAGCCCAGTCCAGGTGTGTGCTGCAGTCAGTCCACTTCAGGTGTGTGCTGCAGTCAGTCCTGTTCAGGTGTGTGCTGGAGTCAGTCCAGTCCAGGTGTGCACTACAGCCCAGTCCAGGTGTGTGCTGCTCTCCACTTCAGGTGTGTGCTGGAGTCAGTCCAGTCCAGGTGTGTGCTGCAGTCAGTCCGGTTCAGGTGTGCACTACAGTCCAGTCCAGGTGTGTGCTGGAGTCAATCCGGTTCAGGTGTGCACTATAGTCCAGTTCAGATGTGTGCTGCAGTCAGTCCAGTCCAGGTGTGCGCTTAAGTCAGTCCGGTTCAAGGGGTTTGGTGCAGTCAGTCCGGTTCAGGTGTGTGTTACAGTCCGGTTCAGGTGTTTGGTGCACTCAGTCCGGTTCAGGTGTTTGGTGCACTCAGTCCGGTTCAGGTGTGTGTTATAGTCCAGTTCAGGTGTTTGGTGCACTCAGTCCGGTTCAGGTGTGTGCTGCAGTCAGTCCAGCCCAGGTGTGCGCTTAAGTCAGTCCGGTTCAAGGGGTTTGATGCAGTCAGTCCGGTTCAGGTGTTTGGTGCACTCAGTCCAGGTGTTTGGTGCACTCAGTCCGGTTCAGGTGTGTGTTATAGTCCAGTTCAGGTGTTTGGTGCACTCAGTCCGGTTCAGGTGTGCGCTGCAGTCAGTCCAGTTCAGGTGTGCGCTGCAGTCAGTCCGGTTCAGGTGTGTGCTGCAGTCAGTCCGGTTCAGGTGTGTGCTGCAGTCAGTCCAGTCCAGGTGTGTGCTGCAGTCAGTTCGGTTCAGATGTGTGCTGCAGTCAGTCCAGTCCAGGTGTGCGCTTAAGTCAGTCCGGTTCAAGGGGTTTGATGCAGTCAGTCCGGTTCAGATGTTTGGTGCACTCAGTCCGGTTCAGGTGTGTGCTGCAGTCAGTCCGGTTCAGGTGTGCGCTGCAGTTAGTCCGGTTCAGGTGTTTGGTGCAGCCCTCGGGATCTGTTTTCGCAGGTAACGGTGACGTCCGGACTCCAGCCCCGCCCCACCCCGCCCGGCCCCGCCCGGCCCGGCCCGGCTCCCCCCGCTCAGCACCGGTCTCCCGCCGGGTCCCCGGAGGCTCCTCAGCCCGGGCCGAGCAGCGCCAAGGCTGATGGCCGGGACAGTGTCCCGGGCCGGACGGACAGACCCGCTCCCCGCCCGCGGCCGCCCCTCGGTGCGCACAGGGGAACGGCGCCGCCGCGCATCGGAGCAGGCAGCGCCCTCCGGAGAGACGCGTTCCGTTCCGTTCCGTCCCGTTCCGGCCGCACAGCCCAGCGCTGGGGGCCCGCCGGCCTGCAGAAGCGCAGGGACCCTTCCGGACATCCCTCGCGGAGCAGCGACCCCCCTGGGTCGCTCTGTCCCACTTCACGGAATCGTAGTAGATGGAAAAGACCTTTGAGATCATCGAGTCCAACCATAAACCCGACACTGACAACTCCACCTCTAACCCATGTCCCTCAGCACCTCATCTGCCCGTCTGTTAAATCCCTCCAGGGATGGGGACTCCACCACCTCCCTGGCAGCCCCTCCCAATGCCTGAGAACCCTTTCAGTGAAGAAGTTTTTCCTCAGATCCAACCTAAACCTCCCTGGGCACAACTGGAGCCCATTTCCTTTTGTCCTGTCCCTTGGTTGAACAGACCCACCCCCACCTCTCTCCACCCTCCTTGCAGGGACCTGGACAGAGCCAGGTCCCCCCTCAGCCTCCTTTTCTCAGGGAGAAAGAGCTTCACCCGTGATCGTTATATTCAGTCACACCAGGAGTCCTTCCAGCTCCACGTTTCGATTTCTCCCCGTGGCCAGCAGCTTAGAGAAAACCATGAGGCTCCTTTTGCTTTTGCATCAAATTTATTTCTTCACTGGTATTATTTTTCCTGCTTATTCATTAATATACTGACTACCACAAATCCTTAAGGAACACAAGTTGACTCCTCTTACTGTCAAAACTACCCCACTTAGCCCTCCCCCTGCGTTTTCTGACCTACCTTTCCAGACACCAGTTGTGGGGTGGTGGAAAAGTGTTCTGACAGAGCATTGCGTGCCTGTCCCGTTCGTATGTACTTGCTCTGTCCTAAAACATCCTGTGGGAAGGAGTCTGCAGAGTAAGTACAACTGAGAAAAGTATTTCCTGCTGTTCAATTTGAACCCACTACTGGCAAGTTTAATTTTATGCCTTTTTAGTTCTTGCACTGGAGGAGAAAATGGACAGCTGTCCCTGGTCATCTTCTGTAGGTGTCTTCTCTGGATAATAGCCTTTTTCAAGATGTGAGGAATGAGACTTTCCTATTCACAACACGTTCAGGTTGTGAGTTCCTTCTGAAGCTGTGTAGTGGTGTTATTTCCTCTGGTTTTTACCTAATAATGCTTAGCATTAGCTGAGGTTTTTCCTTTAAAGGTGCATCTTCTTCTTGATTTATAACCCTATTGACATAATGATATTAATCAATGAAGTATAAAATTAGGGTTGTTTCACCACTTTGTATTTATCAGCATTCTATTCCCTCTGCCATTTTCATTGTCCCATCAGTATCATAAGGTTCTTCTGCTTTTGTTTTTTGTTTTTGTAGTTGGCTCTCATCATTACTGTTCTGAGTGAGCTGTCGTTATGAGCAGTTTGCTGCCTGCATGACCATTCATCCCCTTTATGGGTTTTATCCAATCATGTTGAATATATTGGTCTCATATCCAAGAATGAATGGAGCTCTGGAAGCATTTCCTTAAAATGAAAGGCTGAAGGCACTCCTAAAATATTTAAAAGCAGGTACACAGGTGAGTTGAGCACACCAAAGTGGAGGTATATAGTGGACTGCTTTTTATCTTAAGAGAAAAAAGACAGAATGAGAATCAGGGTGGGAAGATAAACCTAGACAATTCAGACTACAAAGAAGTCTGCATGTGTAGACTACAGAGACAGTTGTCTGTGGGAACACTTCTCACAAGGACCTGTTAGATTCAGTTGCTATCTTTATATTAAGACCACATTTTTTCCTGTTTTATCAGTTTTATCCAGTTTTATTAGCACCTCCAGTTTGGAGCAGGAGTAACAGAGCACGGACCTGTGCCATGCAGGTGGTCGGATAAGAAAGTCCACTCAGGTTTTGTTTGAAACTATTCCAGCTTTACACTGACAGCGATTAACAAGGGTGACAGCATGGGCCTCAAGTCTTTTCTCCCTCCTCCCACATCCATGGCAATCCCTTCCATTTTGGGAGCAGAAGTGGTGGATGGCAATGACAATAGCAGCCCCTTTTACCCTCTGTGCTCACACTTCCCATTAATGCAACTCTGCATCAGTGGTCAAGGACAGCTCTGCTCCTTTGTTGGTGATGAGGAAGCCTCTGTTGGCACCTCAGTGCTGGGGCCCCAGGAAAAGTACATCCAAGTACTGACATTCATTGAGGGTCAGAAACCAAAGTGCTTCGGAGTTCTTTGCAAATCAGTAGGATATTATTTACTGAGTTGTATTTGTGGCATGACAAGCTTTTTGTCCCAAAATTGGTTAAAATCAAATTCATCTTTAGTCTCAAATAATAGGTTCCCTACAGACAGTTGTCAAATAATAAGCACCTTTAGCTCAGATTTTTCCCCAATATCAAGAGACTGAAGACATAATGTCCCCTGGTCTTTATTTCTTCATGGATCCCATGAAGACTTGTCTGACTTCTGACTATGTTACAGCAGCAGGATGCTCTTATTCCTGCCTGCATTCCATCATACCTTGCTTCTATTCATATGCCACTCACTTTATAAGGATTCAGAAGATGCATTTGTATGCATACATATACTTTTTGGTTTAGTGCCATATTACACACAGTAAATAATTTTTGTAGCATTTGGAAATGAGTTTTAATGGAGTCCAGATAATAACCAGCAGCATTACTCTTTGGGGGAGGGGGAAAGGCAGCTTTAAAACAAAAGACAAATTCAAGCTTAGCAATCAGCAGCCTAAAAAAGAAAGCTTGGCATTCTGTTAGATGCATCATCCTTGTTCATCACAGTGCTGCCAGATTTGATCTGTTCCTTATTTTGCCCAAAACCATTTAACTATGTGAAAGTAATGCTTAAGTGATTTCCACCTTTGCCTAATTTAACGCTCCCCCTCCATTCAGAATGAACTTTCTCCACCGTTACTCCGTGTGCCTTCGGTCTCTGCCGTTTGGATTTTGCCACCACGAGCCCTCAACTCTCACTCTGTGAGGATGGATGTATCACTGGAGTGAAACTGCTCTCACTGTGGGTTATTCTTTCCTTACAGCTCTCCCTCCCCTCATGGCTCGTCGGTCTCAAAGCTCCTCACAGGGGGACAATCCCCTTGACCCCAACTATCTTCCCCCCCACTACAAGGAGTATTACCGCTTAGCTCTGGATGTGCTTACTGAAGAGGGCAAAGAAAGTTACCAAAGGTTCCTGGCAGAGGAAGCAGCCCCCGATTTTCTTTGCAACTCAGAGGTGGATCACATCATACAGAATCTCCAGAAACCCCAGTACGCCAACCAGGAAGGTAGCACAGACACCGCAGGTGACAATGACATGGATGGATCCTCTGGGACTTACTGGCCCATGAACTCAGACCTTGCTGTTCCTGAGCTTGACCTGGGCTGGCCAATGGTCTTTGGGTTCAGGGGAACAGAGGTGACGACCCTTGTGCAGCCACCACCCCCGGACAATCCCAGCATTAAGGAGGAGGCTCGCAGAATGATTCGAGCAGCTCAGCAGGTGAGATGGTGAAGAGCCCAGCTAAAGCAGAGGTAGAATTATGTGTGCGAAAGATGACTCAGAAGGCATCAGGTCCTCTGCTAATTCCCTTAACTTTGCTCCCAGGACCTGACAGAGGAGAAGGACGATTCTAAAACTGCCATTCACTGCATCAGAGTTAGCCTTGGGTCTCATGGAAAAGTGTGTAAGGCCATGCTAAAACAGACCAGAGGTTCACAGAATAGTTGAGGTTGAAAGGGACGTCTGGAGACAGTCTGGTCCAGCCCCACTGCTCAAAGTAAGGTTGATTAGAGAGTGTTACTTAGGACATGTCCTTCAGTATCTCCAAGGATGGAGATTCCACAACCTTTCTGGGTAACCTGTTCCAGTGTTCAATCACCTTTCTTATGTTTAACTGGAATTTCCTATATTTCAATTTGTGTCTTGTCCTTTCACTGGGTACCACTGAGAAGAGTTGGGCTCCATCTTCCTTACACCCTTCCATCAGGTATTTATACTGATAAAATAGAGTTGGGAAGGGCAGGGAGATAGAGCTTTGAAGCTACTTCCCATATTATCAGCATATAGATGCAGCTATATAGTGGCTGGCTGCACACTGGCCAGGAGTTTAATGGCACAGGTGTGTTGGAGGGAGTGAGCAGGTAGTGGCCAAGCAGCTCAATACAACTTTCCAGCGTGGTTATGTGACAAAAAAACCCCCAAAACCTGTTATCAGTGGATTCATGAGTAAAGGAACGCTCCGTGGCAGTTAGTTTTTCCCTCACCTCTCCCCCTCACATATAGAATACACATCCTAGACAGCAATTCTGTTTCCAGTTCTGGGGCCCACAGTGTTTAAAGGAACCTTTAAATAGGAAGGTTCCTGTTTAAAAAGGAAGTTGGAGTGGAGACGGTGTGGCAGTGCAGCTTTGGAGTGTGAGGTGCTGGGGAACACCATCAGTCAGGACGGATTGCTGATGCCTTTCTTGCTTTCCTTCCCTAGGTGGTGGCCATAGTGATGGACATTTTCACCGATGTGGATCTGCTGTTTGAGGTGCTGGATGCTGCTGCTCGCAGAGTGCCTGTGTATATCTTGCTGGATGAAATGAACTCTCAGCTTTTCCTTGATACAGCTGCTAAATGCAGAGTCAACCTTAACTACGTGGAGGTGAGCAAACCAAACACCTGCCCTGCCCCTAATTCACATCCCGAGTGGGGGAAAATGTCCTGGGATGCAGAGGGTTCTTTCCACTTTCTCAGTAAAAACCTGAGAGAGGGGAAAATGGGCCAGAGCCTAGTGAAAGACGAGTGTGAAGGAAGATAGGAGAGCTGTCACAGCAATACAGGGCTGAGGACACACCAATAAACAGGTTTGTTTATCCATTGTGTGTGCAGCCAGAATCACAAGAACTGAATTATAAAAGTGGTGGGAGGATGGAAGTTAAAAGAGCAAAGGGAAGAAGGAGGGACAGGGGGAGGGAAGCAACAGCTTCCAGCTCAGTCAGTGCCTTGTCTGATTTGCAGTTCCTAAGGGTGAGGACAGTTTCTGGCCCAACCTACTACTGCCGCACAGGGATGTCCTTCAAAGGCCACGTCAAAGAGAAGTTCCTCTTGGTGGACTGCATGGTGGTGCTGAGTGGCAACTACAGGTGAGCTCTGCAACGTTACCTGTCCCAGGTTCAGTGAGAAAGGGGCTGGCTAATGGGTAAAGCAGTGCTGCTTTGGTACTTCCAAATGAACATCAGTGACAAAAGTTTTTCTCACTCGAGGATACTAAGCAGTGATTTTCAGGAAAAATGCACCATTTTGCAACTGAGGTAGATACACCAATTAAACAAGCCCTGACACCAGAAGCCAAGCCTGCTTCACATCAAGAGTGCAAATGATCTGTAAAAAAGATGCAGTAATTACAAGGTGTTGTGGGTTAACCCCGGTAGGCAGCTAAGCCCCACACAGATGTTCACTCACTGGTCCCAGCAGGATGTGGGGGTGAATCAGAAGGGGAAATGTGAGAAAACTTGTGGCTGAGAGAAAGAGTTTAATAGCTAAAGCAAACCGACACACACAAGTAAAGCAAAATAAAGAACCCATTCCTTCCCCTGGGCAGGTGGATATCGAGCCATTTCCAGGAAAGCAGAGCTGACTTGGGGAGACAAACACCATAATGGTGCACAGCTTCCTCCTTCCTGCACAGAACCAGAGAATGGTGGAGGCTGAAAGGGACCTCTAGCAGTCATCTGCTCCAACCTGCTCTGCTCAAGCAAGGCCACTTACTAGAGCCAGTTGCTCAGGATGGTGTCCAGATGGCTTTAGAATATCTCTAAGGAGGAAGACTCCACAAGGCCTGCCAGAACCCCCAAGTCATTTTCAGCCAAGCTGCTTTCTAGATAATCATCCTCAGCCTGTACTGGTGGATGAGGTTGTTCCATCCCAGGTGCAAGATTCTCCATTTGCCTGTGCTGAATTCCACAAGGCTCCTGTCAGCACATTTTCCCAGCCTGTTGAGGTCCCCCTGACTGGCACATCAAGTGCCCCATTTCCCCATTCTGCTGTCAGCTGCAAGGCTGCTGTGAGTGCACACTGTCCTGTTGTCCAGGTCATCAATGACAGTGTGAAAGACTTTCCCCAAGCCCTGATCCCTGAAGAACACCACTTAGAACTGTCCACCAGCCAGACTTCAAATCACTGACCACCCTCTGTGAAGCCTGACAGTCCAGCTGGTTTCCCGTTCTCTGTGTGGCACACTCGCTCAGTCCCCAGTGTTCCAGTGTGGCTACAAAGATGTTTATGTAAAGGCCACGTGGAGATCCTTGCTAAAGTCAAGAACACCCTCATTTTCTGCCCTCCCCTTGTCCACGCAGCCAGCCTTCTCATTGTCAGGTCAGGCATGGTTTGCCTTCAGTAAATCCTTACTGTCTGACCCCAGCTGTCCTTCTGGTATTCCTGTGCCTGGAAGTGGCTTCCAGGAAGATTTGCTCCACACTTTTCCCTCAGACTGAGGTAAAGCTGACTCGCTGTAGTTCCCTAGTTGATCCTTTTGCTCTTTTTAGAGATGGACACAACATTTTAGCTACAAAAACCAAAGTAACTGCAGGAGCATCTATTTCATATAAGGATTATCATCAGCTCGCTCTCTTGCTGTTGTTACTACTGACTGGCTTTTTCAGAACAGAAGTCATTTATTGACTTGTAAAATCCTCTGCAAGATGTAATGCCAAATCCATTAATAACTACGAGGCTTGGGAACCACAGCATGTAACGAGCACTGCCTGAGCAGTAAATACTATCAGGAGAATTTTCTTCAGGCAAGCAAATGGTTTAATGTAAAGGGGTACAGTGGAGTTACTTGATGCTAACACACTATCATTGCTTCTGTTTCTCTTTGTAGCTTTATGTGGTCTTTTGAGAAGATTCACAGAAGCATTGCACACATCTTCCAGGGGGAGCTGGTGGCCAGCTTTGATGAAGAATTCCGAATCCTCTTCGCACAATCCGAACCTCTTGTTCCTCCAGCCAATGTCCTGGCAAAGGCAGAGAACGCATTTGCCCTAACTCCTTTTGGCAATAACATGCCTTTCTTTCCCAAGAAAGCACCCCTGATGTTCCAGAGGGATGAGAACCTTTTTCCCTCCTTTATGGACAGAGTTGATCCAGACAGGTACTTCCTGTCAAACTTCAGGCGGGACGACATGCTGCGCCACACCGTGGAGGGCTCGGCCATGAGGATGTATAAAAAGGTAGAAATGGAGAATTCCCAGATGGATCCTGTCAGGGGTTTTCTCCGCTCCAAGCAGCTGGAGTTGGATGCTTTTAAGAGACACAGTTTTGCAGAAGGAACATTTGAAAATTTTGCCTCTTCTAAACAGTATGCCAGGCAGATGTTCATGAACAATATGGATGAGTTTAAAATCCAGTCTAGTCATTTTCAGAAGGATCAGTTCTACCAGTACCAGTTTGAACATCCCCATCTTTCTGGCAGACCTCAGGGGCTCTTTGAGAGAATCCGAGGTGGTAGGCCAGGATTCAATGAACTGGAAGACTATGGAGAGGGACCCAGATACCCTGAACTCGAATCCAATTTTCCACAGGAGGGTTTCCCCTTAAGGCTGGATTATGTACCCTCAAATTCTTCCAGGGAAGTGAGACATGGTTCTGATCAGCTGAATCCTGCAGGCAATGGCCCAATGGGAATGATGTTAAGAAGGCAGAATATAGGACAGAAATTTATTTGCCAGACTTCTCCTACACAGAAGCAAAGCCTGGAACAACGCCTGTTCTTACAAGAAAAAGATGAGGACCAGGATGAAGACAAGAACACGCAGGAGAACAGAACAGGTTTACGTAACTGGAGGATTTCTTCCTACCTTAGTGCGTACCAGTCCGAACCAGAAGAAGGTCTTCCAATGCCTATGGAATCAGAGGCATATAATGATGTTCTTGGGGATACCCTCACAAAGCCCACTGCTGACCTCATCCCAGCGTTCAAATCCCCCATGTCTTTTAACAGCAAGTCACTGGGAATTGAAAGTGCCAAAGAATTTGCAGATCCTGATAGAGTAGGTGAAGAAACTCCTTTGATGAAACAAGATGCCTTTAGGTCCAGAATAAATCCTTTGATACAGAGGAGCTCAAGACTCAGGTCCTCTCTGATTTTCAGTGCTGCCAAGTTAGATCAGCCTAACACCACAATAGAAAAGGTTCAGATGATCCAAAAAGAACAAACGTCCAGTGAGCTGACAAAAGACAATGAAACTATAAAGACAGCCACTTCATCTAAAGTGGCAGAGCTTCTAGAGAAGTACAAAGCTGTGGGCAAAGACACAGAGCGAGCTACAGTCACTCATACCAAAGCTGTTTCCAGTTATCTGCAGGAAGAATCACAGAACACAGAGAAGAAATGTACCAAATCCGTGCAATATAAGATTCTGGAGAGTAGGGTTCTCGACTCCAAAGACTCCTGCAGTACTTACAAAATGCATGGAGAAGCTGACAGACCGTTTGGAATGGCCTTATCAACCCCCCAGCTTGTTGACACATTGAGCAAAGATCCTCTAGCACATCTCGGCACTAAGGTGGACAAGTTATCATCTCGGTTTTACCCCATAGAGAATAAACCTGCTCTTCAAGAGAAGGAGAGTCTGATATTTGTAGGAGACACTCAGAAATTGGCTCTTCCAGATAAAAAGGAAAGAGTGACATTCAAAGATGACACTCAAAAATTAGTCAGTCCAGAACTGAAGAAACCACAGATTAGGACAAGTACCACCACATCAGTTCTTGAAAACTTACCCAGAAGTCAAGGGTCTGACAGCTCTCTCAATAAATCTGAGGAAGACTCTTCAAAGCAAGAACAAAACCCGATGGAATTTCTAAGAAAAGGGTCACTACGACTGAAGCAGCTTTTGAACCCAAAAGGTGAAAAGAAATTGGAGGAGGAGCCCACTTCTGAGAGTGGAAAATCAGAGAAGCCGGTCGTGGTTCTGCAACGACCTTCCATAGGGGACTGCCAGGAGATGATGGAGGAAGAAAAAACCCAGAAATTTGCAACACCACTTCCTCCCAAAAGCAGCCAGCCAACCCAGGGGAGATTTCCTTCGTCCACTGCTAACATCCTGTACAGCAGCAACCTCCGTGACGACACCAAGGTGATTTTGGAACAAATCTCTGCAAACAGTCAGAAGAACAGAGCTGAACTGGCCAAGCAGCTGCCATCCACCAGCAATCCTGATCTTTCCAAGTCAACTACAAGCTTGGAAAGGAAAAGTGAGAAGGAAAAAAGCTGTAACATCCACAGGTCAGAGAGTTTTGGGAGCCAGAAACGAAATCTCCAGCGGCAACCATCGGAGGACAGAGACACCCTCCTGAAAAAAATGGAGAACATGCGGAAGGAGAAGCGAGTCTACAGCAGATTTGAGGTCTTCTGCAAAAAGGATGAGAATACAAGTCAGAGTGAAGAGGAATATGACACAGATGCCAAAGACAAGAAGATGGGAAAATTCATGCCCAAAATCCTGGGGACCTTCAAAACCAAAAAATGATCACAGAAATACTATTTAATTCCATATAATCACTGACTGTCAAAGGGGAATGAGGAACTTAGCTGTTCATGATGGCTACAAGCACCATAGGCAATGCTCCTCCTGGTTAGTGAGTGGAAATGTGTTCAGCATTAGACTCCTATGGCACAATCTGCCCAATAAAGTCATGTGGTATCAGGCAACCTTATCACAGTGTGTTTCCAATAAAATTATTAAATTGCCAAGATGCTTAAAACAAAGAAGTAAAATAAAGAGTCTCTTTATGTTACAGTGAGGGAATATTTTCAGCAGACAAAACAATTCCACTTTCAGAAGGGAAGAATAAAAACCAGAAAATTCAATACTTGAGTTCAGTCCAGGAAAGAAAAATACACACAGACGCGTGCATAGGCATTAACTGGAAAAATTGTTTACAAAACTGTTTCTCAGGTACAGTTATATTTAATTTGTATCTAATAAAACAGATAAAGGAGGCACCTTTTTGAAGGTTTACAGGAGAAAAAAATATTGTAAACAACTTTTTGCCCTTATCTATGGTTATGGTCTTGTCTAGCAGTACGTGCTCAGCGTTCACAGTTACAATTTTCTAAGCCTGCTGGTGCTGGTTTGTTACTGGTTTGTTTCCTTATGTCTAATGGAAATATTGCTTTAGAGGGTGAGCTGAAAGGCCATAAAAAAAGGAAACTGACATGCTATTAATAGAGAAAGGCCTGTTTTCAGGACTCCTTTTCAGCTGAGCTGGGAGTTTAATTAAGCATCTAAAATGCTGTCTTGGCCAAGTAGTAACTTCCTTGACAATCTAACTCAAATTCATTAAGTGATTGTGAGGAGGAGGGGACGTTCATTTGTTAGCAGGTCTTTCCATGTGAAGACAAGGACTGGAATTTTCAGGCTCAGAGGTGCTTTATCTCATGTAACTTCCTTGTAGTAGTTTGGTACCAAACTTAACCATGCAGCTGTAAAACAGTCCAGGTTAGCCTGTAGGTCCAAGCTGTTGCATTACAGTGTCTCACAGGACAGAAGGCAGTGACAGAGGCTGTCAAGAAAATGCAGTACATAATGCTGAGTTACTCAGCTGTTTGGTTTTTCTCCTCATCTTGGACTGTCCCTGCTTGGCATCTAGCAGGACTGCCCAATTTGGATTTTTTTCCCCTGATCTTTGTGCTGTAGTCTAAAGAGATGACGGGGAAGAACGTTCCCACATGGAACCAGGCTTCTGAATTTCCCACTGCCCTTAGCCTGGGTTTTATGATGACCCACCTGTGACACCAGCTGCAAGCTCAGCAGACTGGTTCAGGTACATGTCTGGTAGATGGAGGCAAGAGGCTGCACTGGTTCCTGAAGGTAACTTTAGTAGGGTCTGTAAAGCTTTAGCTTTTTTTTAGGATGCCAGCTCCCATGGTAGCAGGCTTTATATGATTTAGCAGGCTTTATATAAGTTACATATCTGTAACAATTATTTTACTGTTTGTTGAAAAACCTGGGAAATGAATGTGCCAAAAAATAGATTATCTGATCTGAAAAAAAAAAATTAAGCTGATTTCCATGTTAATACAGATGGTGCTAAAAATCTCCAAGAATCAAGAGAATTACCATTTTAACATGAGGAGGTAAACTGAGAAATAAAGTTAAGAGAGGGAGGGAAAAAAAATAAATATGTGTCCAATACTGGGAAAAAAGCTGAAATGGATTTCTTACACTTATTCCCTATTGTATAAATTATATAATTTCAGATACGACCCATAATCTGTTACATACATGCAAATCCATAAACAAATGCTGTATGTATACTTATTTTGTCTGCTTTTAGTAATTAAATAGATCCAGTTATTGGTGGGTCCCAAAATGAACTGTAATGAGCAATACAGTTGTTCTCTGCCAGATGATGCACACAGAGATTATTTGACTCTAGAGAGGAAGATAGGCTATATATGATATATATCCTATTATAGATATGTTAGCCCTACTTTGTGTAATTCTTCCTCACATGACTCCATACCTCTCCAGTCTTTCCCAAACCTACCTGCTCCAGCATCGTTCTGTTACAGACAAGTTAGAAATGTAATTACTTCTATAGTCACAGATTACATGAACATTCTAGAATTTTGCTGTATTTGTTTAGATTTTTATAAGTTTATCTTGCTCAGCGTGGTACATTCAGTGTAAAAGTATGTTCCTGCCCAGAACTAGAATGACTCATCTCTTTTAGCAATATGTTGATTATCAGATGTTGTAGGTGTTTACAAATATTGCAGAATAACTATTTCACTTGGTAATAAGCCATTTCAAGAATAAAAAGTTAATGTTAGAGCCCCTCACCTCTCAGTCTGAGACCAGGTTCACAGAGGATCCTAGGTGTTGCATTATATCATGGAATTGCAAGGTGCTAGGCTTCCAGTGGAAGTCACAGCCCTGAATTAAGTAGGAGGCTCCTCTCTCCATGCATGAGAACTGGCATCTTAGACTGACAAGAGCCAACACGCTGCACAGAGCACTGCCTGCCCAGCATGCTCACCCTGACATTGCCATTTACTCTATCTGCCTGTACCTGAGACAGGCAGGAAATGCCTGTTTTATGAATATACCAGAATAAACCAGGACTTCCCTGTTAGCTGCATTCCCAGCACTCCAGTATTACCAGACTTCAGTGACCACATATGGTACAGAAGTGAATGTACTATTTTTTTACTTAACTAAACTTTGGTGCTCAGGTACTAAAAGAGAAAGTTTCTGTTGATGGCAGTGGTACTCACATGTTGGAATTTAGTGCCTGAATCCCCTCTGTAACTGTAGTCCCAGCGTTCTGGAATAACAATCGTTTATCATAGGCGGAGTAAAATTTCAGGGACAGAGACTTCTTATAAGGACTTCAAGTTAATGAGCAGAATGTATCAAAAATCAGCATTAAAACAGGCATATAGTTTTGGAGTTTACTATAGCCCCACTGTGGACTGGAAACAACTTCATGATGTTTCAGCAATAGCATCTCTTGGAAGATGCTTTCATCTTTTCATCTTGCTTTCTGAAAGAAAAACAAATTAACATATTATTCATTGAACAAGATACCCCTGTATTTTTCCCTTTCACATACAGCAAACATTGACTGAAAGACAAAGATTTTCTGTAGTGCAATATAAAGTATTTATTATTACAATATTACATGGTAGGTAAACTATTAAATATTGTAGCAGAATCTTCCTATATTTAAGGTGCTTTTCTACTTGATTTTAATGAAAATAAGCCACTACTGATTATGTTCATTTACCCTGGAAGAGTCATAGAAATTAGTGGAAAACAAAAGGAAGGGCATTAGAATAGGTCAAGAGTTTAGTCTTCCTGGTCTTCAGAGAACACTTAGTTACCTGTTTTGATCAAGAAAAAATCTGCATTCAGGCAATGCACCTGAAACTGGTAAAGAATCACTGAATGGGTCAGAATGGACCTTCAAAGATCATCCAGTCCAACCCCTCTGCCTTGGGCAGGGGTATCTTTCACTAGACCAGGTTGCTCAAAGTCCCAGACAACCTGACCTTGAACACTTCCAGTGATGGGGCCATCCACAACTTCTCTGGGCAACCTGGGCCAGTGTTATCACCACTCTCACTGTAAAAAATTTCTTCCTTATGTCCAATCTAAACCTACCATCTTTCAGCACAAAACCATTGCCCCTTGTTCTGTCCTACAGGTACTGGTAAAAAGTCTCTCTCTGTCCTTCTCATAAGCCCCTTTTAAGTACTGAAAGGCTGCAGTAAGATATACCCAGAGCCTTCTCCTCTCCAGGCTCTACAACCCCAACTCTCTCAGCCGTTCTTACAGCAGAAGTGTTCCAGCCCTGGGACCATTTTCTTGGCCCTCCTCTGGACCTGCCCGAACAGGTCCACGTCTCTCTTGTACAGGGGACCCCAGAGCTGGACGCAGTGCTCCAGGTGGGGTCTCAGGAGAGATGAGTAGAGAGGGAGGATCACCTCCCTCAGCCTGCTGGCCACGCTGCTTTTGTTGCAGTGCAGGATACACTTGGCTTTCTGGGCTGTGAGCGCACGTTGCTGGCTCATGGTCAGTTTTTCATCCACCAGCACCCTCAAGTCCTTCTCTGCAGGGCTGCTCTCAATCCCTTCATCTCCCAGTCTGTATTGATACTGGAGATTGCCCCAACCCAGGTGCAGGACCTTGGACTTGGCTTTGTTGAACTTCATGAGGTTCACATGGGCCCTGAATAGGTCTGAATACATCTAAAGGCCCTGAATAGGTCTGAATTCATCTAAAGGCCCTGAATAGGTCTGAATACGTTCAAGTATCAGCATATTGCAGTTTTCTGTAATTCTCTGCAGTAGTTCAAATGAGGAATATGAACTGATGGTATTCATTGTTCTTATGGTAATGGAGCAAATAGTGCTGTGCCCTTGGCTGTTAAGACTGGAAGGCAAAGGGATTGGAGTCTCTGTCCTGTTGGCTTGTCCAGAGGAAAGCAGTACATTGGTGCAGTGAGTGAAGCATTTCCCTTCAGCTGGAGTAACTGCCAAATACCTGCCATATTTTGCTCTCACTTGCTCTCACTGGCTCAGTTAGGGAGCTGATAAGATGAGCTGTACCTCACCTGGTTAGAACACTTCCATATTCACTGCTCGTGTTGCTGAGAGGACTTTGATATTGGAAGACTCTGCAGTGCAGATTTACTTATGGTTCCATAGGCCTGGGAGTAACTGCCCATCGATGCCTTCGGGTCACCAGCAGCCCCCATATTTGCAGTAATCTGGAACATCTTCTTACTGGACTTCAGAAGGGGACGAACCTCTTTGCTGTGCAACTGAGTGACTCTTGGATTCTGTGCAAGAAAGAAAAGCTGATAGTTAGTAACCTGTACTGATATTCTGATGAATGTACAGTAATCTGTACATTCAGTACAGATTACTACTGATAGTAGTAATCTGTACTGAATGATGTGGTAATCTGAAATGGTCTTCAAATCCTCACTTGTCTGAAGTGATAAAATTGAAAGTAGAATGGAGTCTGAAATTAGCCTATCCTCTAGAAAAAGGCCAATGGAAAAAAAGTCACACATCTCAGCACATCTCAAAAGACATTGCGTTAAAAACCTCAAAATGAGCAAAAGAAGTAGAGGCAGAGAACCTGCAGAGATAATTTTACTTTTCTTTTGATTACAGTTAGCTGACATATATGATCCATTACAATTAATCTTTGTGAAAAAAATACCACTAATGAGGCAGAGACCTAGATCTACAAAAGGGCTGTATTACTTCATGTTCTCTGAAGTACATAATTCCCATACTGAAATTCAACAGTCATTTGCAGAACTCCTGCATAAACCTATAGGCAGCAAAATACACTTGCTGCTTGAGTCACAGGTGATAAGGTTTTTTTGGAAGACTGGAGTTAGACTTAAAACTACAGGAGAAAGTTGTGTTTATAAACCCAGATTAGCTGAAGATCAGCATTACCTATGCTGGAGATGTAAGGTTTAAGCCATGTCTGTGCCCTTGGTGTTTCCTGGTGATTACTATAGATGGTCTTCCTGTCAACACTCTGCATTATGCACAGAACTTAGGGTCATAAACTTAGAGAAAACAGACAAAACACCTGAAATGTAGGTATGGCAACACTGAAGACTGCAATATGCAATTTATGTCTAATTATTTACCCTACTAGCAGAAACTAGCACACTCTTCAGCTCTCCAGTAAAACCTTTACAAAGTTGCAAATTTTCTGTCTATATTAATTTTGGTCCATGAAAGGTTAAGAGTATTTTTTTTGTAGGACAGCTACTCACATTATAAAGGTTCTGAACATTTGTAGGAGGCAGCTGAGCATTTGCATTTGCCCTTGTGATTTGTCTTCCCAGTTTCTTATTGTTGGAGATCCTGGCCAGTTGAGAAGGTGGCACAGAACAGTTCCTCATTATAGCACCACAATTTGGATTATCTGCAGAAGAAAACACAAGAGAGAAAGTAGGTAAAACACGAGCACAGAGAACACACTGACTGCTGCAGTGACAATATAAAAACTGAGTCAGCCCCTGCCACCTGGCTTCATCTCACAAACAGGACAAAAATATTCAGAACAAAACTGGAATGTAGTAGTAAACAAAACCAGTTCAAAAGGGCAAGGGAAAACATAACAGCAATAGAGAAGCAAAGAGAAAACAGAAAGGAACATAGAGTCAAGACTGAGGCAGGAAGAGCCAAAGAGAATGGCATACACTCAAAACTCATTCAACAGTGTTTTGTTGTCATTTTCCTCCCACAGTTTCACCCTCTCATTTTGCCATGTGAATCCCCCTTCTTTCTTTTTCCCCACTCAGTCTCTTTTCTTCTTTCTTCTCCATAATAATGCCTCATTAATGGCACTGCAGGAGTGTAGTACCTACTTTCAACAGCAGTGTGTGTTATGGGATTGTATATCACATTCATCTTTGATCTCTGACATAAAGTCCTTGCTAAATCTTCACTGCAGCTGGGTGCTTCTGGCTGGACACTAGTTGTAGTTCCAGCATGCACATGCAAAGTTTTTAGAACAGGTGGTATTGGTTCTTCCTGGCCTTTCCTGGTAGGCAGAGTCACAGCACTGGAATTGGGAGGAAGTGGCCTGGATTCAGACTGGCTTAGTTGGACATTTTCTCTCTGCACTTGCTCCTTTGGATGGCTATTTAATTTCTTTTCAAGGATCATCTACAGAAAGGAGAAGTTGGTTAGACTTAACACAGCTACACAGCAGAGCAGAGATAAAAAACCATAACAGACTTACAAACAACTGAAATGTATTTCACAGGATAGGTAACAAGTATAACTTTAAAATTCAATTAGACCTCTCAAGAATTATTACATTATAAAACTGACTGATAAGAAACACCAAGAGGTAACTGTGAGCATGCATGGAAAGCCTAGGGGAACACAAATAGAAGAAAATGATGGAATCCACTAAGTGTGTGGAAGAATGGCAGGTTACCTGGAGGATTAGGATTTTGGAAAATAGGGTAAGTACCTCATATAATTTATTGCGATATTCTGCCACAGACAGCTGGATATCATCACCCAAAGGGAGAATCACATCATAATCCAGAGAGGGCTCCCTGGCAGGACAGTGAAACCTAAGAAGATAGGTAACACATAATAATGTAATTCACAAAGACTAGAAACAGCACCACAGATCAATGTTAAAAAGGATTGTTAAATCATCTAGTGCGAGCTCTAGTGTAAATAGGGTTAGAGAAAATGAATTATTAGCTTTGTCCTTTTATTTCCTGTCATGTATATAAGAAAATTTGTGTCAAGAGCAGGTCTGTAACATTGCAGAAGACATCAGGAGAAACTGCACAGAGGTCTTACTCTCACCTTTTCACATAAGGGTGCTGCAGAGCCTCCTCTGCTGTGAGGCGTTTGTCAGGGTTAAATACTAACAGTTTCTTCAGGAGATCCAGGGCAGGTAACGGAGTAGAGGATGGTAAAATCTCCTCAAGTGTCACTCGCTGCCTAGAAGTCAGAAAACACTGATATAAGCTTGCAGAGTCATCAAGGTGACACCAGACTCCAGGGTTCACTCACAACCAGTGTGTCACAATCCTGGAACACTGGGAAGTACAGGCCTGTGAATATGGGAAAAGTCCTTTACGCCTCTGATTAGGTTTGGATGCCTCCCTCCTAGCTCTACATGAAGTGCCTAACCTGCAAGTCTAGTCTTTCTCTTGTTTCAGTTGAATTATTAAAGATCCCACAAATCCAGCCCTTGGGCCACAGAAATACATTTCTGTATAATTTGCAATGAGAAGATGAAGTTTAAAAATCTCTTTTTTTTTGCATTTTGAAATCCTAAAGATAATTATTAATATAATGAACATGAGAATAACTAACACATTTGAAAAGTCAGTTTCAAAACACAATTATTAATCATATTTTCAATAATTTTGTTACTTCATGACAACATTCTTTTCATTTAGAAAAATGATCCATTACTGAACATAGCATTTGGACTGAGTGGCTGAGAAAAAGTCTTTTCAGTTTTGAAGACTAAGTTTTCACTTGCTGTTTTACTGTCTATCAGAACTTAGCCACTTGACTTTCACATTTGGGGAGGGGAGACAAAAAAAACCCCAACCAACCAACCAACCAAAAACCATCCAAAGAGTAGGGCTGTCAAATGAAAGTGCATTTCAGCCAGGAGTGAATGATAATTCAAACTGCTCTCTTACCCTACTCAGAGAAGGGTTATAAAAATGAGAGAGTTCTTCTTGGAGGTGCTGTGGTGGGTTGCCCTTGTCTGGCAGCTAAGCCCCCCCCTGCTCACTTGCTCACTGACCCCCTGCTGCTGTTCTGTGACATGCAGCAACTCTACAACAGAAGGATTTGCTGAAAGACTGGGCAAGCTAGGCAGATGTTTAATCCTGTCTGTATCCATGGCAGCTACACCAAAAGCCCACTGGTACGCTTTTGAATCCCTGAAGTAGCCACTCCTGATATAGCCCATGCCAAGGATGCACAGAGTCTCCAGGTCAGTCTCAACAGGAGGCTTTTGCCACTTATTGTTTGTTATAGTCACTTCAGCCTCCAACACAAATAACTGCTGGGATCGTCCTGTCACTCC
This sequence comes from Caprimulgus europaeus, assembly GCA_907165065.1. The sequence goes on along the minus strand of OU015525.1, from coordinate 125,558 downwards.
AGAAATCCAGGTGGGTTCCATCCCCTTGTATCCTGATGGCATTATGGTCACTGTGCACTGGTGTCCAGCAGAGCCTTATACTCCTGTGGGTCCAATGTGCTGGACTATTGAATCCACACAGTCCAATAAACCCAGTTATGCCTTTCCTCTGCTTGGCTGGAGGCCTGGTCCCTCTGTTCCTGGTCAGAGCACTTATTACCAGACTCCTGTAATTGCAAACCAGGATCAGTAGTCTGTGGAACTGCTCCATGGCAACAAGAGCAGCCATCTTCCTGAATGGACTCTGTTTTGGCTGCTGTTTTGACTTGCAATTCACATACACACGTTTCTAGGCTTGAGATAGATGCACCATCCCACTTCCTCATGTCCTCTCCATGCTCATGCAGATAGAACCACAGGGTGGCATGCACAGTTCCCCTTCCTTTGGGCAGAGAAAGGCTGACTCCATGTGACACTCTTGATAGCTAAGATGCTGACCTGTATAGGTGAGGAAGAAAACACACCCTCTTGGAATTTGTTGGAACTTTTGTAACAGTTTTTCTACAGCTGAGACATGGG